>VMDR010000574.1:0-207406 GCA_007922815.1 Macrotus californicus
AGGGTGCAGGCTTCCCCAAAGGAAAGGCCGGCGCCTCCCTGGGCACACGGCCGGAAAGGGGCCGGCCCTGCTGGCCGTACAGAGACAATGCTCATTGGCTGCCCACGGCAAGGTCTCTTGGTTCCAGTTCCCACGGTCAGGGCTGGAAGAGAGAGCAGGGAGAGAAAAAAGGGAAGTAAGATTGTTGAAGTCCTCTCTGACTGAGGCCGTAAACAGGCCGCTGCCCCTTCCTTGGCCTGTGTTATAGCAGACTCTTCCTTGCTTCCAGTCTGGAGAGCCCATTTATCCAACCAATCACAACTCCAGCCGTGTCATGCCCTGTTCAAAAACTTCCACGATACCCCATTGTCTAAAGAGCAGGGGCAGCAAACACACAGTAAAGATGCCATTATCTTCCCCTGTCACACCTGTCACAGACGTTACCAGTCAGTCCAGAGCTTTCTCTAGATCCTTCTGGACCCAGCATGCCAAATGACTGACCCACTGCAAGTGGCCCTCAGTTACGACCCTTTTCCTGGACATCTGGTTTAAACAGGAGGCGCACCATACAAGCCCATTGGTTCCTTTCCAGACAGCCAACCCGAATGACAGCAGAGGACTCTTTAAAATGTGCCGCACCACAGACAAAGACAACGGAGAGGAGGCCACAATGACAAGAGAGCCCAAGGTCTCTGAGAAGGCTGACCAGAACTGGAACAAGTTCTGTGGGAGAAAGGAAGCAAAAGGCATTACAATCCAAAAGTGCCTCCGCAGGGGGACAGACAAGAAGTGAGCTGATGTACTTGGGAAGAGCCCCGAGCGGCCTGGGACTAGGGGAGGCACAGGAATTACCACAAGGAGGTGGCTGAAGACAGTACGTGGGGTGGGCAGGCCTCCGGCTGACCTCTCCCAGCCACCAGCAGAGGACAAAAGAGTGATAATCTTTGGAAATTAAACAGGGCTTGGAAGATACGGGAGACAGAAGGATGAAAACAGCGAAGTTATGTGAAACCTGCATAGGAAGGGTGAGATCCCCCAGCCCGCGCCCCTGCCCTAGTCCTAGAATTCTAGGGATCGCATACATCCCTTTGTGGGGTGAGCGGTGAGCCTGAAAAGAGCCTTCTCTGGAGAAAATGGGCCACCTGAGGAGAAAAAGCCCAGCACACATGCTGACATTTACTGGGTTCCCCAACACGACAGCTGGCTCCCAGCCCCCTCACCTGAAACGCAGCCCCTCCAGGTAACCATCCCTGCCTCGCACAGAGCTCACAGGTATTAAGTAGGGACAGGGGCACAGGCAACAAAGAAAGGAATTAACTGGACTTAATCTGTTAAGGGACTTCTACCAGCAACACAGAAAGAACTCACAAGTCAATAAAAAGACAAATAACCCAATTTAAAAACGGGCAAAGGAGCCAAACAGACAATTCTCCCAAGAAGATCCACGAACGCAATAATCACAGAGGATGTCAAGTGTTGGGGAGGAAGCGGACAAAGTGGGGCCCTCACACGCTGCCGGCGGGAAAGAGAGACGGTGCAGCCGCCTGGGCAGTCGGTCTGGCGGGTCCTCGGAAAGGTAAACATGGCGTTACCGCATGACCCAGCAGCTCCACCATGAAGCACATGCCCGGAAGAAATGAAAGCATTATGCCCACATGAAAACTGGTACAGAGATGCTCACAGCAACACTACATAATAACGGAAAGGTGGAAACAACCAAAATGCCCATCAACTGGTGAACATATACACCAAATGTGGTCTGTCCTTACACGGGACTATTAGCCCTAAAAAGAAATGAACTGCGAACACCTACCACATGGCTGAACCTCCACGTGTGCTACCTGAAAGCAGCCAGACTCGAATACCACATATGGCATGATTCCACTTACATGAAGCTTCCCGAAAAGGCTAAGCTGTGTAGAGACGAGGCAGATTAGTGGTCGCCTAGGGCGGGGGCGGTGGGGTGGGGGCTGATGGCTCAGGGGCACAGATCTGCCTCAGGGGTGACGGAAATGCTCTAAAATTAATCGGCTGCACAGCTCTGTGACTATACTAAAAACACTGGATTGTACACTTTAAGTGGGTGAATTGTTTGGTAAGGGGATTATATGACCATCAAGCTGTTTTTAAAAAATATGGGCAGAAAAATACAGCCAAAGATTACTGATATTTGAGAAAGTGCTCCCACTTGGGAAACAGAGACCAAGCCGACAGAACAAAAGAATGAAAGGGAGACAGAGACAAAGGAGCAGAAGAAAACTTGCAAAGTAGTCTTCACTTCATAGTCCCAGAAATACAAGAGGAAAACTGTATCCCTCCAACAAGGTCAGGATGTAATCAAATAACAAAAAGGAGAGCTTAAAAATTAAAGTTTCAGAAGTTGTCCAGATTCAGTTTGGACAGAGGGGGTGGCAGAGAATACACCCCATCAGTCTAACTCACCGTTAAGAGCACGCTGCACTTGACCACCAAGAAAGAAAAAGGCCATCAACTGAACCCTGGTTTTACTTGGCAACTTACTCAACTAAAAGCACATCTCCCTGGCTCCGCTGTGGCTAGGTGCAGCACACAACAGCGAAGTGCTGTGTGGGACTCCCAGGAAGGCTCCTCAGAGGAGACTAAGTGGGCCTCCTCCTCCCTGATGCCTGGAATACGAGCATGATGGCTGGCGCTCCGGCAGCCACAACCTTGAGGACAGAAACCATGCACCGAGGATGGCAGACAGTCAGAGAGGAGCCAGGTCCCTGGTGATTTCAGGACGTGCTGGACCAGCCCTGGACAGTCTACCTCCAAACTTATTTTACATGGAAAAAAAACCCCAAACTATGTATTTATGCCACTGTTACTTCGGGTTTTATGTAATAGGAACTCAAATATACTCTTAACTAATTCAGAAGAATTTGGAAAAAAAGTTAAGGAAATCTTCAAGAAAATGAGTTTGAATATAAAGAAATGATAAAAATCACAGACGGTAAGTCCAGGAGATCCAACATCAGACTAATAGGGGTTCCTGGAAAAGAGCAGAAAAAAGGGGAGAAAGAAATTATCAAAGAAATAATACAAGTAAATTTCCCAAGACTAAGAGATGCTACCTCACAATGAAAAGTACCTACCAAGTGCCTGGCTCGAAAAATAGAAAGTAAAGTAACACACATAATAGAAGTCATCAATGTGAAATTTAAGAACATGAGGGATAGAGACGTGCATAACTTCTAAAGACCAAAAAAAATCAACAAAACCGCCCAGAACAAGTCACACAGCAAAGGACAGAGCATTAGGATGCTATCGGACTGCACCTGTTAGAAGACAACACAGCAATGCATTAAAAAATGATTCTTGCTCTGGCTGGGTGGCTCAGTTGGTTACAGCATCATCCTGTGCACCAAAGGGCTGTAGGTTCAAGTCTCAGTCAGGGCACGTACCTGGGTTGTGGGTTCTGATCGATGTTTCTACCACACATCAACGTTTCTCTCCCTCTCTTTCTCCCTCCCTTCCGCTCTAAAAATAAAGAAATAAAACCTTTAAAAGAAAAGTCTCAGGATGACAGCAGGCCTGGAGAATAACCAGTTAAACTGGAGCAGAAGAGGGATGTTTAGGAGAAAGATGGCTAGGAGGAAGGGGGAACTAATAAATTATCTGATAGGTTTGAACACTTGGGGGAAATTTTTTTTAATTTTCATATGGTAGTTACATTGGAGCAATCTGTAAAATTTTAGAAATAGGTTTATTTAAAAATATGCAAGTGATAAAGCCACTTATTTATAGGACAAAACAAAAAATTGTCCTAGAAACAAAATCAACCGTGGCTCTTCTGGTGGCCAACACACAGTGTCGAAAGTGTGAACATTTTATGGCCTTGACAAAATTCTGTACCTTAGTGGTGTGATCATCCTGGTGTGATGAGGAGAAAGCAGTATAACACAGCTAATTTTTTTCTGCCCTAATAAATGCCTTATCATAATAGCAAGGTATGGCAATATCAGCTTGTCATTTAAAATGGAGGAGATAGAAGCCAGAACAAACAGGGAAATTTTACAGCAACTGTCTCTGCAGGTTGCGGATGGGCTGAAAAGGAGGGGCATAAGAATCTGGCGAGTCCCATTATAAGCCTCTTGGTACTAATTAATAATATAACTATAAGCATGCACTGGTTTAAAAAGATCAAAGTACAAGAAATGATGGCCTGTTTTTCATCCCAGGATAGATGAAAACCCAAGCTTTCGTACGATCGGGGCCTCCAGGATCTGACTCACCGCTGTAGTTTTATTTTCTATTATTCCCCGCCGTACACCTGGACCCATGACTTTCCGTCGGGAGCCCACTTCCTTACGCCTCCCCTCGCTGCAGCGGCCGTTCCGCGTCTCCGCCTAACAGAGCCTGCCCAGCCCTAATGGCCCGGGTCCCGCACCACCCTGCTCACAGGAGGAGCTGTCTGGCAGCAACCAAGCATCCTACAGGCCAGGCGCCTTGGGTCTCGGTTCCAGCACCTGCCTCTTCTGGAGAAAGCCAGCCCATCGGGTTTGGCTGTGGGTGAGAGCTAGGCCAGGGATCCTAGCCCAGGCCGGTAAGCCACTGAAAAACGTATATAAAACTCTGTGTGCCAGACTTGCAGGAAAAACATACGCCAGAGGAAGCTGAGGCATGACCGCTCAAGAGCCAGCCGTCCCATGGGCAACCTTCCTCTGAGAGTCCAGGTACTGTTGACACGGTGATGATGACTTACCCATGTCATTATCTATCCACCAACAGTAAGAGCAGCTTTGCAGTCGGGATATTGTTTAACAGATGGAGTGGTTTCTGCTGGATACTAAGTACTGCTACAAATTGTTAAAAAAAAAACCCACAAAAAGACCTTGTGTGAATACGCCTATTTCTAGGGAAAGTAAAGCTTTCAGATAATCAAAGCAGTCAGGGACCACATAAAGGCTAAGGCCCCCTGAGCCGTCTCTGGGGTGTTAACAAGGGTGCCAGGGAGAGGAATGTGGGAGGAGCCGCCCCCCCACCCCTTGTCAGCGCTGATGCTATTCAAAGCCCCTCATCACTGGCCAGGACTCCCTGCACTTCCTCACTGCTGGCCTCCTTTGTACTCCCCTGACTCTTCCCTGCCTCTCTCTTCTGTGTGTGCTGGGCCCCCTGGAAAGGGAACTCCCCCAGCAGGTACTGATTATGTCCCCTAGTCTTAGAGAAGACGCTCTGAAAGGAGCAAACTCTACCCACAAAACACCTTTCCAGGGGCGAGGTGAGGAGGGCAGCAGAGACACCTGCAGACTGAGCTGTTTGAAAGCTGGGTGGGTACTTCTTTTGGGTGACCCTTCCTAACCCTACAGCCCATTTCTCCAAGCCCTGTCCTTGGAGATGAGCTTTTTTAAAAAATTGATTTGAGAGATGGGGGGGGGGGGACATCAGTTTGTTGTTCCACTTATTTATGCATCCCGTGTGTGTCTGGGGCAGGGACTGAATCTGCAACCTTGGCATATGGGGACAGTGCTCTGACCAACTGAGCTACCTGGCCAGGGGAGACGGATTTTTGTTTGTTTTAGATTCTGTTTATTTATTTTTAGAGAGAGGGGAAGGGAGGGAGAAAGAGAGGGAGAGAAACATCGATGTGAGAGAGAAACATCTACTGGTTGCCTCTTGCACAATTCCAACTGGGGACCTGGCCCACAGTCCAGGCATGTGCCCTGAGCCGGAATCGAACCAGCCACCTTTCGGTTCCCTGAAAGGATGACGCCCAACCCACTGCGCCACGTGGGTCAACTGCCCTGCTCCAGGCCCTGAAACCCACTCAGGACTTGCCATCAAAGACTCAGGTGACTAGGGGGTCCTCAAGGGCTCTTCACCTACTCCTCAGTATCTCCTGTAAGTGTTCTTCCCGTACTACAGTCTTCTTATGGCTGTTACCTGCACCCAGGTGTGGCTGTCATTACCACAGATCAGAAAAACTGCCTCCTACTAGCCCAGCTCGCCGGCCCCGCAGGCCGACTCCTGGTCTCAGCCACTGCGGCTCGCTCCGCCCCTTGTCACTGGCCCTGTGCTCCGCAGGTTCCCACCGTGGCAGGGGCACCCACTCTTCCTCTTCTCTCCTCACTCTCGTCGACATGCTGGGGGTAGGAAGGCAGAGTCTGCTGAAGGCTTACCCAGAACTTCACGAGAAAAAAGGCATTGGAAGGTCCCCGTTCAAAGAGCTCCTTGAGTCCACCCTTTTTCTCTGGGAACTTGTCATAGATCTGGCGGATGTCCACGGCTTCGAGGTAGGGGTCACTGTAGCTAGGGCTTGACTGGCCAATGTGTACGAACAGGTGCTTGTTGTACTGTGGAGAGAACAGCTGGTCTGAGGGCGAGGCGGGGGCAGCAGGGCGGACAGAACAGACAAGAGCCCAGATCCCAGCCATGTGACCTGGAGCGAGAGACTTCACCTCTCTGGACCTCAGTGTCCCCACTGGTAAAATGGAGGCGGTCCAAGGGCTGAGTGTGAAGCAAAGTTAATGGTGCAAAGCATCTGCTACAGTTCTCGGCACCCAGGAGGTGCTCAACAGGTTGCAGTTGTTATTTACATTGTTCTGAGTCCGTCCCCTGGCCCTGGATATCTTTAGGCCAAGTCTTTTCCTGCCTTTGGGCCTCTGTAACTTCATCTGTGAGGAAAGACCACTGGCCTAGGCAAGGCATTTGCAGACTGTGCCCCACCCTTGGAGACAGGGCTGGGTGCCTCTGTTGCTACAACCGAAACCTACTTCTCTTGTACACACTGGGCTTCTGAGCAAGAGCTGGTTTGATTAACAGGTTCCTGCGCTAAAATGCAAGTTTGAGAACGCAAAACAGAGACGGCCCAGCCTCCTCCGAGCGCTACTTTGACCTTTGCAGGTGACGCAAGACACTGGAGGGGACAGGGTGAGGGCAGGGCTCAGCTCCCAGCTGGACTCCCAGAGATGCGGGTCAGACACAGGAGACTCCTCAGAGCCAGCGGGAAAGGATGGAAGAGCCTGGGGACGGGGCTGGGACGAGCAACTCTGGACTAAGAGATGGATGGGTTGGGAGGAAAGAGGGCATGGAGGGAAGAACGGAGGTCTGGGAGCGAGCAGGAAGGGGAGAGGGCCTGAGAGAATGGGGACGGGGCAAAGGCGCCACGGGAGGGCTTTAGGACTGAAGCGACAGCTACACGGGGAGAGGTCAGGTGAAGTGAGGAAGGAAAGAGAAGGTCAAGGGAAGGAAAGGCTGTAAAGGAATGAGGAACCTAAATTAAAGCCCCAAGTGGAATGGGGCGGCAGGGCTGGGCGAGAAAGCCAGAAGCAGGTGGAACAAGAGCCGGAGAAGGCGAGGGCTCTCCAGGATGAAAGAGCGGCCAGACAGAGGCCAGGACCTACCGTGTCAGGGTCTTGCTGCTGCTCCAGGAAGGCAGAGAACTCCAGCATCCAGAGCTTGGAGCTGGCCACACTGCGTCCCTGCCATGGGGGTGCTGGGGGCGCTGAGGGCGATGGGGCGGGTCCTGCAGGAGACTCAAACCCTGCAGGCAGTGGGAGAGGCACATGGGAGCCTGTTCACACACACCCTCCCGGCCGACACCCTCTGTGAGGACCCCAGGCCCACCGGGGAGACCCTGTGCTGACAAGGGGATCGCCTGTCTCCCCTAAAGGGGCTCTGACAGGGGTGTTGGAGAAGCGTGCAAAGCCCTGGCTGGGGAGCCCCAGAACAGCCCTGGCAGGGAGGTACAACTCAGACCCCTTGGCCCACAAAACTGCCCTCAAGCGAGACTGCATGCTAAATGGGGCCGGATGCCCACTGGGCAGAGAGGGCTTCTGGAGCAGGTTCCTCTAGGTTCTCACCCTCAAGGAGCTTCTGGTCCAGCGGGGAGCTGACCAGACAAATCTATAATTATATGCAATGACGTAAGCCCCATGAGAAGAGAGTTCCTGTTTGGTTCCCTGCTGTCTCTGCAGCACCTAGAATAGTGCCTGGCCCAGAACAGGCACTCTGATACAGGTCTGCTGCTAAAGGAAGTCATGAATGGGAGAAACTGACAAGGTGTGCACCCAGCACCACAGAGGAGTTAGTTCCTAGTCCAGTTTGGGGGTGGTCAGCAAAGTTTTTTTCCGAAGGTGATGTCTGAAAGGAGTTAGGCAGAAGACGGCAGTAGGTGAAGCCAGGAAAAGGCATTCGAGCAGAGGACACAGCAGAGGCAGAGGTCGAGGGGCTGTGAGATGCTCCGTGAGTTTGGAAACTCAAGCTCTGTAGGACCGGAGAGAAGGGCAGGTTTGCCCCAGTGGCAGGAAATAGGGCAGGAAAGATGGGGCATCGGGCCAGACATGCATGAATTTGGCCTGAGAGTTCAGGAGAGACTGGAGGGTTTTAAGCAGAGCAGTGAAATGCTCAGACCTGCGTGTCTGAAAGACCCTGATCCAGTCTGCAGGGAGGTCGGGCAGGGGTGGGGCAGACCAGAGCACAGTCCCCACAGGACCTGTATAAAGAAGGGCAGTGAAGAGGAGGAGAGGAAGGGACACAGTTGGGATGTGAAGTGAGCACAAGCCCGGGCCGTGGTGACTGAGTGGGGGAGAGCAGTGGGGCTGACCTCCAGATGACACCAGTGTTCCAGGCCGGGAGTCTGATGAATGGGGCCCACGTGCTGAGGTTGGAGAAAGGAGACGGAGAAGAAGCAGTAGTCCAAAGGGTGGGTGGAGGGGTTGCATCAGACAGACACATTAGCCTGTGCTTAATGCAGAAGCAAGCTGAGCGCCGGACAGCACAGAACACACGGAAGACACGAACAAGTCAGTCTCCCACAGCAGCCCCCGCCCCGCCCCTACCATAGGTGACAACAGGCAGGGGCTAGGTTGGGGTGCCCCTGACCTGGCTGGGCAGGGCAGAGACCTGAGTGCGGGGAGCCTGAGCCACAGCCCAGAGGCAGGGAGGGGAGGTGGCTGGGGAGGGAAGGAGGGAAGAGAGAGAGGAGAACGGTGGGGCCAACGCACCACCAGAGTTGGACTGCACCCTGAAGGCCCCAGAGTCACGAAAGGGTTTTACGCCCAGAAGCAACACTGTGAGCTGGGCGCTTTAAAAAGGTGACTAGGTGAAGTGCAGGGTGAGGAGAGGAGATGCAGACCAGGGGCCGGAGCTGGTCGGAGGAACCTAGGCGAGGCCTAGGACGGTGGGAGCAGACAGCGAGGAGGCGCGGGGAGAGGGCCGCAGAGGGCAGACTGCGCAGGGCGGACAGAAAGCAGCACAGAGGAACTACGCGGGCAGCAGGGCCACTCTCTGAGCAGGGACAGTCAGGCCCCAGTGTGGGCAGGGGTCATTCCCCACCCCCAAAAGGTCAAGGATCCTGTCTTGCCCTGTAGAGTGGAAAATGGTGAGGGACCCTCAAGAGAAGAAGGCAAGGACAAAGGCGGTCACCTGAGCTGTACAAGGGGGTGAGCTCCTGTGCCAGCCCAGCTGGCTGGACCTTCGCCTGCCCCACCCACGCTCCCTGCCTCTTCCCAGCAGGGTGCCTTTGCTAATAAAGGTTCCTTTTCAGGCCGGGAAGTTTGAAGGAGAGGATTACAGGGTCACCAAGAGAGAGGCCATCTCAGGCGGCGAGGTATATGAGGCCCACCTGCAGCACGCAGGGGTAGCAGGGGAACAGTACCCAGGGTGCAGGCACTGCCCTTTACACTGTGCCCCTGCAAGCCTGAGCCCAGGCTGGGAGAGACAAGAGGCAACCTGAGTGGCAGGGAAGGGACCTGCACACGGAAGACAAGTGTGTGCTTGGGCAGGGGAAGGGGTGGAGCCAGGAGACTAGGGTGCACGGCCTCAGCACGGGCCAGGGTGGCATCTGCGAGGCAGGAGCCGCAGGGGCACGACGGGTAAGGGTGCTGAGCAGTGCCGACCCACCTGGTAGAGGCAGTGAAGGCTGGACAGTGTAGGTTTGCTGAGAGAAAGGTTTCACACTGCAGGAGACAGGAGAGAGGCAGGTAAGCCTTGGACAGGGTGCAGCCCCGGAGCCTCGGGCAGCGTCCATCACTCTGTGCAGCAGGCTCTGGTGGTCTGGTCATCACTGGCCTTGGTGGGCTTTGGCCTCCCACATCCTCTCCCGCCAACTCCCTCAGGTTTCACAGTTGATTCACGGAAGCAGCCCGTCTGTTGAAAAACCCACCCCTCCCTCCCAGGTCAGCCAGAGCCCTGGTTCCTAGCCTACGTCCCTTCCGGGTCCTCAGTGCTAGCCCTGCTATACCTCGGACAGACTGCTATTTCGGCAAACACACCCGAGGTGTACACAATGCAGACCCGACTGCTGCCTGAGACCAGGAGAGCCTGATGCCCAAGCTCGAGGCTGTAATGAAAGGTGGGCCCCAGACCGCAGTCCTGTCCCTCCCTGGGGTCCAGGCTCAACTTCATGAGTTTATGGACTCAAGTTCAGCTCAGCACGCAACTGGTGGCAGGCCATACTCACTCATGGGATGCTCCGGCTTGGCCCGGCAAAGCTCCTTGCCAAAACTGAGGAGGCAAAAAGTGCAGAGTCAGCGAAGCCCATTTGCAGGAGGGCCCTGGTGTGGGGAGGCAGCGCAGCGGCCTCAGCTGGAAGGTGAGGCTCGAGCCTGGACCAGTGGGTGGCAGGGCGAGAGTTAACGCTGCTGCCTAGTACTCGGCGACAGCAACAATCCCAAGGTGCGTCTTAAGGAGCTCTAGTCTCTGGACATGCTCTGGTGGTATGGTGCTCCACGGGAGAAACACCTGCTTCGGCAAACAGAATCTCACCTCTGTTAGAGGGGGATGCCCAGTGCACGGCAGCATGTGAGGCTCGGAGCAGCTCTGGAGTCAGGACCCTACATGGCTCTACGTGCCCCAGACTCGCTTATGCACAGAATGACTTTGTGCCACTCTGTGGGCTAGTGCTCCCTGGAACTCACTCTGAAAAAAATGCTAGGCAAGAGCTTCATGAGCGTAGGACAGGGCCTGTCACTGGCCCTAGGGCAGCTCTTGAAGACCCACTTAGTCCCTAAGCCAAGAAAACCCTGTGAGGACACAGCTCAGGAAAGCAGAAGCTTTTCTGGACCATCCTCAAAGTGTGACCAACCAGGCCAGGGCTGAGAGGCCAGGTCTAAGGCCAAAACATTTACAATTCAGACAGGAGCTTGTTCATGGACATCGGCACTCCAGCTAGAAGGAGAGCAGTGCTGAGGACCTGAGGGGGCGTGGGGACAAGGCCAGCAGTAGGGCCACTTGGAGTCACGCTGGTGCCGCACCAGAGCCTCAGCTAGTCCCCGTCGTAGGAGGCCTTCAGCCTCCCCTTCTGTAAATGGGGCCGACTCTGTAGAGCTTCTGGGTGGTCAGCTAACGGGGGCGGCCCTGCCTCCTGTGGAAGGTTTGCTGTGTCCCTGCCACGATCCCCAGGAAGGCGGTTCTAACACCAGCTGAGCTGGGACCCTGCATGGCCCTTGGCCCTTGGTCCCTCCTGCCCGCTGGCTGTCCTGGCCGGGAGGACTCATGTGAGAGAAATGTGGTCTGGCCAGTACTGTAGCTCCGCAGGAGGGGGAGGAGCGAGAAGGAGAGGACAGGTTTGGCCTCTGGCTCCAGGCAGCCCCACTTACCCCGGAGACTGCTGGGCAGCCAGGGCCCCGGGCGAGGGCCATTTTACTGTGGAAGGCTGTGGCGGAGATGATCTGGGCGGATGACATGGCAGCCATGCTCTGCAGGGCCTTGTCCTTAGCTGCCTGGTCCTGGGGAAGACAGCGGGAGGCACGACCTCAGCAGGGTCGCTCTGGCGGGCTGAGGTGAGGCAGGGAGGGCCTGTGGCCAGGGGAGCTGTCCCACGGCCAGTGGCCAGAGCCCTGGACTAGGTAGGCCCCAGGGGACCAGGCTTATGTCCTTGCAAGGCTATTACTTTGTTTTATGACTGAGCAAGTCACATGGCTTCTCAGATCAGCTTCCTGATCTGTCACAGAGGTGTAATACCTGCCCTTCCTATCTGATTAGCACTTAAAGAGACTCTGGAGACCAGAAGGTCTCCATATATTTCAATTTACTAATCACAGGGACACTTTGAGAACAGGGTTGATTGGTTGGTTGATTGATTGATCGATCTATCAGACTAAAAAACAACTTTTTATTAAAGTGCAGTCGGCATACGGCAGTACATCGACTTCAGGTGCACGCAGTAGTGATTCGACATTTACATGCCTTATGGTATGATCTCCACACAAAGTCTAGTAACCATCTGTCACAACGCAAAGTTACCACCATACATTACGGGCTGTATTCCCTGGACTTCTCATTGCCCTTCACCTTGTTCACCCTCTCCCCACCCACTCCCCTCTGGCGACCACCAGCTGAGAGTAGGAAGCTTTTAGTCCTTGCTCACCTCCACACCTTCGGGGGCTTGGCCGCACCTGGCTCACGCCAGACGGTACGTATTTATCTGTCAAATCTCCCTGGGATGGTCCCAGGGATTATTTGGAGGCACGAACAGCCCCCTGTGCCTCCAGTGTTTTGACCTTGCCCTGTGGGTGCCCGTAGCATGCCCTGCCTTTTACAGGTCAGAACGTAAACACTGGCTGTCTGCCCTCCATGGGTCCGACCTGAAGAATGGATTTGCCCTGCACAGGCTCTAAAAACATAAGCACTTACGACACTGCTAACAATAGTAATAATACTACTAATAATCTTTTATGCTTCTATTAGCCTGGCTCCTATCCTGAGCTCCCCAATTCCAAAGGTCTTTAAGATCGACAAGACAACATTCTGTATTTCAAAAAGCCTAATAGGAATTGAGTCTTTGTCTAAAAGAGGATTACATATGCAGACTGGACAGCTAGTGTTGTTCGGTGTGTATAGCTTCACTGGGACTAAAAGGCTGGATCACATCAACTCAAAAGCTCTGATTAGAAATGCCACATTCTGCCCTGGTAGAGCAGCTCAGCTGGTTAGAGCATCAGCCCAAGGAGCCAAGGTTGCAGATTCAATCCCAGTCAACGCACATACAACCTCCAAGCAGTGCCCGGTGGGTGTGGCTCAGTGGGTCAGGCGTCGTTCTGCAAAGTGAAAGACCCTGGCTCGATTCTGGGTCAGGGCACACACCTGGATTGAGGGTTAGATCCCCGGACGGGGCACGTATGAGATGCAGCCGATAGATGTTTCTCTCTCTCTCTCCTTTTCCCTCCCTTCCCCTCTCTCTAAAAATAAATAAAATCTTTTAAAAATCAACCAATGAATGCATGAATAGGTGGAACAGCAAATCGATGTCTCTCTCTCTTTGCCTTCCTCTCTCTAAAAGTCAATGTTAAAAAACGTAAAAAAGTAGTAACATTAAAGAAGAAAAAAAGAAAGAAGTTCTATGTTTTAAGGGAAAAACAAGCTTCATGTAACCCAGACCTGACCTGAGTTAAGAACTGCCCTGGCCGGGTAGCTCAGTGGGTTGGAGTGCCAACCCAACACACCAAAGTCGTGCGTCTGATCCCCGGGCAGGTCTCATACAAGAAGCAACCAACAAATGCACAAATAACAGGAACAACAAATCGATGTTTCTCTCTCTCTCTCTCTCTCAAATCAATAAATTAAAAAGCAAAACGAGAACTGATGGAGGTCCTCGTGGCTTACAGGCCCTTCTGCACAGTAACTGCACTCAGTCCCAGAGCCTCCTGAGGCAGGCATCACTGTAGTGTTAGGCTCAGAAGGCCCAGGTGACCCATGCAGCACGCCGGCACCACGCGGCTGTGGAGCCAGAATGCAATGGGCCCGTCCACTAGGCCTCTCGGACCTCTGCTGCTCACTTGGCAGAGCTGACCCACGGAAGGTCAAAAACACTATCTCACTTGATTTTGGACATCACAGCGCTCCTGTGACACTAACAGGACCAGACGGATCCCCATTTTAAGACGAAGAAACTGAGGCTCGGACAGTTTAGGTGATGAGGGTGCTGACGGAGGTGACAGTCTGCCCTGGGAGCTTGGTCCAGGCTGGCCTAGCAGTTCACCTCTGGATCTCTGCAGGTGTGGTGGGGCTGTGCAAAGCAGGGATGAGGAGGTACATCATGTTTTGACAGCATGGGTGTACACCACAGAGGGGACAGTACCCGGCCCACAAGTGGTGGGGTCATCCCCAACCCACTGTCCTTTTGAGGCCAAACGTGGGCCTTGCTCTCAGGCTGTCTGACAATCACAAGAGGCTAGCCAATAATCAGCATGAGGTGTGCCTCTTCCCAAGGACACTTGCACTGCTCAGAGGCAAAAGCCAAATGTGCCTGGGTCAGCTGGCCCAGGCCCTCTCCATCTAGGACGTGAAGAGCGCACAGGTCGCGCCCCAGACCCTGCAGTTACAACGGCATCACAAGGCTGAGAGCTCCAGCCGCTCAGCGCTGGCAACTCGCCTCCCTTCCCGAGAGCCGACCTCAACGAGGCACTGGGGCTGCTGGAACCACGTGCTCTGCAGTGGAGTGGGCATCAGGGGAAAGTGAGAAGGACATTATGGGGAGTGACATCATGGAGTCACTGAATTTCGGGGGCATCTCAGATACTTTCACGCTGTCATTTACAGATGGGGAGCTGAGTGGAGCTCAAGAAGGAGCAATGACTTGTCTAAGCTCACTCGGCACAAGGGCAGAGCCAGACCAGACCGAGCCTGAAACCCGGAGGATTTCTGCCTGACCTTGCTCTGAGACCCCTTTGAGAACATGACGAAATTCTCAGACCAGTCCCCACGGGAAAATATGTATGCGTGAAAATCTGCATATTATTTGGGGGCTCACAGCTCTCCGGTATGTCTGTCTAGCGGTCACTGAAGGCTGCCCCTAGGCCCCAAGTTGGAGCCTGTGGACAAGGAAGGCGCAATGGCTCCAAGCAAGCATGAGCCACACAGCCAGGCCCTGGTGAAATGAAAATCCCCCCTGGTCACTCAGAACACTGGAAAGGTTGATCTCCATTCTGGCCCCTGCCCGGGGTCCCAGTGAGTCAGAGGCGTCCGACCGCTGAGGGGAAATGCAGGGCAGGCTGGGTTCCAGGACCCTCAGGGTGGTCTGGAGGTACGTGTGCCAGCCTGACAGGGAAGGATGGACAGCTGAGGCCCAGCCAGTTGTCCAGGGACAAAGGGGACAGGTGGCTAATAGCTGGGGGAACAGAGCTAAGTCGGCAGTGGGGTGTGGCTCCCCCGGAGTTCCCACCCACTCACTCAGAGCCTCCGGAGTTGGAATCATGGGATCATAGGGTCATGGACTACTGGAGCCACACAGGACCTTCGAGGCCACCTAGTCCAGGGCTTTTAAATGGGGTTCTAAGGTACTTTTGGAGCCAAGAGCCATGGGCATTATAGGTGAATTGGAGGGGTCTCTCTGGCTTCTGGCCCATTCTTCACCAACCTAGCTTTGACCAGAGTAGCTCCTTTGATAACATATTGGAGTGAGATTTTGTTTGGGAGGGAAAACCCAGTGGCTTCTACTGCCTAAAAAACCGCTTGTAAACTGCTGGTCTTAGTCTAACGCCCCAAACATCAGCTCCTGCTACCAAGTGGCTGAGCAGCCTCTCCTGTGAGCCCTTCCTCCCAGCTTCACCACAAGGGGCCCTGGCTCCCGGGCGGTAGAGAGACCTGAGTCCTGTGGGGAGCAGGGCCGCCCTGTGGGGGATGCTGCCAGCAGCTGGCCCTCCACAAGAGTAGTCACCTGTCACTTTGTCCTCAAGCAGGGGCTGATCCAGGGAGCGGAAAGAACTGCCAGTCCCAGAGAGCAGGGCGTGGGGAGGACTCCCACCGGCTCCCGCAGTAGCATCCAACCCAGGCCACAGCCAGGCCCCCATGCCTGACCACCGGCAGGCTCTGGCTGATGGCACCGGCTGATGGCACCGGCCAGGCGCTCGAGGAGCTCTCAAGGGGTGAGTGGGGTCTGGAGGGCGATCTGCTGTGACCTGGCGAGGGCACTGCCCCTGGGGGAAGGAGGGCACAGCAGTGGATTGGCCTGTGGCCCCCAGGATGCTGCGGAGCCCGGTAGTCACACATGGCTGTACGGTCAAGTGTCCCTCCCTGCGTGGACAGGAGAGGTTACAGGCTGAACTCTGCCCTCATGAACACCAAGAAGCATGCTGGCTCCACACACAAGCAGGCAGCCCCTAAACACAAGGGGAAGACTCTTCCTGCTGGAAAAAGAGCCCCCGTTTCCTGGAAGCAGCCCCACCTGTGCCCCAGGTCCTTCCTCCCACTGCTGCCATCGGCCTTACCTTTAGCTTGGCCTGGATCTCACGGGCTTTGCGACGAGCCAGCACCTGGATGTGGCTGGAGACCTATGGCAAGAAGAGAGGGCTCCTGACCCTGCCTCCCAGATGGCCTGTGCGCCCAACCCTGGCTTCCTGACCCGCAGCCCTCCACAAGCCTTACTCCACATGGGTGGGTTGAATGAATAAATGGGTGCGCGAACAAGGGAAAGGACGCGTAAGTCAGTGATGGGCCCTCAGTCCTGGCTACTCCAGAGTTTGGCAATAAATCAAAGTGCAGTGCCAGCGCTTCACTTCCGGCTCTCTGGTGTCCTGGAGAAGGACAGGGAGGGGGCTGCTGACTTCCCAGGAAGGCAAGGGACTTCCTCCCAGGCGACGGCAGGAAATGAACTGTTCATGGCACACCAAAAAGACACAACCCCTCCAAAAAGGCCCCAGTGAGAGCCCACGCTTGGTCCTGTGGAGGACCTCGACCACCCTGGGAGCAGGTGACTATTGGGTACCTGTGCTGGGGACCCATGCCCGTCTCCCAGGGCCCACCTGCTTCCTGGTGCGGGTCTTCCCTGTCCGGAGCTTGATGTAGCGGGCAATCAGCTCATTCCGACCTGTGGAAACACCAAGCGTCATCAGCAGGGGGAGGACAAGAAGCAGGCAGATGAGAGGGTCTGGGAGGTCCCATCCTACATCCTCTGCCCACCTTCAGGGGGTACTTGGGATGAGGACTCTGCAAGTTCCCTCTTGCCATCCCTGGATCCTAGGGATCTCCCAGCAGCAAGAGGAAGCTGAGGCCTCGCTGGGGGGCTGGTAGCCTGAAGTAAGGAGATACCAGGGCCGTGTGCCTCCAGCTGGATGCACAGCTTGAGGAGTCCTCTCAGAGCTCCCTCCTTATCCACGCTGGCCACCTCCTCACCTCTGCCCCACAGCAGCCTGACAGCTGCCCCTCTGCTCCCACCTCTTCCTGGGGCCTTCTGCACATTTTGGGAGGCTGCAAGGAAGTGCCTGGGCCTTGGCCCTTCCCCTGTGCAACTCCCACAGTTCCCACCACCTCCGTACATGAGCAGGCCCTTCCAACACGTCTTGTCCTGTCTGTGGGCCTCAGGGAGCATGGGGGACATAAGTGCTGAGACGCTGAGTATGGCCAGAGAAGAGGCCTGAGGCCCTTCACTCAGATAAAGAAAACCCAGGCCAACCACATTTCCAGCTCCATGGCTCTGAGTAGACCAGTCAACAGGAACACAGAGGCTGATGCCACATCTGAGGGACCCTGGAAAACTGCAGGGAGCCACTCATGTACCTGCCTGCCACAAATGAGATTGTGAAAAGGGGTTCCCCGGGTCAAAGAGCTCACCACCCGGCTGAGGAGGGACGTGTGCCCGCACAATGGCGACAGCTCCATGCTACGGACACGCAACGTGCAGTGTGTTCTGAGGATGAGGGGCTGGGGCCGGCTGGGTGGTCAGGCAAGCCCACAGCTGGACCTTGACCAGTGGGAGGATCAGACCATAAAGAAGGGCAGTGGGTCGGGGAAAGGGAGGCCCGAGAGCAGCAGCTCTCACTTCCTTGCTTCAACTCTGGGGCCAGAGGCCACAGCTACCAGCCTGCTCTGACCTACGGGGCCCTGCTGAGCCTGGAGGCCTGAGACTGAGTAAGGGAGCCGCTGATGCAGGGGGGAGGCAGAACGAGAGGGCCAACTACCACCTGAGTTGTAAAAAGAGCGCATAGCTATGGCCATGCTGGCCCCCCGCTGACCTTTCCCCACTGCCAAGGCTGAATCAAGGGGCCACCCTCAAGAGGTCTCCTCTGCCAGAACACCTGTGGCCTGGAAGCACTGGCCTGACTGTGTCAGGAGTGGGGGCAAGACCAGACCTGGGGGACACTGCCCTGTGGGCTGGTCTGCACCTGAAACCCAGGTTCCACGAGATGTCTCTTCTCAAACCTTTCCAGGAAAAGGTACTCCGTAGGTGCCTTTGGCAGTCCAGTGACTGTCCTACCCTACATCTAACTAGGGGCACTCATGCTGCAGTTATGAGATGCTGTTTTCACTGGCAAGAGGGCTAAGTCATCACCACTGGGGACTGAAGCAGGTTCCAGAACTGGGAGCTGGGAGCCAGGTTCTCTCGCTCAGCAGCTCCACACACACGGGCTGTGGGACCTCTGCAAGTCAGTTTCCCCTCCGGGCCTTCAACCAGCCTCCTCTCTTCAAGCCTAGGCCCTTTAAAGGTTTTCCCCCAGATCTCCCCGACTGAATTTTTGCAGACTTAGGAAACGGACTCTCCCTTTGGCTCCATGACAGCTCCCTATGGCCCAGCTTCCTTTTGTGTAAAATGGATGAATGTAACGTACTCCAGGCCCATGTAGGCCGTCTGGCTCAGAGACCAGGCAGGACAAGGGAAGAGGCGAGGGCAGAGAGAAGGCTCCTCCTGGGAGTCAGGGTGCTGGATGCAGTGCAGACGGGTGTGGTACTGAGAAGGACAAGCTGGAGAGTGGTGGGGTTGGTGGGAAAGCTGGAGGGATGGGGAAAGCAGGGGACACTCTAGTTTGGAGGGAGACCATCTGGGAAACGGTTCCAGGGCTGCTTCTCCAGCCCACACCTTGTACACAGGTAGCAGCTTCAGTTCTCTGTCTTTTCCTGTTAGATTCCCAACACCTCAGAGGAAGGGGCCATATCTCACATCTCCACTCAGGTCTACATCTCCTGGCACCTATTGGTCGAATGAATGAACAGATGAGTCCACTAGCAAATCCTGACGGCTCTATCTTCAAGTTCTGTCTAGAATCCGGCCACATCTCGTCACCTCGCCCTGCATGGTGCACCGCCCTGCTCTCTGGCTGGACTCTGATGAAAGCCTTCGACCTGACTTCCCTCATTCCAGTCTCTTCTCAGCACAGTGGCCACAGGGATCCTGTGGCTCAAACTCCCTCCAATAGCTTCCCATCTTCCTCAGATTAAAGCGTCTAAGTCCCTACAATGTCCTGGAAGCCCCACAGGATGTGTCCACAGTCCCCAAGCTCAGCCCCTCTCTGATCTCATGCCACCCACTGCCGGGTCTCCTGGCTGTTCCTGGAACACGCTGGCCCACTTCCATCTCAGGGCCTGCACACACCCTGCGCTCTGCCCCAGGGACCCACATGTCCCTGATGGCTCCACTCCTCAGATTCCATTGTCTTGGGACGTCTTCCCCACCATCCCCTACTGAAAGCTGCAATCACCTCCCACTCACCCTTCACTGGCCACAGTCCCCACTAATCCCCACAGTGCCGTCTAACAAGCCACGGGGCCGACGCACTCAGAGCGCTGTCGACACCCCACCCCATGGAGCAGAGCTCCCAGAACAGCGGTTTCTGTCGGTTTATTTGCTTATTTACACTCTATACCTAGATGCTGCCTGCATGTAGTAGGCTCCCAATAAATGCTTGTTAAATGATGCATAAAATAAAGCACCAAGAACAAAATAAAATAACAATGACCCTCAAAGCCAGAAATAACCGTGATTAACATTTTGGTGACTGTCTTTCCAGGGTTTATTTTCTATGATTATGTGTCTTGTAAAATGTTATAATGTGGCATATAATATTTTGTAATCCATTTCTCAAAACATTTTATTGAGTAGGTCCACAGCATCACTTTTAATTACATACTATTCTTATTTATTATGGAATTATAATATGTTTAAGCAGTCTTTCACTTTTGGACATTTAGTGTATAGTTACATTGCTATTAAACATAATGTGCCTAAATCTTTATTTAAAAATAAAGATAAGATGTTGGTCCAATGTCCCTTTAAGTGCTTTAGCTTCCAAGGGCAGGGTGTGAGTCAGATAAAGGAGGTGACACTTTACTTCTGATTAGCCTGATGGAATTTTCAAAGCGCTTTCTTAGACCTGTCTCATTTGAGTCTCTCTATTCAGGAGCACATCCAGATTTTTGTGGGGCCTAAAGCATCTACAAACTGGAAGCTCTAAGTATACTTTACTGATTATGTACTACAGTTGTCCCACTTTATTTCTCCCCTTCATCCCCCTCCGCCTGGTACCCCCCATTCCCTCCAGCATCAGTTCATGTCCATGGGTTGCACATGTAAGTTCTTTGGCTTCTCCATTTCCTACACTATTCTTAACCTCTGTCTATTTTGTACCTACCATTTATGTTTCTTATTCCCTCCACGTTTGCCCCCATTCTCCCCTTTCCCCCTTCCCACTGATAACCCCCCATGTGATCTCCATTTCTGTGATTCTGTTCCTCTTCTAGTTGTTTGCTTAGTTTGTTTTTGTTTTTTAGGTTCAGTTGTTGATAGTTGTGAGTTTGTTGTCACTTTACTGCTCATAGTTTTTATCTTCTTCTTTTTCTTAGATAAGTCCCTTTAACATTTCATATAATAAGTGCTTGGTGATGATGAATTCCTTTAACTTGACCTTGTCTGGGAAGCAGTTTACCTGCCCATCCATTCTAAATGACTGCTTTGCTGGATAGAGAGTAATTTTGGATGTAGGTTCTTGGCTTTCATGACTTGGAATACTTCTTGCCAGCCGCTTCTTGCCTGCAAGGTTTCTTTGGAGAAATCAGCTGATAGTCTAATGGGCACTCCTTTGTAGGTTACTGTCTCTTTTTCTCTTGCTGCTTTTAAGATTCTCTCCTTATCTTTCATCTTGGCTAATGTAATTATGATGTGTCTTGGTGTGGCCCTCTTTGAGACCAACTTGTTTGGGACTCTCTGAGCTTCCTGGACTTGTATGTCTATTTCCTTTGCCAGATTGGGGAAGTTCTCCTTCATTATTTGTTCAAATAAATTTTCAATCTTGCTCTTCCTCTTCCCCTTCTGGCACCCCTATGATTTGGATGTTGGAACATATGAAGTTGTCCTGGAGGTTTCTAACCCTCTCTCTTTTTTTTTTTTTGATCCTCAATTCTTCATTCTGTTCCTGTTGAATGTTTATTTCTTCCTTTTGTTCCAAATCATTGATTGGAGTTATGGTTTCCTTTGCTTCACTGTTGGTTCCCTGTATACTGTTCTTTATTTCACTTTGTATTGTCTTCACTTCTTTATGTTGTGGCCGTACTCAATCGTTTCTGTGAGCAACCTGAATACGTGTTTTGAGCTGTGCATCTGATAGGTTGGCTATCTACTCATTGCTTAGTTCTTTCTCTGCAGTTTTGATCTGTCCTTTCATTTGGCCCATATTTCTTTGTCTCGGTGCACCTGTTATGTTGCAAGAGACGGAGTCTTAAGTATTCCCCAGGGCAGGTCAACCTGCTCCGCCATGTGGCGATGTATACGGGAAAGGGGTCAGAAAGAGAACAATGCCACTTGCTTGCCTCTCATCCTGCTTTCAGTCACTTCCTCTGCTTCCCGCAAGTGAATGGCACCCTTCCAGGGGCTGCCCTAGTGCTGATTCCTAGGTGAGTGGGCTTATGTATGTTCTAGGACCCTCTGGGCCCCTCCAATGGACTCTCTGGAGATACTGGCAGCTACTTCCACTACCACAACTGCCAGAGATTTTTAGAGCGAGAGGTTCTGAGTTTTATTTTCCAGGCGTTGGAACCCTGGGTTGCGCAGTCTGTCTTGTCCCCCAGTTGTTCCTCTCGATTTATCCGCACACAAATGTGGGACCACCAGCCACTGCTTCACCCACCAGGACCTCCAGCTGCTGCCTTGCTGCACACCCTCTCTGCCCCAGCTGCCAGTCTCCACCCCTCCTTTCAGTCTGGATGAATATTTCTTCTTTAAGTCCTTGGTCGTCAGACTTCTACACAGTTCGACTTTCTGGCAGTTCTGGTTGTTTTTGTTTTTAAATTGGTGGTTGTCCTTTTGGTTGTGCAAAGAGGCAAATCCACCTACGCCTCCGTCTTGGCCGGAAGTTGAGATGTTCACTCTCTTGATGGTGGTGATGGCTTCACAGGTATAGACATTTGTCAAAACTTATCGAATTGTCTACTTCAAATATGTGTAGTTTACTATATGGCAACTACTTTACAAAAAAACTACTTTACAAATTTAAATTAAAAATAAAAAATTTATGACTTGGAAGGGGTGTGTGCGAGTGAGAGGTCCTAAAGCATGAGCCTCGTTTAACTTCATAGAAAGCCCACCTCCCCCCTGACAAAAAGGTAGGCAATTATACCTGTTTGTCGGATGAGGAAACTGAGGTCAGAAAATCTCACCTGGATCATTTACCAGCAGATCCAGGACTAACTGCCTGGGTTTGAGCCCTGGTTCAGCCACTGCAAGTGGCACAGCACCTTGCACAGAGAAGATGTTCGGTGAATGGGAACTCCTGGCCCCCAATACAGGGGTGTTTCCTCTTAAGCAGCTGAGGGGGCCCATGCCTGCCACGGGCTGAGACCCTTCCTCCAGACATCCCAGATGACCCAACTCCCGTGCAAGGAGCCCCACCCAGCCCCACAACCACCTCCGCCCTCTGCTGCAGTGTTCAGGAGCTCTGCTGCCAGACAGTCCACCTCAAACTTGGGCAAGAGGCCGGCAGTGGGGCCAAGGAGCCAAACCCAAGGGGTCTAAGTCTGGCTAAGCTGGCTGTGTATTGTTCATATTGTGCTTCTTCCCTCCATTTCTCTGGAGCTGCACCCTCCTCTCCCCTGCCGGCTCATCTCAGACAGCTTTCATCTAGTCTCGTTCTGCTTATCGGAGGTGATGCTAGCAGTTGAGAATTCCCTCCTGGGTGGGAGTGCAGTGCTGGATTTCTGTGGGCGTACTGGGCCAAGAGGGACCAAACAGCTTCCTTCCTGCAACGAGAGGTCCTCCAGAGGTCAACCCAGCATTCTACTGCCTCCAGGCCAGCTGGCATCTAATCCAGGCTTACATATACATAGGGAACTGCTGCAGTTTCTTTCATTCTTATAATAGTATTGTAATAACAATAATGAACACTTACTGAGCACTTACATGTGCCAGGTACATGTGCAAAGAGAGAATGCACACTCCATCAGTTTTATTTGCATTTACCCTTTCAATCCTCCCAACAGCTCTGTGCAGCTGGTAATGTCACCTTCCCTCTACAGAGAGGGAAGCTGAGGTACAGAAGTTCAGAACTTGTTCAAGGTCACAGGCCAGCACATGTTTGAGATTCAAATCCATGTAGTCTGGTTCCAGAGTCTCTCTTAACTCCTGCACAGCATTACTTCTTTTTAATGTGGGAGGAAGGGCCATCTCTCTCAGAAACAGGGGCTGCACCAGCTGACCCCAGAGGTCCTATCTAGCCTAAGGAAGAAAAAACTGAGGCCTACAGAGCCACCACGCAGTGTCTCGGTGCCCCAGGGGTCACAAAACACCCATTTCTAAGGTTTCACGACTATTACACATGACTGCTTTTTCCTACAATCCCCCCCCTACCCCGGCCATGCTGGCCGCTTCCTCTGCAAGACACCATTCTGTCCCTCCTCTCTGCCTCCACCCCCAGTTCTCTGAGTCTCTGCATGAAGTCAGTCCTTGGTGATGATGTCTGACTGCCCCACGCTCTGCTCCAGGTCCTGGAGGGAGAGCCAACTACCTGGGCCCAAGAGCCTGCCCACCTGTTGTCACTCTCTCAGGGACAGTGGTATACAGAGCTGACGGCAGCCAATGGGCCCTAGATAATAGAGACAGAGGAGGCCCACAGAGTCAGGGGCAGAAGGAAGCATGTACCCAGAGGTACATCCCTGAAACCCCAGTAAAGGCCAGCCAAGAAGGGCAAGGGCAGTCACTAACCAGTGGGAAATCTAGGCGTTAGTGAAAGGGAAAGAGACCTATATCCTGTCCCAGCTCTGCCACCAGCTGTAAAACCCCAGGCTTTCTCCCCTCTGGTGGTTAAGTGTAGCAAGAGGCCAGTCTGGATCTTGGTGGAAGCTAGTTGGGCAGCTGGGCATTGCTGTGCGGCAGGTGGCTTTGGCCAATTCCAGAAAGGACCTGGGTGGGGCTGAGAAGGACGCTCCCACCAGACTGTGGCCCATCTGTCAGAGGACATGTGTCCAACAGCCCCCAGCTCACATCGACGGCCCCACCCCACCAGGGGGAGGCCTGCCGATGGAGAAGGGAGCCTCACCATAGGCTGGGGGCAGGGGCATTCCCAATGCAGGGTCCACTGAGGTGACTCCACCTTCCCCACACACCCTGCCAGCCACCCCAGGCTTTCCTCCACCATGTATCACCGCTAAAATTGTTATCCCACCTGCAAAGTCCTACCTGAGGTTATTTCTGTACCGCGTTCCCTCTGCGCTGACTCCCTTTACGCACCAGCCCTCCCTCTGGGCCACAAACGTGTTAAATAACAAAGTACAACAGGTAAAGCTCCCGGTACTTAGCAGGTCAGTACAGACAGCTATTAACGTCCATACCATTAACAAGGTCTTGTTGTAACTGGTATTACTAGTCTTCAAAATCGACATGGGCTGAGGACCTGAGGCCGGAGCCTCCCCACCCAGTTAGCTCTCCACTTGGCCCCTGCAGACTAGGACAGGGAGGAGGCCCCTCCTCCACAACCAGCCCTAATCCCAGGGCCCAGGGATCAGCTGAAGCTATAAACACCTGCAGAAGGAGGAGGCTGTTTGTGGGGAGACTTGTGCCTGAAGCCCGAGAAGGCAGTCGTCAGGCCTGACATCTGAGCTATTACCACCATTGTCCCTGGAGGGCTCTGAGGCTTCTAGTGAAACCCAACCCAGGATTCAAGGACCAGTCCAAGAAGGCTCCTTGATCCCCACCCGAGTGGGTGTGCCCACTCCTGCCTCCAGGCCCTGGTGCACAGGGTCTGTACCTTTCTCACAATCCTTGGCTAAAGTCACTGAGCTCCTGTCTGACTCCCTCAATCAAATGTGAGCTCCTGAGGGCCAGCGGCCCTTCCAGCTCTGCACCCCAGGGCTGTTCACAGGGCCTCTCCTGTGCTCTCATCCCAGCAGCAACGCTACAAGGCAGTGTCCTCTTCCAGAAATACAGCAAAAGATGCTCAGCATCACTAATAATTAGGGAAATGCAAATCAAAACCATGAGATAACACTTCACGGCCACAAGGATGACTATTTAAAAAAACAGAAAACAGCCAGTGTTAACAAGGATGTGAAGAAACTGGAACCCCTGAGCAGGTCTGGTAGAATGTAAAACGGTGCAGCCACTGTGGAAGACAGTTTGGCAGTTCCTCAAAAAATTAAACATCGAGTTACCATATGATCCAGCAATTCCACCTCTAGGTATCTACCCCAAAGAACTGAAAGCAGAAACTCATACCGGTACACCCACACCCATGGCAACAGTGTTCACAATAGCCAGAAGGCAGAGACGCCCCAGTGTCCACCAGCGGACAAACGGCTACACGAGATGGGGCCACTCCTTACAGTGCAGCCGAGAAAGGAGCCCTGACACACACCACAGGGACGGACCGAGAAGACTTGTGCTCTGAGAAACGGGCCCGCCATGGAAGGTCAGATGCTGGGTGGTCCCACGATGAAGCACCTGGAACAATCAAACTCACAGACAGACAACCAAACAGAAGATACTGGGGCTGGAGGAGCAGGGGACGGGGAGTTGAGTGTTTGACGGTGTGTGGCGTCTCCCCTGGGGCAGGGGGAGGCTCTGCAGGGGGACGGTGGTGACGGCAGAGCTACAACAGGAACGCACTTACGGCTGCTGAACTTAAAAATGGTTAAAATGGTAAAATTTATGTAGTGTGTATTTTCTCCATAGTAAAATAAATAAATCAGTATACTCCCTCCCAAATAAGGTAGTACCATTACCATCCCATTTCACAACTGAGGAAGCTGACGCTGAGGAAGGTTAACCAGCTTGCCCAAGGTCTCAGTGGCCACTGGGGCAGCGGACCTGAGCCTAGGCTCCCGTCGGCAGGCCTCCAGAGGAATGAAGTCCCAGCCCAGCCTGGAAAGGAGAGCACGGGGGGAGCTGGGATGACAGGGTGACAGAGCAAAGGGCAGCGAAGGAGCCACGGAACATGGCGAGGAGGTGGAAGGAGAAGCTGGGACAAAGCTCCCTGACTTGTGTCCCATCACCTTAGTGACAAGATCTGCAACCTGGGTCCAGTCTCTGCTCTGGCTCTCACTAGCTTTGATGCACCCAAAACAAGGATCCTTTTACCCCTGACAGTCAGCTGTCACAGCGCCTCGCCCAGCTCTCCCAAAGTCCCCACACAACATCCCGCCTCTGGGCCAATGGCCTGAGCACATACCTCCCTCTTCCACCAGCCCAAGCCCCACTTCGTTCCAGAAAACCTGCACGACAACTCAGCCCGTTGCTTTACTGGCTGTGTGCACAGAGGAAGACAGGACCAGCCACAGCCTCTCTGAAGCAGCAGAGGAAGCAAGACAGCAGGGCCAGGGCGGAGCCACCAGGAGAGGGACGAGCGGAGTGTGAGGGCAGGTGGAGGGGAGAGAAGCTGCCCACGCTCACCTCCCCACGCCTGCCCACGGGGCCAGAGCCCAGGCCTGGCTAAAGGAGGCCAGAATGGCCAGCCAGGCAGTGCCAGGGCAAGGGTCACACAGTGACGGGGCAAAAATGAAAGCAGCCGTGAGCAGGAGCGGGCTCACAGCCCAGGCCCCAGAGCCAGTGCACAGCATGGGAGGTTGGGCTCAGAAATAACAGGCGCTAATCTGTCCCTCGGCTCTGCGTGTCATCTGCATGTCTGCCTGGCCCTGGTCAGCATGCTGCTCTGGGTGCGCCAGACCAGGGATGGGGGCAGGCCTACTGCTGTCCTCAGAGTCTGCAGGTCCAGACCCTCCTCTGGGCACCCCAGAGCCACTGTGTTCTTCCTCTGACCTGCACCTGCTTCCTGCCTGCTTGTTCTCAGCTCCCACCCTGTGGTCTGCTGGGCTGGCCCCCCTGGAAAACACCTGATGGTCTCTGGATGTGGGACGTGGGGAGTGTAAGACCAGGGCTCTGGGGGACTCTGGCACAGGAGGAAGGGTCTCCAGAGGAAGATGAGAAGACGGAGGACAGCAGCCTCAGTGATGCCCGAGTCAGCGTGGCAGCTTGTCCCTCTCCCTCTGCCTCCCTGGGGTCCGTCCCACACACTGGGGCTGAGCTCAGAGCTATATATACACCTTCCAGCTGGACCGGAGCCCCTGCTGAGAGCCCCTCCATCAACTCCCTGCGAGGTCCGTGCCTTGGCCCAGACCCCACGCCTGGTAAGAGGAGATGAGGATAAGCCAGCGTCTGAACCCCAGCAGGATCTGTACTCACGAAGGACAGGTGCTGCGGGGGCTGGGTGAGGCACCCAACACCGCCTGCCCAGAGCCTGGCCCACCTGGGGCTGGGGCTAAGCAGGAGGCCAGGCATGGGACGAGAGAGGAGCAGGTGGAAGGCTTTGTACAGCCCAGCGGGAGAACACTATGTGAGGAGGCAGGAGAACTGGGTTCAAGCCCCAGCTCTCCCGCTTACTACCTGAGCAACTATGCAAGAAACTCTTGGCCTTTCTGAGCTTCTCTCTGCCTCTGCATGCAGAAATTCCTCTCTCCCTCCCTCAAAAAGATGAAAAAGATTAAAAAGATAATGGACGTCAGAGGTCACTGGCATCCGGTCGTAGCATAATTAAGAGGCTCCATAGCCTCAGCCTCTCCCCATCCCCCCAGGGCCTCTTCTGTGCCAGCCCCTCACCCCGTGCCGCTCCTTGCCTGTCTCCACAGTGCGCACCAACGGGGCCAGGACAGTCTGCCAAACACCGTCCTCATCTTGCCCCCAACCCCGCCGCCAGCTCCACGGCTCTCCTTCTGCCAAACGACTAACCCAAGGCCTGTCAAAAGTCCGCAGGCTTGGCTCAGTCACAATCAGCTGGGGACCCGATTCCTTTACAGGTAAAGCGAGTAGGAACATCTACCCGTAACAACTACGTAAAACAGAGATCCACTCAGATGTCCACCAACAGGTGAATGAATAAACACAACGTGGTCTAGCCACACGGTGGAGTGTTATTTAGTCTGGAAAAGGAGGGAAACTCTGACACACGACACGACATGGGTAAGCCACGAGGACATCACCCCCAGGGAAGTACCCGGAGACGAAGATGACAAACACTGTCCGATGTTTTCCCTCCTGTAAGGGGCGCCTCCTGCACCAGTGGCGTGGTGGTTGCCAGGGGCCTGGGGAAGGGCCGGACGAGGAGCTGCATCTAATGGTACACAGGTTCTGCTGGCGATGACAAGAAAGTTCTGGAGGTGGACGGTGGCGCTCGTTGCACAACAACGTGATGTGCTTTGCGCCATCGAGCTGCATGTAACGGTTAAAACGGTGTTATGTGCACTGCCACACACACACACAGAGAAACAGCTCAGCAGCGTGGCACTCAGATAAATGTCTGCTGACCCTGCCACATTCTGCCACCTCCACGGGCCTTCCCAGAACCTGCAGCAGCCTCCGCTCTCTCCCTGCAGAGTGTCTTGGCCCACCCTATGGCTCCCCAGCCAGGGGCCCCGACAGCTCTCCAGCTGACCAATGAGCCCTCCCCTGCACCCCCCTGACCCCTCTCACCTCAGCTCACGATCGACACCACCCCACTCTCCACCAAAGTAGCAGGAAGAGCCCAGGGTCCGAGCGCCTCCGGCCCTCACCAGCTCCACAGGGGTGACCTGCGTAAAGCACCCAGTCCCACACCGGGCACCCAACTGGTGCTCCACACATATCAGTGTTTCTTCCATGAAGCTTCCATGGGGCCAAAAGTGAGAAGCAACCACCAGAAAACAAAATGATTGGAGCAGGGGTGGTACAGGGGGCCAACCCCGGGCATGGGTGCCCACGAAAGTAAGACAGACTCTGTGGGATCCGAGCAAAGCCACGGCGGTAGGCTGGTTAGGAGAGGCAAGCAGTTTCATTTATTGGTGACTGAGGGGCAGACCTAGGGCCTAGCTCAAAAGGAGCTTGCTTGTCCAACAAGCAAAAGAAAGAGAAGACCTCATTTTGGCCTCACAGGGAAGGTTGTAGGTTAAAGCATAATGCGGAAGGGGCTGTGAGGGTTCCACAACTTTCCAGGCCAGTAACCAATCGAATGTGAATTTAAACACTTTACTTATTAATTTTTAGAGAGAAGGGAAAGGAGGGAGAAAGAGAAAGAGGAGAAACATCAATGTGTGGTTGCCTCTCATGCATCCCCTACTGGGGACCTGGCCTGCAACCCAGGCACGTGCCCTGACTGGGAACTGAACCGGCGACCCTTTTGTTTGCAGGTCGGCACTCAGTCCACTGAGCCACACCAGCCAGGGCTAAGTGTGAATTTAGTCAGATGAATTAAGTTGAATAGTGTCTCCCTCAAAATTCTTGTCTACCTAGAACTGCAGAATGTGACCTTGTTTGGAAATAGGGTTTTTACAGTGTAATTAGTTAAGGTGAGGTCATACTAGATTGGGGTGGGCCCTTAGTCCTTACAAGAATATGAGAAGACACACAGGGTCAGACACAGAAAGAGCACGGCCATGTGACACCGAGTCAGAGACTGGACAAGCCAAGGAACACAAGGATTGCCAGCAAGCACCAGAAGCCAGGAGAGAGGCATGGAGCCGATTCTCCCTCAGACCCTCAAGAGGGACCCGTCCAAGGACACCTTGATTTGAAACTCGAGGCCTTCTGAACTGTGAGAGAATAAACTTCTGTTGTTTTAAGCCTCCCAACTTTGTGGTCACTTCTTACAGCAGCCGTCGGAGACAGTTCGTCAGCCCCCACTGGCCCCTCACACAGTGCTCTTGAAACAGCTGGCAAAGGGTCTGTGCTGGGGAGGGGGCTCCGGTGTGGCTGGGCAGAGAGACACGGAATGGAGCCCCCCGAGCTAGAGCCACTTTGTTGGAAGCCAGGGCAGAGCTCTCTGTCCTCAGGGGCTTCTGCCAGTTACAGAGACCCTCTCAGCTCCTGCCCAAGGCCAGAGCTTCAAGCTGGGGGTCCTGGGGGACTTTCCAATGGGAATGGAAGCCTGACCTGGGCCTTCCAACAGCTATTCAGTTTTTGTTTTAGGTTCCCAAATACCCTTTCTTCCATCCAAAGGTCACTGCAGCCCCAGGCAGACCACTTGGTCCCTCCCACTCGGCTGCTGGACATGAAGCGTTTCTGTCTTTGTACATTCTGCGCCCTCAGCCCCTCGGAAGAGCAAGCCTGTCCCTGCTGAAGCACTCTGGTCTGCCTTGCAGTCCACAGGCTGTTCTATGAGTGCTCAACCCCCCCACCCCCGCACCACCACACGGTGAGGGCACTGGACCTGCCCTCTGTGCCTGGAGCGCAGAAGGCTCACGAAGGAGGGAATGGCCCAGTAGCCGTCTTCCTGACCAGCCTGCAAAGCCAAGCCCGCGGGATGGCCTGTGGGATTATCCAGTATTTAACTCCCTTCCCAAGTCGCCCACCACCCAGCTGCTCACACTCGCAAAGGCTGCTCCTCAGATGCCCTCCCATCCCTTGGGAACCCTGCTCAGAAGAAAGCAGTGTCCACCTGATACAAGCCTCAAGAGATCATTTTCCCTCCATCACTTGGAGGGGACCCCAAGGTCGCTACACCTCACCCCTTGCCTAGGTTCTACCTCCAGAGCTGGACCACGAGGTCAGGGGCCTGCCGCCCCACCCGAACAGGGTCCTTACCATACATCTTGCCCTCATCTGACAGAATGATCTTGCGCCGGCCGCAGGGTGGGTAGATGGCCAGGGCCTCCTGGAAGCTCTGCTCGATGTCCGGGCTCCACACCCCCTCCGCATCGTTGTCGATGGGCTTGTCCAATGCCTGGCTGCCCCCAGAGACGTTGCTCCCCTCAGGGGAGTTAGGAGAGCTCCACTCGTTGGAGGTAATGGTGCCGGCCGTGCCCTCCAAGGCTCCGCTTGGAGGAGCGCCTGTTGGACCTGTTCGGGCAGAAACCACAGCATTGGCGGAAGAACTGTGCAGACCACGGGGCGGGGGTACAGAGGGAGGGCGGAGCCCCGGCCAATCACAGCTCGAGAGCTTGGAGGGACGAGGCCAGGAGGACAAAGAGTGACGTAAAAGGTCCAGGAGGACCAGAAGGCCTGGGCCCCAGGGCAGGTTACCTCCCCTCTGCAGGCCTCAGCTTCCTGCCTAACGGGTACACTGACCTGGGCACTCTCTGACCACAGCCCTGAGAACCCAGACAGGCGGACGGGGAGTGGCAGACAGAGATGGTCTGGCGTTATGTCAGTGTGGGCAAAAAGCATACGAAACATTGTGTGCTGCTGGCGTGAATATAAATGGTACAGCCGCTGTCGGAAACAATGTGGAGGGTCCCCCAAAATTAAAAATAGAACTCTCATATGATCCAGCAATCCCACCACTGCGTGTACATCCAAAAGAACTGAAAACAGGGTCCTGAAGAGACATGTGCACACCCATGGTCACAGCAGCATCATGCACAATACCCAAGAGGCGGAGCCATCCGAATGTCCACAGATGAATGACTTGAACAAAATGTGTTCTATTCATATAATGGACTATTATTCAGCCATAAAAAGGAAGAAAATTCTGTCACATGTCACAACACGGATGAGCCTTGAAGACATGATGCTAAGGGAAGTACCTAGAGCAGTCGAACCCACAGAGACAGAGAGCAACACGCGGTTACCGGGGGGAGCAGGAATCGGGGAGCCGGTGCTAATGGGTACTGAGTTTTTAGTTTTGCGACATGAAAAGGCTCTGGAGACCGGTCGTCCAGCAGTGTGAACATACAGTTAATGCCGCTGAGCTATACACTGAAAAATGGTTAAGATGATGAAATGTATGTTTTTTTTTACCACCATTAAAAATTTAAGTTTAAAAAAAAAAAGCAAGCAAAATAAAATGCAGCTCACCACTCTCTATTCCATCCCCAGCTTGGGCTGATTTTAAAAGGAAGCTTTTAGCCCTGGTAGACTCTCACATGTGGGGGGGCTCTGGCAAGGCTGACTTGCTGGTGCCTCCAGAAGCTGACAATGCAACCCTGTCCTTGCCACCAGCACGAGACAAATCCAGTGACCTCCTGGCACCAACTGTCTAAGAGGTAAATTTCTGACACAGTTCTCAGGAGTCTGGCAAGGAGCAGGACATACTACTAATCTTAAGGTGGTTTTTGGATGAGTACCAGGTGGGTGCCATTTACCCAGCCACTGAGCACCTGTGCAAAGGACAACCTGCCCCATCACACATGTCACCCCTTTCCTTCTCCCCCGTCAGCCATGAGGAGCAGTGCAGCCCAGCAGCCAACCCACGTCCATCCGGGACCCTCTGAGGTAAGACCTTCCCAGAGCACTCCCCTTGCCTGAAGCCCCTCACCTGTGACCCAGGCATGTCAGGGGAACACAGGTCTTCACAGAGAGGTGGGTATGAGGGTCAGTGTGGTCACCGCGCAGTGACGGGAAGGGCGGACAGAGTGTGTGTGCTGGGGGGCATCCTGGGAGAGAGTGGGGGATCCAAGGAGCTTAGTGAGGCTGCTGGCACAGGCCTGCCGTCAGAAAGAGATTAAACCACCGAAATTTAAAGCAGGAACCCCAGGGGAAACCTAACCCCATCCCCTCAGCTCACAAATGAGGACACAAAGGCCCACCCAAAGGCCTAAGGACTTGCCCAAAGTCATAAGTCGAGTCAACAGAGCAGCTGGGGCTGGATCTCCGCCCCCTAGTGTCCCGGGCCATTCAGCATAATCCACGTGGCTTTCTCGTAACTTTTCCTCGAAGTGCGGCACAGGGGGTCACGTGATCTGGGAAAAACTAGCTTATTGTCCACCAGAAACTCTGGTCCTTATTTTATTGTTAACGTTTAACCATTTTTCTGTACCATCCAAAACAATCTTCTTAAAAGAGTTGGAGTTTAGAAATGACAAATATAACAGATATACTTCTAAATGCATAACTGACTTCAGAAGAAAGTAAGCCCCTAGAAACCCAAGTGAAAGAACTCTAAGATACAGTAATAAGTGAATAAATTGTTGCTACAGTAGCTCTTCAGGGCGTGAAGCTAATCTTAATACTAAAGCCACTGGGCTTCAATGGCTACTCAGAGATGAGACCCTACACCTGAGACAGACAGGGAGGCTGGAACCGGGAACCAGACCTCAATCCTCAGAGAAAAGGTAGAATCCCGACAAAATACGACAGGGAAGATAGTCTGTCTTGGCCTAAGCTTTAGGTACAAAACAAGAATTGTCTTTTCTGCCCTGGCTGGTATGCCTCAGTGGATTGAGTGCTGGCCTGTGAACTAAAGAGTCGCTGGTTCGATTCCTAGTCAGGGCACATGCCTAGATTGCAGGCCGGGTCCACAGTAGGGGGCATGCAAGAGACAACTGCACATTGATGTTTCTCTCCTTTACTCCCTCCTTTCCCCTCTCTAAAAATAAATAAATAAAATCTTAAAAAAAAAAAGAATTGTCTTTCTTAAGAATTGTAACCAAGGGCCTGCCCGTAAGTGGATTTGAGATTTGAATTTTATATAACTCAGGAACTCCCAGCCAATTCACAAAAATAAACAGTGGCCCCAGGCTGAAAAAAATCTCTGAAAAGACTATTTTAACCCAGACTGCAGAGAATTCCCAAAGGTAATGCTTTGCTAAAGAGGGTCTCAAAATCCAAAATTATAACATATAAAAAAGAAACAGTCCACCATGATCAAAGATTCAATGGATTAGATTCCCAAGAACCACAGACATTTTAAATATCAGATTAAAAACTATTATATAAATTGTTTTGTATATTATAAATTACTTATATAAATAATTATTGACTCGAATGGGAAACATGAGAAGACAGTATCAAAAATACAAAGCAGACTGGAAAAATAACAAAATAAAACATTTAGAAATAAATATTTTACTTACCAAAATTAAAAACTCAATGATTTAGAATAAAAGCAAATTATATACTGCCAGAGGAAGAATTAACAACCTGGACGGCAGGCCTGAGTACATTACTTACTCAGAGATGTATTTTTTTAAATGATGATTAAAAAGCAAAGGGAACAGAAAATACAGTTCAATACAGCTCCAATCAGCACTCCCAAAAGAGAGAATATCGAAAATGAAGTAAAACAACATTTAAAATAACAATGGCAGGAAATTCTCCAGTATTAATGAAACCCATGAATGCCCCTAACTCAGAAACCATCCTGACTCTTCACCAGAATAAATTCAAATAAAGTACGCACACGTGACAGGTATACTTTGGAAAACAAAACAAAGAGTAGACCTTAAAAGCACGCGGAGTGACAAAGGACAAACCCCCCCCAAAGCAAAGACTGTCTCACTGATCAGGTACACCAGGCGTACTCGCAGGTTTCTCAACAGTAACACGGAAGACCCAGAGCACCATCTCCAAATTGCGGAGAAACAAATTAACTGTCCACCTAGACTTTTTTCTTTGTATTAAATTTATTGAGGTGACATTGGTAATAAGATTATGTAAGTTTCAAGTGTCCAATTCTATGATATATCATCTATACACTGTGTGCTCACCACCCAAAGTTCGGCTTCCCTCCGTCACCATGTATCTGACCCCCCCCCATGCTCCCCCCACCCCCCTCTCCTCCCCTCCGGTAACCGCCACAGGTTGTCTGTGTCAACAGTTCTTCTGCTTTGTTGTGATTGTTCATCTGCTGCTTTTGGTTTTATCTCCCAGGTATGAGTAACATTGTATGTCAAACTAGAATTTGAAACTCAACCAAAATGTTGTTTAAATGTGAACATTAAATGGAAGTATTTTCAGATACAGATGGAAAGAATTTAGTACCAACAGACCCTCACTGCAAAAAAAAAAAAAAAACAGTAAAGGAGGTGTTTTAAACAACAAAAAGGAGCTGGTAAGAAAAGAAGGCACCACATAGAGAAGAGTGGTGAGCAAAGTAACTGGTAAAACCAAGGAATCTAAACAATACTGACTATACAAAAATGTTAGCAACGATGACGGCTAGGTTTGGCCACGCAATACACACACATGCGTGTGCAGAAAGACCATGTTTCTGAACCGTAAGTTCAGAAGATGCCATTTGGTGAATTCTGATAAAGTTCAAGACCTATTCACAATAAAAACTCTTAGCAAACTATGAGAAACAAAAGGAACTTCTTTAATCCACCAAAAAGTATCTTCACAAAACCTACTGTGAGGCTGTAATTTACAATAGGAACTACATATTTGGTCTTCGTCCGGGTTGCGAGCCCGGAGCTCCTACAACACTTGGAACTTCCTCAGTGATGGGAGGGATAGAGGCATCCTGTTACGTGAAAGAGCTGACTTTTGGAAACTGCCTAAGGATGGGGCTGGTGGTCAGGAGAACCAACCATGTGCTTAAATGGCTGGACCTTTCAGTCTCTGCTTACCCCACCTTCTGGGAAGGAGAGAGGAGCTGAAGGTGGAATCAATTGCCTATGGCCAATTTATGGCCAAGCACTTAACCAGTCACGCCTAGGTGATGAAGCCTCCACAAAACCCCAAAAGGTTGGCCCAGTGGGAGGGACAGGCAGCCCAGTGAGATGAAGTGCTGAGGGTTCCTCCTCCTCGCCCTCCTCAGCCTGCTGGCAGCTCGCCTCTGTGGTGATCAAAAAAGAAAGACAATCAAATTATAAAAGCCTCTAAGAGCCCTGGCTGGTGTGGCTCAGTGGATGGCGCGCCAGCCTTAGAAGGAAAGGGTCGCCAGTTCGACCCCCAGTCAGGGCACATGCCGGGACTGTGGGCCAGGCCCCCCAGTAGGGGGCGTGAGAGAGACAACCACACACTGATGTTTCTCTCCTTTTCTCCCTTCTTTCCCCTCTCTCCAAAAATAAATAGATAAAATCTTTAAAAAACAAAAAACGTCTAAGAGAATTCAGCAAGATCAGTGTCAAACTCAATTACATTCTTTTATACCAGAAATAAGGTATTAGACAATATAATTTTTTATATATTCCATTTAGAAACCAAACCCATAATTTATCTAGTGATAAATGTAACAACAGATGAGACCTTAACAGAGAAAACCGTAACTGTTCTGCAAGACAAAATACCTAAATAAATGAAGAGGAAATGGTACGTTCATAGTTGGGAAAATATAAAGATGTTGAATCTCTACGAGTAAATTCAATTAGGTTTTTATTAAAATCCCACAGGTTTTCACAAAACTAAGCTGATTTTCAAAATATATGGACAGCCCAAGACCACTCTACAGCCATCTAACTCAGCGGTCCCCAACAAGGGGACAACCACACAGTGATTTAGTGCCAACAGACCCTCACTGGAAAAAAAAAAAAATGTTAACAAGGACCGGTTTCGTGGAAGACAATTTTTCCATGGACCAGGGCTGGGGGGTTGGCTTCATAGCCTGTCACTGGATGCAGCTTCCTCGTCACTTGCCACTCACTGAGACGGTTTGATACGACTCTACAAGCACCTGATTTATTGTGGTCCCCGTGCAGTCACACTCTCTGCTGATGACACTGTATTTGCAGCCGCTCCCCAGTGCTGGCGTCACCCCCTCAGCTCCGCCTCGGATCATCGGGCTCTAGGTCCTCACCAGGAGCACCAATCTAGATCCCTCGCATGCGCAGCTCACGGGAGGGTTCGTGCTCCTGTGAGAATCTAATGCCCCCACTGATCTGACAGGGGCGGAGCTCAGGTGGTAATGTGCGTGATGGGGAGCAGCTGTAAATACAGAAAACCCTTCATTCCTCACTCACCTCTGGCTGTGCCACGGGGTTCTTAATAGCCACTGATGGCTACTGGGCGTGGTCCCGGGGGTTGAGGACCCCTGCCTGGTCTAACTCATTGTCCTTGCTCTTCCTTTCCTCTCCTTGGCTTCACATTTTGCCAGACCCAGTCCATAAATGTTTCTTATCAGGGCTCTGACCTGATCCCTTTGTCTGAAACCCTACACACACCCCACAGGGGATCCTATGGCTTACATTTGCACTGCATGTTTTGATCCCCAACTCTGTTCCGTCTTTCCTGCGTTTACGCCTAGACAGCAAAGGTCTACCAGGCAGCTCTAATCAGACGTCTCCAAACCTCCTCAAATTCAGCATGTCCAAAATCAGATTTGTAGTCTTCCACGGAGTGCTGCCCCTCCTCCTCTGTCACTCTCAGGAAATGACTCCGCCATCCATCCAGAGGCCAGGAGCCTAGGAGTGTATTTTGACTTGTTGCTGCTATCTCCCACAAACAACGAGCACAACCTGTCTATCTCCTAAGCGGTCTGTAGCCCACTTCTCTCTCTCAGAGCCCTAACCCAAAGCTTCTCCACCAGGAAGCCCATGCCAACCCCACCCAGACTCCATAATCTCATCACTGCAGACGGAATGATTCTGCAATACGAAGCTGATCATGTGATTCCTCTACTACTCAAAATCTCTCAATAGCTTCCCCATGATGTTAGACAAAGTGGCACTCCATAACGCGACTTTGGAAGGCACTTCACCAGCTAATTCCTGCTCTCCTGCCACGCCTCCAGCCTGTGACATCCTCCTGATACTGCTCCTTGCACCCACCCCCAACCCCCACACTCAGTTTTTGTCCAAAGGAGACCCTCGACTGTTAAGCTCTTTCTCCGCACCAGGAAGTACTGCCTGTAACTCTCCTCCCCACCCCCACTCTTCCACCCAGTTCAGGCCCAGCCAAAATGTCACTTCCTCTGGCGGGATGACCCAGACCTCAAGTCCAGACCAGGCGCTCTCCTCTGTGCTCCAGCAGAGCCCTGTGCTTCTCGTACCCCTGGACAGATGGGTCTCTTATCCCCCTTCAGACACCACGACGACAGGGACAGGTGTCCTTTCCTAGGAAGTCCAAGCACATGGCAGTGCTGGAGAACCAAAGGAGCAAATGAATGGGTATCTGGTGAGAGTTCTTTGTGAAACCACTATTTCTCTTTTGGGAAGGTGAACTGTTTGCTCTGTGTTCAGTGTCAGGAAACAAAAGAAAATCTCCGTAACTGTCTGGACTTTGTCATACTAGAGGGAGAGCTTGAGTTGCCATTTACTTTGGAGGCTTGTAAAACGAATGTGTGATGTCTGGGAATCAAGAGACCGGTTTTGGTTGTGGCTCTACAGGCAACTGTGCGACCACGGCCAACCCTCCACTTCTCGGGCCCGGCGTGCGCATCTGCGACAGCGAGACCAGGGGCTGCTCCCACTGGGGTCAAAGGTCCCTCTGCCTCAGCAGTGCCTGTGGCTCACACTCCTTGCCCAGACCCTCCACGTCCTCAGAGAGCTCACCTACGGGCAGCTTGACACCCCTGCAAACTTTCACCCGTGGCTGTGCTCAGAGAAGGCTGAGGAACAGACCTGCCGCGGAGAGATGTCCCCTGTCATGGTCAATAAGATGACATGTTAACTAGTCCGAAGCCTGACACAGTCAGTGCTCAATTAGAGCAATTTGTTGTCACCGTCACCACCCTCACAATCATCACTAAGCTATAAATAAATGCCTCCACTGGAAGATCCAAAGCCCCAAATGGGCCCGATAGGTACCTATACCTTAAGCCCTGATACTTAATATTAAGAGACGTTAACTAATTACTATTAAGATCTAAGTGTCTGTATGTCCTGGCTTTAGCCTAGATTTTCTGCTGGGACCTGACACTAAACACAGGTGGACAGTCCAGGCCAGGCTGAAGATGCCGTGGAGGCCAGAAAGCTAGAAGAGATCCTGCATGAGCCCCCCGCAAACAGGCTGTGGTGTCCAGGCCTGTCCCTCAGCCCAGCTGTGCTAGACCAGCAAGTGAAACAAGCGCCCTGGGACCCTGCAAAAGTCGGGCCCAGTGTGGCCCAGCAGAACACCAGACCTCAGGAGAACCAGACTTGTGCCAGACGCTGCCCCACGAGGCAGGTTTTCTGAGGACCTGAACTCCATGTCCCCAAGACTGGGTCTGTCCCAGCAAAAGCAGGGCAGCAGGTCACCCAAGGCCCTGGGCCACGGGATTCATTACTGACATGGAGTTGCTCCCAGCCCTGTGTGGCCTGCTCCCATCTCGTGGTGTCGTCTCCCCCACCCTCATCGCCCAGTGCCTGGCCTGGCAGCTAGTTCCCTAACTAGGCAAACCTCCCACACAGCCTCTGCCCCTCAGCTAGGAGAATGGGGGGTAAGCCAATACCAGTCCAGAAAAGGATCCCTACTCCTCTCCTCCTTCCCCAAGTGCTCCACAGTGACCCTCAGGGCCTGCCAGAATGAGAGCTGGTGCGGGCTGGGGTGGGGGACAGATGGCATCATTAAGCCCAGGCCATGTGCCATGACCAGAGGAATAAAAATAATCCCCGACTTGGCTCCCAGGGCCTGGCCTAGAGGCCTCCCGCTCTGCCCTTGCCCCACCCAAAAGCCCACCCAATTCAAACTCCAGGCTTTATCCTAGGGGCCACAGATGCTGGATACTCAGGAATGTCCAGAAGATTCATGAACTTAAGAGGCTTTTATTCTGATCTTTCTAATAATGAAAACAGTAAGTTCCTCAAAACCCCTTTCAGGACAGGAAGGGAAGCATTGTCCCCATGTTATAAATGGAGAAACCGAGGCTTAAGGATGGGAAATAAGTTGCCCTAAGAAACTGGCAAAACCAGACCTCAGACCCTGAAGTCTGTCCCCTGACTGGTCCAGGGCTGTGTCACCAACCTGAGGCTCTCAAAGGCCACACCCTTCAGGAGCCTTCAGTGATCTCTAAGCCCCACTGAACCCCCACTGGCCTCTAGGGCCTCCAACATGCAACTCAACCCCGGACAACTTCTGGTCCTGTGAAAATGACTGCACCTTGCTCACCTGTTTGCCCGATGGGACCCTGGGCTCCTATAAGAATTAAATATCTTACAGTTTTATACGTCAAGACTGGTTCTCATACATTAGCATCCCCTGCCACTTCTGCCTCAGTGTTAGGAATTTAGGTAGTAGACATCATCCTTAAGAAATTGATTGTTCCATGCCTCAGACAGGGAGAAATCTACTAATTTCCATTCATTACAATGTCTCAACCCGTTGGGGGTCAACACTTACAGTGTCGTAATCTCCTCCCTGTGCTCTCTGGTCCCCAATTGAAAGCGACGGAGACTGAAACTCAGAGACTTTGCAGGACTGGCCTGGCGTCTTCCAGAAAGTCAGAAAGAGACGGTTAGGAGAGGGCCCAAATCACCCTCGCTGCTATGAAGACAAAAATGGTTCTCTCTGCCCCTCTTCTCCCCACTCTGATTCCAAGACTCTGGGGCCCAGGCTCACGGTGCTGCCACAGCAGGACGCCCACGACCTGTGGGCTCTGACACCCTGCCCACCGACACCCCCGCTCTCAGTCCGCTACTTCCCTGCAGGGCCCTTGGACGGAACCACCTCCCTCACCCCGATGGCTCCAACGGCCGAGAAAAAGGAGAGGAAGGCGTTTGGAGGGAAAAAGAAAGCTTGGACTTTCCTCCCAGGAGACCCACCCTGACCTTCGAGACGCGTTCGTCCCAAAGGCGTAAAGATGTCGAAGGCAGGTGCAGTAGCTGAAGCGGTTCGGGGTGCGAGCAGGTCCCCTGTGTCTCAACCCCAGACCAGGAACCCTCCTCCCTTCTGCAGGCTGCTGGACTTACCCGCAAGGCTTGCAAACCAAGGCCAGGAGTCCCGTGTCTGAGCCCCAGGTGCCTTGCCCAAGCAAACGTAGTTGTGCTTACAGAACATCTGCACCAGATGGAATGTGGATCTTCCCCGTCCAACCCATTCCAGAGCAGGGACAGAAACTGCCCCTCCCATCATCGTCCCGGCGGTTCCCCCCTGACTAGACTCTGGAGACCGGGCCCAAAGGCACTGCACATACTAAAGCAGAAGCACCAACACACCAGTTTTGGGGGGCAATGCCTGAGCCTTCACAGCCCTGACCTCATTTCTTAAATAAGAACAGGAGGGGATATCAGGAACAGGAGACCCCAGCCTTCTTCCAGACTCATTCCCAGCCCGCTGGGTCTCCTCACCACCTCCGAGACCCTGAGTCTAGCTACGTTGCTTTCCTGCTTGCGGTGACTCTGTACTGACGTAATTCCTGACGCCAGTCCATCCACAAACATCTACTGAGGGTGGGGGCATAGGGAGATGCTGCGAACCGGTTCAGACTTCCAAGTGTCAGACGAGTAAATTCTGCGGATCTAACGTAAAACATGGTGCTACAGGTCGCAACACTGTATTAGGTGACTGAAATCTGCTACGAGAGTAGAACTTCAATGTTCTCACCAAAAACAAGAAAATTATAAAAATGTGAGGTGACAGATGTCTTAACTAGATTAAGAGTAATTCCTTTCATGATGTATGCATATATCAAATTACCAGAGGTACACTTTAAATATCTTATCATTTTATACATCAATTATACCTAAATAAAGCCAAAATTTTGCAAAATAACAAAAAAAATTTTTCAAGAATCATCTCTTGGGTACCTATTCCAAGACTAAACTTGGAAGAAATGCGTTCGGGCCCTCAGGGGCTTAGACTGCAGCTGGAGGGCAGGAGGCCAGCACAGACAGGCAAATGCCTAAGTGCTAGGAGCGGGAGAGGCAACCGCGGAAGCAGGCACTAGGCGCGCAGCTCCGCCCAGGCCTGCCTCTGCCCGAAGGGCTCCCTGGCCCAGCCCACAAAGGCCTAGGGAACGGAGCACTTGCAGCCCCAGCCACTCATTAGGCCTCCTCACGTGGCTTCTGTCTTCCACTTCAAGTCATTCTTACCAGCTGCAGCCCTGGATGTCTGAGGACCCGGGTAAATGGGCATGCCCCCAGGTGCCTAGGAGACAGGCTGCTTTGCTGTAACTCTGGAGGCTGGAAAGGGAAGGACAGGACAGGGGCCTGGGGCCAGAGAGAACCTGTCCTCCAGGCAGAGCCGGTCAGAGCGGAAACCCACCTCCCCCACACAGTTCTGCATCCCCATGCATGGCCCCCTTGCACTGGCAGATGGCCCTGAAGGACAGAGTGGTGGCCCAGCAATCACGGAGGGAGGCCCAGCTGTGGAGGAGGTACCCAGGACACTGGGGAACAAAGACATTCTGCTTATCAGACATTGCTTACCCAATTTCAGCATTAGGGCTGGTGGCCCACTCTGGATGCCCACTCTGTGCCTGGCCCTGAGCTCACATCTCCTCTAATCCTCCCAACATCCCTTTGAGGTGGCCGGCACCGCCCCATTTCAGGTGGCGAGGCTGGGGCTCCGGGGGTGAAGGGCTGTGCAGAGCCCTGAAGCTCTACGTGGACAAGCTCAGCTCCTTCCCACAGCAGGCAGCCTCTCACCCACCACCATGCTGCTCTGACCGCCTTACCAAAAGTTGGGTGGACGAAAGGAGAGGAGTGGTCAGGGTCTACAGCCTAAGGGATTGGGTTACAGGACAAGTAACAGGGAGGGGCACCAGACCCTGACTGAGCTGCAGAGGGGAGCTGGAGGCATTTCTCTCCGTGGATTCGAAACTCTTCCAGGTGCCTCCCTCAGCACAGACCCCATGGCCCGCAGCCTCTCCTGGAGGTCCCCGAGGTTGGGATTCCCGAGGTTGGTGAGAGCAAGGAGAAGGCTGCCCTCCAACCAACAGGTGAAGTGTCCTGCCCAAAGGCCCCACACCAGTTGAACAGGGGCCCTGCACTTCGCTGCGACACAGTGCAAGTGCCACGACCAGCATCTGCGTGCCTCTCGGTGAGGAGAGTTGGTTCCGAGGAAGGAGAGGAGCAGGTGACCGACACATGTGGTTAAGTACGTTCCCCAGCCAAAAAATTCCTCCCTGGCTTACTTTCATGCCTAACACCTCGCCATGAGCACCTCAGCCCTCTGAGCTTTTCATTCATTCATTCATTCATTCATTCATTCATTCATTCACAGTGGAATACTGAGCGCCTACCATATACTGGGCACTGGACAGCAAGTCACATAGGACGTGGCCTGCCCTCCACATCCTTTATTCTGGTGGGCAGCAGGGGTCCAGGACGCCCTGTGAAGATGTAAATACAGTCGATCCTTAGTATTCACAGATCGTTCACAGTCCAGACATGCAAATTCACCTAATCACTGCCACCTGTGGTGCCCATCAACGCTGGCAGCGCTCCCCAAGCCGTCTGCAGGCCTGTACAGGTGAGTCGAGTCCAGCGGAGCTCGAAGCAGGCTGCCCTCGGCCCCCTGGTCTCAGCTGCCTGCCGTACAGTAAGTACACAAGTGTCCTTTTCACAGTCTACTTACTGCCATGGCTTTTGCATTTTGGTGCTTTGTTGGTGGTTTTGTTATTTTAAATGGTCCCCAAGTGTAGTGCTGAAGTGCTGCCTGGTGTCGTAAGTGTGGGAAGGCCGTGACGTGCCTCATGGAGAAGACACGTGTGCTGGACGGGCCGTGTCCAGGCCTGAGTCATACTGCTGCTGGTCATGAGCTCTGTGGCAAGGAGCCAACGTACACACTGAATAAAATGGCTTTGAACAGGGAGAGACATGTTAAAAGGCACCAAGATAACCAAAAAGTGGAAGCCACCCAAATACCCATCAACAAATAAATGGGTAACAAAATGTGGGATATCCATACAATGGACTATTATTCACACTAAAAAGGGAAGGAAATTTGGATGGATGCTACAACATGGATGAGCCTTGGAAACATTATGCTACGTGAAATAAGCCAGACACAAAAGAATAAATACTCTGATTCCATTTGTATGAAGTACCTAAAGCAGGCAGAAAGTAAAAATACAGGCCACCAAGGGCCGGAGAAGGACGGAATGGGAGTTACTGTTTAACGAGTGCAGAATTTCTACCTGGAATGATGAAAAGTCCTGAAGGCGCGTGGTGATGGTAGCACAAGGCTGTCATGTACTTAACGAAGCTGAACAGGACACTTAAAAATGGCTGAAATGGGCCCTGGCCGGTGTGGTTCAGTGAATTGAGCATGGGCTGCGAACCAAAGGGTCACCGGTTTGATTCCCAGTCAGGGCACATTCCTTGGTTGTGGGCCAGGTCCCTGGTGTGGGGTACACGAAAGGCAACCACACACTGATGTCTCTCTTCCTCTCTTTCTCCTTCCCTTCTCCTCTCTCTACAAATAAATAAAATCTTCTAAAAAATGGTTAAAATGGCAAATTTTATGTTATGTATATTTCACAATATTTTAAAAGGAGTACCAAGAGAGAAAGGAAAAGATGTGGGCAGAGAAGGTGGGGGAGCAGGCAGTGGAGGCCCTCTGGGCTGAAAACACAGGAGACAAAGGAAAATGGCAGATTCATAGAAGTGAAGAGACAAGACAGGAGAGTCCCCAGGCCAGAGGCAGGCAAGTCCGGAGGGGCAGAGGGGGTGGAGGAGAAGAAAACAGAGCAGCAGAGAGATGGGCTGGGCCACACACTCGGCTGGAAAAAACTGACCCCAGCCTGACTTCAGAAGGCTGGCCAGGGCCTGCTAGAGGCCATAGAAGGGCCACTCTCAAAAACTCCTGAAGCCACAGCAGCCGAGGTGTCACAGAGCCTAAGCTGCCGCCACCAGAGCACCCTGCCTCCACTCTAAGTCGCTCCTCTTCCTCTCCCAACAGGCAGAGCTCGGCGAAGCTTGGGGAAGCTCGGCAGGAGTCTGCTCCCCGGAAAAGGTTCCGGGGCTCGAGTTACAGCCTCTTCCCAGCAACTTATTTAACCTCCCTGGCACTTCTGTCTCCCGTTGCTCAGGCAGGGAGACAAAGGCCGGCCACAGAGAGAAAGAAAGGCAACATGGGTGAAGAACCCGGACCACACCACCCACCACCCCTCACTAACCTCTTGCTGTGAGGACACTTATCACATCTTACTTTTAGACAGGACAGGAATGGGAAGGGGATGACAGAAAAGGCAAAAAGAGGGCCCCACAACCCTCCCAGTGTAAGATGTGTTGGAACCACAGTCACAGAGAACAGACCCCGTCGGGCCTGGCCCAGAGAGGGGCTGCGGGGCAGAGAGTCAGGCCCGGGCCCCGGAGTCGGTCCTGGGCTCAGATCCTGGCTGGGCCTCAAGCTGCTCATGCTGGCCCAGTATCCAGTATCCCTGGGCAAGCTCCTCGACTCTCTGAGCCTGTGTCCTCCCCAATATATTCGAGGTAATAATGTTATCCCCTCATGGGGCTGTCTTGAGGATTAAGTTCAATCACGTCCAAAGGTACGGGCACAGAGGCTGGCTAGCTCTCAGAAAGGCTGCTCAAACATCTCTGGTTGTTGGAGGGATGACAGAGGGGGCAGGAACCAGAGAGAGGCGATGCTGTCTGGGAAGCGTAGAACGGACAGGAGCAAAAGGAATGAGGGGCAACAAGAGGAGAGATAAGCAAACAGGTGGGGAGGGAAGCAGGCCAGTAGGAGGTATTTCAACAGGGAGGGGCCCTGGGCGAAGAAAAGGAGGGAGATAAGATTCCTGAATGGCTACAGGCCCTAAGCCCTTGGGGAAGCAGAATCTCCGTCATTCCATTCGCAGGCCCCACACCCTCAGGGGCCAGCATCCTATCCCCTCAGCTCTCCAAAAGCTGGGACCTAGGACGCTGCCCCCAGCCACCTCTTCTAAGCAGCCAGGGCTGTGGGTGTCTGTGGGCCTAGCCCTAACCATCCAGGAAGTGGGTCACAGCAAGTGCGTGTCACGGACCTCCACTCCCACCCCACCCTGCGGCCTGCCCCGGAGCCACTGAGGGACCGAGGAGGCCGTGATGAAACCGGCTTTAGGCCCCCGCACAGGCTCTGGGAACAGAGGCAACTCAGGCTCCAAGCTCAGCCTTGCCCACATTCCTGGTTCCGGAGGAGCCCGTCACTTCCCCTCTCGGCTCTCAGCACCTCCACTCACAAAGAGAAACGGTGGGGGAAGTAGCCTATCATTCAGCCACAGTAAGAAGCGAGCTGTCAGGCCCTGGAAAGACCTGGAAAACCTTAGAGGCACAGGGCTGAGTGAAAACCAGTCTGAAAAGGGCACACACTGTATGACTGCAGCCACATGACATTCCAAAAAAGTCAAAGTGCGGAGACAGGAAGAAGAGGCATGGCGGACAGGGCACCGAGGAAAAGGAGGGGTGAACAGGGCAGCCCCGGGGCTCGGGGCAGGGGCGCGGTGTGAGTGGTGCTGCGATGGGGGACGCGGGGTGCTCCCTTTGTGCACCCCTGCAGGGTGAACCCCGAGGAAAACTATGGACTGCCGTGTAAGGGGTTAATAAAAGAAGGAACGGGAAGGAACTCTATACTTTCTGCTTAGTTTGTGTGTGAACCCCAAACTGTTCAAACATATAAATAAAAGCCATTAAATTTTTTAACAAGTGGGGAGAATAAGTCTTGCCTGTTTTTTTTTCTCCTCGGGGCCTTTCTTCAGGATTCTAAAACAAAGCAGAACTTACGAAAGCACTTCACTTCAAGTATGCCTGTGCTATGAAAACTCAGATCTGAAAAAGATAACAGGCTGAGCCTGCATCAGGTTAGATGGCGTCCTTCCCCAGTCTCCGTCATTTCTGTCAGGGGGCAGTTCTGTGGGGAACGGACAGACCCTGAGTTCGTACACACACGCAGCGTACTGCTCACCACACGCTCGTTCTCCCAGCCTTGGGATGGGTTTGCCCCATCAGCTGCTCGCCCAAAGAGAGATAAGCCCATGCCAGGACCAGAGGGGGCACCTACGCTTGGTGCCCCTGCAGCACAAGGCACTCGAGGAGGGGGACTCTCGGCGCCGGGGAGCAGCCCTCCGGTACCCGGAGCACCAGGGAGCCTGGGGAACCGAGGGCCCTGGGGCAGCCAGCTTTAGCAGCTCTAGGAAAGCAGGTCTGCCCCACTGTCTACTTCTAGGCCTTAGTCATCTCTAGAAAAGGCCTGCCACGCCTCCAGGACACAGGAGTGGGACAGGCGGGACTGAGCATGCACAAGGGGCAGGAGGCAGCACCCATGCCACCCCTGGTCATTTTTCAGAGAAATGTTCTTCCATATCAGAGCCACCTTGTCTAGACAGAGATAGAAATAGGGACTGAGATGCCCCAGAAAGTCCAGTGGCCGGAAGCCTTCGGACCCTTGGCTGAGGTCACCATCACAGAGGACCCGCCCTGACCCAGAAAATGCACCCCACTGACTCTCTCTTGCACCAGCCACACTCCTACCCAGTGGCTTTCCTCTGCAGGCCTGACAATTACCCCACACCCCATTCCAGAGTGCATGGCCACCCAATTTGGAAACAAGGCCAGGTAAGTGGTTGATACCCAGGCTGGGGACAAGCATTTGCTGTCCTGGATGGGACCAGCCCGGCCTGACCAGCCAGCCATGTGGAAGAGAGCAGGCACAGCCGGCCAGTCAGGGAGGTGCCCAGCAAACCACACTGCCACGGCTGCCTCCTCTGCCGAAGTGTGCGCTGTGGCAGGCGCTGAGCCAGGAGCAGACTTCACGGAGGGCCCTGTTCCTACCTCTCTCCTTCACAGGTCATTCTCCAGGTGTTGCCCCATCCAGCCCCCACCTCACCCCAGCTGCACTTCACCCCTGGAGAGGCCAAGGCTTGGGACGACAAACTCTTAACCTCGCTCTCAGAGTCTCTCACACCCATCACCTTCTTTTGGAGATTTTTCTCTCTAAGTGAATTTTCTGCAAATATTTATTAAAAAATTTTGTAAGTCATGTATTTGACTTGCATGCAAAATATTAAAGAACTCTCAAAATAAGACAATCAAAAGAAAGCACAGGCAAAAGATTTGGACTGACACTTTACCAAAGATGTTATATGAATGGCAAACGAACACACAAAAAAATGCTCAACATCTTTAGTCAGTAAGACAACGCAAATTAAAGCCACCACGAGATCCTGCTACACGCCTATTAGAATGGCAATCACGAAAAGGAAGCCCGACGTGCCAAGTGCTGTTGAAGGAGCACAGCAGAGGGGCTCCCATGCTTTGCTGGTGGGAACGCAAAGTGGTGTACCACGGAAACATTCTGGGGGTTTCTTAAAGCATCAAACACACACATGCCCTACAGCCCCTATAATCCCACTCCTAGGTATTCCCACTCCAAGGGGAATGACAGCCTGTGTTCAACAAAAACCTGGACATTGATGTTGACAGAAGCTTGACTCACAATCAGCAAAGGCTAGGAAGACCCTAAAAGTCCTTCGACGGGTGAATGGGTGCACTCGCTGTGATACCTCCATCCACACAATGGAATGCTACTCGGCCGAAAAAAGGAATGGACTCTTGATACACACAACAACTTGGATGGATCTCAAAATATTATGCTGAGCCCTGACTGGTGTGGCTCAGTGGGCTGGGCATTGTCCTGCAACGCGAAGGGTCGCTGGTTCAATTCCCAGTCAGGGCACATATGCCTGGGTTGTGGGTTCAGTTGTCAGTTGGGACGTGTATGAGAAGCAATCGATTGATGTTTCTTCCCCTCTCTTTATCCCTCCTCCCCCCCTCTCTAAATAAATAAATAAAATCTTTTTTAAAAAAGCAGACTGAAAAGCTACATACTACAGTAGTCTGTTCTTTTTTTTTTTTATAAAAGATTTTATTTATTTTTAGAGAGAGGAAGGAAGAGAGGGAGAGAAACATCAATGTGTGGTTGCCTCTCGGGCGCCCCCTACTGGGGACAAGGCCCACACCCCAGGCATGTGCCCTAACCGGGAATCAAACCAGCAAAACCCTTTGGCTCCCAGGTGGGCACTCAACCACTGAGCCACACCAGCCAGGGCTATGGTAGTCTGTTCTTGAACGGGCAGTTACACGGGTGGAGAGCAGATCAGCGCTTTGAGGGCAGGGCAGCACCTGAGAGTGCCGTCTGGGGACACTAAGTTCTGCGTCTCCATCGTGGTGGCCGACAGCAACTCAGCGCATTTGTCAAAGCCCACTGGACTGTGCACCATAAAGAGTAAGTTTCGCTGCATGTATCTTTAAAAATAAACGTTTAAACAGCCCTCCTTATGCTACCCAGAGGGCCCAGCTCAAATTTACCTCTTCCATACTCACCAGTTACCCCTCTCTTGATTACTTCATGACTACAGCCCTGGCGTCGCCGTTTTTCCTGTCTCCCACAGACATGCATCCCTCTTCCTCCTCCTCTCCCCCGTCCCTCTCTCACTTACACACAGTGCAGCCAGAAACCCACACATCCCACAAAGCCTGCTCAAGTGCCTCCTCCTCCATGAAGCCTTCCCTGACACTCCCAGCTGCATCAGAAGGAATCACCTTTACCAGGCGCACCCTTGCTCGTGCCTCTAATGAGCACTTCTTCCATCTTACAGGCTGTCGCTGCTCGCTCTTCAGCCTCTCTCCTCTCCCAGATCAGACTGCAAGCTTCTTGGGGACAGGGGACAGGTCTTCCACCCACATTCCCCACCGTGCACCTGGGACAGTCCAGACACATGCGGGCACCGAGACCGCTATAGACTGGCAGGCGGAGGGAGATGACGCCAACAGAGTGGGACCGGCAGCGTTCTGAGAAGGGCACCCAGACCGCTGAGGCAGCTTTGCTTCTCCGGGGCAAGCAGCACAACTACTGCTTAACCCTTCAGGTGACAGAGGTGACCTCTGCTCCCATTCCAACACGTGGTCACGCACGGAGCATGTCTGAGGATGCTTCTGCTTCCTCCGGGCTGCCCAGCACCACTCCAAGCCCCGAGCAGACAGATGTTCAGAACACACCTGCTGAAGGCCTGGAACTTCTCTTGTCATCAAGGTGCTGTCACTTCTCACTTCCAGAAGGCCTTCTCTGCAGCAGAAGCAGATCCGCTCCAACTGATATGAAGTCAATTTCATTATGCAGGACTTCTGGGGACCGGCATAGAGGACCAGAAACACCACAGAACCACTCTGCAATTGGGTTTCCCCAAGCATATCACCAGCCTCTCCTTCTCCTAAACTTTAGCTTGTCCAGGGTCTAAGAACCATCTAAAGTCATTTATACAGTGATTAGTATATGCCAGACAAAAAACTAAGCACCTTATAAACAGTGATGAGTTTAATCTTCACACCAACCACATAAGGCTGGCTCTATTAGTATTATCACCCCCATTTTGCAAATAAGACACTTGAATTAGGTAACTTGCACAAGGTGGTGGAGATGGGGTTCAAACCCCAGCAGGCTGGCTGTGAAGCTATCCTGCCCAAACTCGAGCCACTAGCCACATGTAACTACTGAGCACTTGAAAAGTGACCAGTCCAAATTTAGATGCGCTGCTAAGTGTGAAAGAACACACTTGGCCCTGACCGGTGTGGCTCAGTGGGTTGGGCGTCATCCCTCGGACCGAAGAGTCACCAGTTCAATGCCCTGTGGGGGTACGTGCCTGGGCTACGCAGGCCAGGTCACTGGTTGGGGGCACACAAGAGGCAACTGATCCATGTTTCTCACCCACATCGACATTTCTCTCCCTCTCTTTCTCCCTCCTCTCCCCTCTTTCTAGAAATAAATAAAGTCTTTAAAAAAAAAGAACACATGCTGGATTTCTAACATTTTGTACAAAAAAATGTAAACTATCTCAATTGTTTTATAAGGTATTGATTACACGTTTAAACAATATTTTAGACATAGTTTAATAAAATGTATTATTAAATTTCATTTTACCACTTTTTTCCTTTATTTTATTTATTTATTTTTAGAGAGAGGGGAAAGGAGGGAGAAAGAGAACAGAAACATCAATGTGTGGTTGTCTCTTTCATGCCCGCTACTGAGGACCTGGCTCACAACCCAGGCCTGTGCCCTGACTGGGAATCGAACTGGCAACCCTTTGGTTTGCAGGCTGGCTCTCAATCCACTGAGCCACACCAGCCAGGGCCATTTTGCCACTTTCTTAATTTCTTAAATGTGGCCTCTAGATGACTTAAAATTACGCATCAGGCTCACACTATATCTCTGTTAAACAGCATCGCTCTGGAGCCTGTGCTTGGAGGCACCACTCTGGGCTGCGGTCATCTTCCCCTGCCCCAGCCTCAGGGGTGCAGCCTGTCCCTAATGCCTTTTCATTCAGCTGGTGCAAAGCTGATGCGGAGCCTTATCCAGGTGGATGGGTTGATTGGAGCATCATCCCCTACACCAAAATGTTTCAAGTTCGATTCCCAGTTAGCGCACATACCTAGGTTGCAGGTTCAATCCCCATTCAGGGTGCATACTGGAGGCAAAAGATGAATGTTTCTCTCTTTCTCCTCTCCCCCTCCCACCCCCCCCCGACCCTTCCTCTCTCTGTAAAATCAGTAAAATAAACATATACTTGGGTGAGAATTTAAAAAAAAAGACAAACAAACAAACAAAGATGATGGAGAACAGGCAGTAACTCCCACATTTCCCCTTTCTGTCACCTCCAACTACTCGTCCACCCCACATCTCCCGGCCTTGTCTCCAGCTGGAATCTCAGAATGTCAAAGTGAGAAGACACCTCCCATGACAGCTAGTGCAATTCCCACCAGCTGCATGTGGAGAAACCGAGGCCCAGGACCACCTGGAGGAAGCAGAAGGCCTAGGGGTAACCTGGCCCACCTTCCCACCCAGTGCAGAGACCTCCTCCAAGCCATCCCTAGCAAGTTCTAGGTAATGGAATTCTGCACAGTTCTCTGTGATACTACCGACGGGAAACTGACTTCAGAGCAGAAGGACCCAACTTACTCCCATCGCTGCAGAAAGGGCCTACCCTCTGGAGGTGAAATAACAGTACCCCAATGACAGGACAGGTTCCAACCCTCATCTGCCCTCTGTGACGTATTGGCAAGCTCAATACTCAACATGTCAGGGTGTATCCACCCTCCAAAAGCAGATGTGACTCCCAAAGTGGCCTGAGCATCACAGAGCTTAGTGCACTAAGACTTTCCCTGCCGCAGACCCCACCGCACCACGGGGCTCGCGGGCTCCGGGTTTATTTAATGGAGCGGTGCAGAGTCAGAGCGACTTGGGTTCAAACTCCGACCAGAGCATTCATCTCTCTGTAGCTCTTTTCCTCTTCTGTGCAGTAGAAATTAAAAAACAAAGCAAAGAAAAAGCAGCCCTATCTCACAGAACTGCTACGAAGATCAAAGGAGCCCTGGCCAGTGTGGCTCGGTTGGTTGGAGCTTCATCCTGTAACTGAAAGGTTGTGGGTTCAACACCCAGTCCGGGCGTGTACAGCAGGCAACCAATTAATATTTCTCTCTAGCATTGATGTTCCCCTCGCTCCCTTCCTCTCTCTCTAAAAGCAATGAAAAGATGTCCTCAGATGAGGATTAAACAAAAAAAGATTGAAGGTAATGATATAGGCAAAAGTGTCTAGAATAAAGCCTGGTATCCAGTAGGCACTTCATAAATGCTCAGTTCCCTTCCCCGTCCTTTGTCAAACAAAAAGCCCAAGTATTTTTTTCCCTACAAGAATGGACAGTCCATTCCCATTCTCTACTTACATAATTGATGTTTTGAACTTAAATGCAGGATTTTACTCTTAAATCAATTAGATTTCATCTTGAGGAAAGTACACGTGTTCAACATTGCTAGATATCAAGTAATTTTTAATGGCTAAAAATTGACAACAATTTTTATTTTTTTAAAGATTTATTTATTTATTTATTTATTTTTAGAGAAAGGGGAAAGGGGGGAGAAAGAGAGGAAGACAAATACCGATGTGTGAGAGACACATCGATCAGTCACCTCTCGCACACCCCAACTGGGGGCCTGACCTGCAAACCAGGCATGTACCCTGACTGGGAATTGAACTAGCAATCTTTAGGTTTGCAGGCCAGCACTCAATCCCGAGCTACACCAGCCAGGGCTGAAAACAATTTTTAGAAGTCCAGCAGGGTACAGTTAAATAAATTAAGATGCATTCATACAATGTAATAATATTCAGATCCTTACAATTATGGTTTCAAATTATTTTTTATGACATGAGATATTACTTACTATATAGCATTCAGTAAGGAATAAACAGGACATATAATTGCAATTATGTTAAAATGCATGGTTTTGCATGAATACAAATCTGGAAGGATATATACCAAAATATTTACTTGTGCTTGTCCCTAAGTTGTGATACTATGTATCATTTTGTGACTCCTTTAATTTATAAAGGTTTTCTACCGTGAGCATGTATTAATTCTAAGACAAAATTTTAGTTATTTCATATTTCTGCTTAATTTTTGCATTCTAGTCAGTTAAGACGACTGTGAATCATGGCTCTGTCATCCCATATGTGTCCTAAACGCCCACAGAACCGATAAAGGACAAAGCCACAAAGAGCGCTCTGTGGCCTTTTACTGGACTCCTCCCCCTGAGTGACGTGAGCTCAGTCCTGGACCCAGGGCAGCCTTCCAACCAGGCGCAAACCCACCTTACCGCCACATCAGCCAGATGGCATTTACTTCTTTCAAACCCAAGAAAACCATGAGACTCCAAGTTCTTGCTGAACGCACCCTCCCTCAAAAAACTAGGTTGTTTTCCAAGACTTGACAGAATGAACACCTGCTGGCTACGAGTTATCTCAGCTTCTCTTTGAAGTCCCCTTGGATTGTTGGCTGAAATACCTGACTTGGAAATTGGGGGATCAAGATGAAGCTTACCACCCTGCCATTTCCAGGATCCCCATCTTGCCACACTGAAGAAATAAATCAGGACAGTATTTGTATTTGCCACCTTTACCTGCTCCCAGACCCTAGAATGATTCTGTGGTCACCCCTGCAGTTTCTCTCAGGACCCAAAAACTTGACCTGTAAGAAGTCTGGCAACCTGAACCCATAAGAAGCTGCTCAGTGTGGTCTGACTCTCCTCCCACCGCCCTTCTGATGCCTCCCACAAAGTCTATTCCACCCCTGTGAAGGCAAAAGCAAGATAACAGCGCTCTGCCGCCCAGAACATTCCACCACCTGCTGCAAGCAGGAATCTTCCCCTGCCAGTCCTGTCTGTGTCTTCTTGCTCTGCTTGTGGAGAAAAAAAAAAAAAAAACCCTTTACGTTGTCCAGGCCTGTTGCTCCCCACCCAGCTCTGCCCACTGCACAAATCACCTCCCCAGTCAACTGTTACTCAAGGCTCGACGCCAAGATGGAGATCATCCAGCAAGAAACAAAACTAGCCTTTTACCCAGGCCAGTACGATTCACGAGGACATCTCAGGGGGCTTGAAGCAAAGGGGAAGACCTGGTCTAGCAGGGGTGAGCTGGGCAGCAGACGAGGGTGGCAGGTACCACCACGCACTAGGCCTGTGCTAGCAAAACAGAAAGCAGAAGGCTAAGCCAAGTAATGGGCTCTAAGCAGCTCAGGTTTCACTGAGTCAACAGCCCCCTTCAGAGGAGAGGCCCACCCTGTGTGTCATCAGCCCCTCCCCGGTGCCCTCTGCACTGCCCCCAACACCCAGCCCTTCCTATCGGCCGGATATGCAATCCCATCCCCCAGGAGGGTTACCCTGCCTTAGCACAGCTCCCATTTCCTGTCCCTGGTGACTCCTCTGAAGTCTATTGTTCCCATGAAGTTTGGGTCAAAGGAAGCTGAGTCCCCACCCATGGGGGTCCGCCTACCCTCAGCACCACCACAGAGCTGGCCCACAAGGAGTGAGGTCCACCCTCCTGCCTTTCCACGAGACTGCCAGTAACAAAGGCAGGGGGTGTGAGCACAGATCGCAAATCCTAGGGACTGCAGTTCCAGGGGAAATGTTCCCAAAGGTCCAGTTGCTATCAGCTAAAGGCTCCAGGACCACGTCACAGAGGCGGTGACTAGAATCTCCCCAATATCTACATGGAAAACCCAAACACAAGGGAAGAACTGTCACTTCAGAAGCAGTCAAAGCAAAGCTGCAATTAAAACACGATTTGGAGACTGTGCTGCCCAGGGACAAAGCCCTGCCCCGACCTCCACCTGGGCCCCTAAGCAGTTAAAGCCCCAGGGGGAGGGCGGGAGGACTGGAGAGCAGCTGTTCGGCTCCAGTTTCAGAGCTTTAAAGAGAGCTCTCCTCCCAACCCTTGCCAACAAAGGGTCATGGGGGGCAAAGGAAGACAGGCAAGGTAGAGCCACACTTACAAGCCCCGAATTTCCCACTGCCCCCAGACTGACCTCAACTACAGGAAAAGCAGCAGAGCAATGTGGAGACTTGGGTCCCCCACCTCCCCCAGGAGACGAGAGAAGCCACAGATTAGGCAACAGGTATTGCTCTGTGAGAGCCACCCACACAGAACTCCAGAATGGAAACCACAGGAGGCTGCCACATTTGCATCCCAGGAGATCTTGAAAGATAGAGACCCTTCCCCGGCCTGGCTGAGCCATGGATAGACCGGCCAAGAGGGTGCGTTTAAAGACCTCTTAAGAACCCCTTCTGGCGTTGGTATTCTCAGATTCCACAGTTCTATGCTTTTTGCTGGTAGAGACGGGAGTATTTCTGACTCCTAACAAAATATCTGAGCCACAAGATAACAGACATTGCCCAAGCCTCGTAGCTGGGGCCTCCGCCCCTGGCTAGATGAAAGTGACTGGGGGTCTGAGCTTTGGGACCCACACAGCAGGGAATGGAACGTGACGTGAAAACAGTGGACTCTCGTCCTAGGTCTGCCGTTCACTGTGATCTGAAGCAAGTCACTGCCGCTCTAGGGGCCTCAGTTTTCACATCTTCAATAGGAGGAGTTAGATGCCCGCATTAGAGTGTCCATTAGTGTTCAGCCAGTTCACTCTGGGGCCAAGGAAAAACTGGAATGAAACCATAGGAGTTGGAGGCCCTGTGCTCTCCTGTGACACAGCCCTGCCCCCACCTTCACCTGGTTCACCAGCGACCTGGTTCCTAAGGATGAAGAACACGGTTCAGGGCTTGGCCTATAGTAGATGTTCAATTCATGTTTGCTAAAAAAAACAAAACAAAACAAACAAACAAAAAAAACATGAATGAACAAGGTAGGTTTTATCAAACAGTGTCCAGAGAGGTGCCCAGGAAAAAAGAGGCTCCTTGCTGAAATAAGCCCAGGGAAGACAGGCTGCTGAGGCCCTGGGCTGTGCCATGCACTGTGGTATGTACTTTGCACACGTCAAAATTTCACAACAAACTTTGTGGACAGACATCAACTAGCCCCCTTGCACATCGCTCATCGGGAAACAGCCTGAGAGCCTCAAAGGCAGTGAGTGGCGGTCAGGGTTTACACCCGGGTGTCTGGCCCCAAACCAGTACCCTCTCGACTCTGTCAACGCTGCCACTAGACCAGACAGCCTGGACGCCCCAGCTGCACACTGGGCCTACGCAGGTGAGAGTGCGGACGGTCCCACCAGAACATCTGCATCCTCAGGGTCCATGCAGGAGCAGTAACCACAGTCCCCACCCCAATGAGAGTGTCCTGTTCCTTCCCTTGAAGAACCCCTAAACATTATGCCCACATCATCATGTGGTAGAAACGTGGAACTCTGAGGTCAGGTTTGCCTCTGTAACCCCACTGGCTATGTCACTTCTGTGAATCTCCTGGACATTTTGGCTCTCTCCCCTACCCAGTTCGCTCCTTGAAAAGGCTTCAGATGGTAAAACCCCAAATGGAGGGAAAACAGAAAGCAAAGCAGAAATAAAGAGATGGGGAAACTGAGACACCCAGCGAGGGTCTCCCCACTGGTCAACTAGCAAATCAGAGGCAGCCCTTCCCCCCAGGCTGACACTGTAGCACTATGACACGTGCTATGTCAGAACGTGCCAGCGGGTTGTAAAGACAGAAGGACTCATCCATTTGACTGCAGGGGCGGCTCCAAGGACAGTGAGACCAGCAGAGGGTCGTTCTGGCTGGCCTACGTGAACTCCTCTTCATCCTTGGGGCCACTTTCCAGGTGCTGTCCACACAGGTCTCAAGGTTCAAATGGTCTCCTCTTTTTGGCTGGGGAGGGTCCATCCCCATAATCACCCTCAACTCTCACCTTCAACAACCTGTCCCATCAACAAACCACAAAGATCTCAGCTTCCTTTAGCCTTCCACCAGCTTGTTTCCTAAACTGTTTCAGGCCAGCACAGAACCCACTCTCCCTCAGAAAGAGCTTCCAGTCCAGCTCTGCCCAGTCCAGGACCCACGGAGCCTGAGGGCCACACGGTCCACCAGCCACAAGTTACCCCTGCACACACACAACCAGGGCACTGTCTCTGGCCCAGCTACGCAGGGAGGGAGAACAGTCGTGCCCCGAACCAACACCCTCACAGAAAAACACACCCTTAGAGATGCACAAATACTCAGGCAGACAGCTCTCTTCTCAAGTGGAAATATACTCAAACAAATACACCTACTGGAAGCCAAGGTGAGTCATATGTGAACAGATACCACCCTCACATACACCCAAAACTAAGGAGATAGGACAGCCAGACTACCTCGCAGTGAGTTCATCAGATGCCCACTAGGTCTGACTGGAACTCCCTTTACACACCTGTGCACAGAGGGCGTGTTCCTGGGAAATGTCTGCTTTGAGGCTTGGGAGTTCCACTCCCTAGACCCACAAATCCCATCATGGAAACATCAGACTTCGCAGTCCTGGAGAGCCAGGACCTCGGTAAGGGTCCCCTCCGCTCAAGCAAAGCCTTAGCACTTAAAACAACCAGCACACCTACCTCCAGGGCTATCTTGCAAGCCCCCAAAGGGCGAAGCAGGACAAAGAGGCGTGGATGCTGGGTCTCTTCCATCGCTGGGGTTCTCGGTTCTGCCTCCAGTCCCTTCAGCTCTCCCGACTCTCTTTTCCCCACGCGCCCCGCATCCCACTCTGACCCGGCGGTCCGCAAAGCCTCCACGTGCCCAGCCCTCTCCCTAGTCCATCCGGGTCAGAGCTCCCCACGCGTCCCCCCCACCCCCACCAATGCCTGCCCGCTGGCGAAGAGCTAACACGTCCCCGCACCTCCCGGCGCCGCGGCCTTACCGGTACCAGAGTGCGGGACGGTGCGGCGGCGGCGCTAAGCTAGTTCTAGGGGTCTGGTCGGCGCGCCACCTCTCGAAGCCCCAACTCCGCCGAGTTCCCGGGCGCTCGGAGCAGGCTCTGCAGGGACGGCGGGGGTCAGCGCGCGGAACCCGGCTCCAGCTCGGAGGACGACCCGCGGGGCGGGCAGGAAGGCGGGGCAGCGAACCCAGCAGACCCAGCGCCCCGAGCCCAGTCCGCTGCCACCCCGTCCGGCTCGCGGGGCGGCGCGCGGAGGGAGGAGTTTTCCCAGGACGGGACTGCCGGGAAAACACGGGAGATCCCTATTCCTGGAGCGGTGAGTCAACGGCCAGAGGAAGGGAGCCGAAGAAGCTGGCCGGCGCGGGCGGCGGGCGGAACAGAAGAGGGGTCGGGCAGCCGCGGACGGAGCAGGGTCCACGCGGGAGACGAGCCCGGACAGCGGCCGGAGCCTGCCGTCCAGGGCGCTAAGGGGCGAGGCGGAAAGAAAGGAGCGAGCGGCGCACGCGGCCGGGGCGCGCGGCGGGCCGGGCACTCACCTGGGGTACCAGGCGGCTGGCGCTGGAGCCGGAGCTGCGGAACCTCCCGCCCCCGGCTTGGAGTTTGAAAGGAGGGAGCCTGGAATGTGCGGAATGAGGGCTGGTATGAGATGCGCGCAGCTGAGGGAGGGAGCCGGAGGGAGTGGCGGCCCCGCCACCGGCCCCTCGGGGTGGAGACTGGGAAGTGGGCCGACGGGGGAGGGGGATGCCGGGCGGGGCGAGGCGGGGCCAGCGCGGGAGGGAGCCGGGCGGGGGAGGGGCGGCGGGCGTGGAGCTGCGCGGGCTGACCCCCAACTTTGACCTCAGCTTCGGGATCCGGCCCCGGCGGCTGCCCGCACACACACTTTCCCTTTGATCTCTCGGCCGGACTCTCCAAGCTCCGGGTTCCTTGCCCCCCGGGCGGAGTCTCGTACTCTGTTTCCCAGGAGCTGAAAGCCTTCCCCTTAGCTAGGGCGGGGGTGTCTTGTCTGTACAGGACCCGATACCGGCTTCGCACCTCGCCACCCTCCGCGTCCCGGTCCACGGACGGATGTCCCTGCGCATAAGTCCGCGGAAGGCAGGGGAAGGGGCGGGCGCCCGGCGCGCTGGAAGGGCTGCCGCCTCTCAGCAGCTCCCACCAAGGGGCCTGCGCTCCAGGGAGCCAGGAAGCAGGAACTGCGGGCTCTAGTCCCAGGTCCCCTCCCGGCATTAGTCCTCAGCCTTTCCCTTCTGTCGCTTGTACAGACGGGGGAATGGAGTTAACTCAATGGGTACCCAACAGGTACGCTATGTCCCCCAGGGGCTGTGAAAACAATGATGAAGGGTAAGACCTCAGTACTTGCCCTCAAAATGCTCATCATGTAGCTGGGAAGGCTGTATACGGAAGAGCATTGCCATAAAGTGGGGTCTCGGTTTTGAACAAACACTCCAGAAGAATTTAGTATCTTAAGGGGAGAGAGGCCCTGGAGACACACTCTGCTCCCATTTGAAAGTGTTCAGAACATACTGGCGTAAAGCAGTGTGTTATCACATACCTCTGTCATCCACCTTGCTGGGAGGTTGAAACCAAAGGACTTTGGCTTTTTCCAAAAATCAAATACAACCTCTATGGACTATTATCAGTTAACCTTGAATTGCAATAGTTGTCCAGGTCTTATCTCCCTCACCAGTTAGAAACTTCCTTGAAGACTGAGTAAGTACCTGATTTATCTTACCTTTCCCCCAGCACCATCTTGGTGTCTGGGATAAGTGCATTAAAAATATTGAAAAAACGAAAAATGCTACCACAGAGGTAATTGGAAAGTGATATAAGATGCTGAAGTTGTTTCTGAGAGGTATCCCAAAGATGTTTTGAGCAGTGACAGCATCACCTTCGGAAGTATCCAGTCTCCTAAGAAGAAGACGTTGAAGGCAGCAGCTCATGTTTGCATATATAAATTCAGGCATGCTTGTTAAACAGTGAGTCACCCCAGACCTGGTCACACCTCATACACATGAACACATTGCAATACAGGACAGTATATAGGCACTGGCCCTTTAATATAATAACCATTTGTTGAGTGTCTGCTTACTGAGCACCATGCTAAGTGCAGGGGTAGGTCCCTGCCCTACCCTCAAGAAGTTCACAATCCGGGTGAGAAGAGGAGACAATTATACCAAAATAAAGAACAATGAAATTCAAGTTACAGGGGGGACATATAATCTAGCTCTTGACAGATAAATGAGAGTTTGCCAAAGTTTGACTGGAATATCCACAAAGGTACGGTACAGAAGGGGTGGTAAGGAGAAGTCTTGTAAACTGATGTGGCTGGAGAATTGGAGCTGGAGAGAATAGATTACAATTAGTGGGTGCCAGGTTGTGAAAATCATGGGATCCCACACTGAAGAGTTTGGGTGCCTTTAGACACAGGTGTGGCGTAATCAGTACCAAGGTCAGACAGGTTGAGGATGTGGGGAAAGGTTTAGGGAATAGTCCAGAGGCAAAATCAGTAGGAACTGGTGACTAGGTGGGGCTGTGAGGGTGAGAGAGGAAACAAAATCACTAAATCTGATAACTGGGATAATCCAAACAAGGGGAGGAACAGGGTGGAGTTGGTAGGTGGGTCCAGCCAGGCTCAGGGGATTGAGAGGAAGGCAAGACAGAGGCCAGGGTGTAGATAGAACCACCTTTCAGTGTTGCTTCAGCACAGACTACTGAGAGGAAATTCGGAGATCATACTGGCTTTTCCTTCCAAATTTTAACTCTCCAAGACCATAAGTGATCCCAGCTGCAGGGTGTAGCCTCAGGACTTAAGCCTCCTGGTCCATGCCCTCACTGGCTTCTAGAGAGCTCTTTGGAAATGTCATGTTCCCAAGCCACCGAAGTCCCTCTGGGTAAAGACTGATTTTATACACACGCCCTGCCCTTGCCAGGGGTGTTTAAGGGTAGAACTCTCATTCCCTGACCCTCAGGAACGAATCTGTTGGTGGAGATATTTCATCTGTGTGGATCCGGCTAGAAGTGCATATAGCTCCCTTCAAATTACACCACACAATCCACAGCTCCCCTCACTCCTGGCGGTCCGGTCCGGGCTGCCCTGCCTAGTGGTGCAAATGGATGGTCACTCAGGCAGGCGCAGGCCTGGTGCAGAGAGGGGGGTGGTCCGAGCCTGTCCTGATGTGGGGGGCGCATCTGTGTTGTCTGTACTGCAAAATCAAAGTCAACATCGTATTCATGACTGTTATCGTGTTGCTTGGTATCATTTCCGTTCCTTTAATAAATTCTGCTTCTCCAACCTCTGTGTTCATAGTTAAATAAATGTCCGTGTGATGCCGTGTCGGTCAAGTGCATCCACAAGTGTGTGATGAAGTTCTTCACAGCTATTCATAACAAGAGGTTTGTAATAAACCAAACGCTCATGCTATAATAAACGGAAAAGTGGATTTTATTTATTATTATTTTAACTTTCCGACCACAAGTTTATCCAACACAAAATAAGCCCTCCAACTTGACTGAGGTGGTTGACCAGGTCCAGGACCAAATCCACCTCTAAATTGGAATCTGGTTGCTGACCCAGCCCCGAGCTTTCTTGTCCGCACCAGGGGGCACAGCGCTCCGTCTGTAAATGTGTCTGTCAGCTCCCCCTCGTGTGAGTCTTGCAGGTCACTTGCTCTCCAGGCCTGTGGGCTTTGGCCTGCCAGTCTCAGGGGGCAGGGAGAGGTAAACACAGAGATACTGGATGCCTTGTTGGTCACGTACCAGTGGAAATGCCTCCAGGTAAACTGTTCCATGACATAGCCTCGTGATTTGAGAGACTGCATGGCCTTCATAACATGAAGATTAGGCACATTCTTGTCTGCCAGCTTGGGTATTTAGCCATGTGCACATCCTTCTTAGCCACCGTCACTCCCCCCTTAAAAAAGAGTTGATAAACGCAATCTGGTTCTTGGGCATCAACATCGTGGCGGCTGCTGCATCTGGAGCCAGAGCTGGAAAGGAAGGGGGTAAAGCGAATTTTAAAAACAGCACATACAGGATGATCCTGTTTTTGAAAAATAAGTTGAAAATTTTTTTTAAAGATTTTATTTATTCATTTCTAGAGAGAGGGAAAGGGAGGGAGAAAGAGAGGGAGAGACATCAATGGGTTGCCTCTCACACCCCCCCAACAGGGGACCTGGCCTGCAACCCAGGAATGTGCCGATAATTGAACCAGTGACCTTTTGGTTCCCAGGCTGGCGCTCAATCCACTGAGCCACACCAGCCGGGGCAAAAAATATTTTAGGATACTTAATCTCTGACAGCTTGAAGATAAAGGATTTATTTATCTCATTTTTATTCTTCTTTATTTTCTGTAACAAACTTGTCCTTGTTTCTTAATGAGAGGAAAAAAGGTGACTAGAACCATGTATTCTAACCTTTCTGTAACTTCTCCACATGGTAAGGAAAAAAAACCTGCAACGGAATTTAATAGCCTAAGAAAAAGTTGACAAGGACAGAGTCAAGGAAAGGTTGTTTCCTGGTCTTCAGGTAAAAGGCAAATCCACTGCTTTTGAGATACTCCCAAGCGTGCCCCGCCCCACCTTCCAAAGTGTGATGGGCTAGCTGCTGTGGTCAGCTGGTACTCTGCTTCCTTTCCTTGTCTAACCTTTCCAGACAACATTTCCAGGTGCTTCTTCCCTTGAGAAGACTCTTCACTCCATCACAACTGAACTGAATCTTGTGTTTTGAAGGACAAACAGATTTTTATCAGAGTGGTTTGGACTCTTTTTTTTTCCCCTCTATAGAATAAAAGCAGTCTGTAATTTGATAAGCATAATCTTGTACTTATTAGTGCTGTTATCTCTTCATCAAAGAAAAATGTGAGCTGCAAATTAAAACCACAATCTGATATCACCTCACACCTACCAGAATGACGACCATCAATAAATCAACAGACAAGTGTTGGGGAGGATGTGGAGAAAAGGGAACCCTAGTGCACTGTTGGTGGGAATGCAGACTGGTGTGGCCACTGTGGAAATCAGTATGGAATTTCCTCAGAAAATTAAAAATGGAACTGCCTTTTGACCCAGCAAATTCCACTTCTGGGAATATATCCTAAGAATCCCAAACACCAATTTGAAAGGATACACGCACCCCTATGTTCATAGCAGTGTTATTTATAACAGCCAAGGTCTGGAAATGCCCCACTGCCCATCAGCAGATGAGTGGGTAAAAAACTGTGGTGCATTTACACAATGGAATTCTACATGGCAGTGAAACAGAAAGGAAATCTTACCTTTTGTGACAGCATGGATGGCCCTGAAGGTTACTGTGCTAAGTGAAATAAGCCAGAGAAAGACAAAAACCATATGATCTCATATGTGGAATCTGATGAGCAAAATAAACCGACGAACGACATAGAAATGGAGCTATGGACACATGGAGCAGACTGGCAGCTGTCAGAGGGAGAGGAGACTGGATGGAAGGTGAAGGGATTAGCCACAGACCATACATGCATGACCCATACACACAGACAACAGTGTGGTGATGGCCTGAGGGAAGCTGGGGCGGGGGCTGGGGGAGGGGGGGCCCTGGGGAGAGGGGAATGGAGACATCTGTAATAGTATCAACAACAAAAATAGAGTAAAATAAAAAAGTAAAAAAATAAAACCCTAAAAAACTGTGAAAGAGACTACAACTTACCTGTGTTCCCCTCCCAAATTCATGTTGAAGTCCTAATACCCAGTAGCTGGAACGTGACTAGATTTGGAGATAATGTCTTTAAAGAGGTAAGTTAAAATCAGATCTTTAGCGTGGGTCCTAATTCAGCCTGACTGGTGTCCTTTTAAGAAGAGGAAATTAGGACACAGACAGCTCACCGAGGACTCAGAGGGTGGACTGTGTGAAGACACAGGGAGAAGAGGGCCACCTACAAGCCCAGGGGAGAGGCCTCAGAATGAGACCACACCTGCCAACACCTTCATCTTGGAGTCCAGCCTCCAGAACGTGAGCAACGTTTCTGTTCGAGCCCCCCAGTGTGTGCTGTCTTGTTGTAGCGGCTCTAGCAAACTAATACAGTGTATTTCCACACTGACATGGGACTATTGGTTTCTGGAGCCCCATGGTTGAAGCCTTCTCCATATAACTCTCAGAGTTGCTCTGAGGTTCCCAAGGTATCTTTTGGATCAGGTACCTAGGATCTTCCTTTAAAAAATCAAAAGGAAGAAAAGGCTTCTTCCAGCCTTACTCAGTTACAATTTTCATTTTCAGTAACTCGGATACAATATTTTAAAAGTGAAAGTTAACGCAGTCATGTCCTATGACCTTACTGGGGAATTAAACAATCTCAGGTCAAATAACAGCTTGGCCACATACTAACTATGACCTGGGGCACGCTTATATTAAGAGCCTCAGATTCCTCATCACTGCTTTCCGTTCCATACCCACTGCCCAAGTATGACGTCCTTGGCACTGGGCTTAGGTAGGCAGTAGGGATAGACTGAGAAGTGTCACAATCCCTGCCTCTCAAGCTAACAGGCCAATGAGGGAACTAGACAAGTGACAACTTCCAGTTGGGAGAAGAGTTGTTAAGAAGACAGTTAAGTTCTGAAAACCTAAAGTTGAGATTTCTGTGGACCGATGCTCTCCAAGAGAACTTTCTAAAATAACAAGTATTCTTCATCTGCCTGTCCAATATGCTAGTCACTAGCCACATGTGCCTATTGGGAACTCACAAGTAGCTAGTATGACTGAAGAACTGAGCTGTATTTTACGCCATTTAAATTTAAATGGCTACACGTGACCAACGGCTGTGGCGTTGGACAGCACAGCTGTGTAGCATCCAAAAGGAGATGTTGAGCAGGCAGATAACACCTGCAGAAGCAAGAAAAGAACTCCAGACTGTGGGAGACATCAAGTGCAAAGGTGTAACGTGACAGTTATTGAGCATGAAGAGTGAAAAGGATTAAAGTAAATAACAGGGCTCCCTGGAACACTGTATAGACTCAAAACATGTTGATAAAATTTCTTAATGAATGTGCAATTGTCCCTGTCTAGGAGACAGGTTAAAAGCTCTGCGTACTTCCCACAATGCAATGCCGTGGAGCACAGACAAGTACGAGGAAGGACTATATTTATGGAATATGTCCAGGATGTATCGACTGAGAAAAGCTACTGAACTGAGAATATCATATGCTACCTTTTGTGCACAGGTTGGGAAATCACAAATACATTTTTTCTTTGTATAAAGAAACTGTAAAGTTACGCTGGAAAGAAACTAAACGTGGCTAAGTATATATAAAAGTAAGACAGGGCAGGGGAAACAAGGACAGTGTGGAAGGAGGTTTTATTAAAGTCTTTAAACTTTTTTAAAAAACCATATAAAATTATTACGACTTAAAATTTGTATCTGGGGGGGTGGGGGGGAAATGCAAACTGTAATTGAACAACAATAAAGTAATTAAAAAAATAAAAATAAAATTTGTATCTATATATCCGATATATAAGACTAGCAAAGGCAAAACCAGGATATTTTTAAGGTCATTGTTTTTTTTTAATCCTCACCCAAGTATAATACATTTACCGATTTTAGAGAGAGAGGAGGGGGGAGAGAGAGAGAGAACATCGAGTGGTTGCCTGAAACCTAGGCACGTGCCCTGACCAAGAATCAAGCCCCCAACCTTTTTGGTATATGGGATGCTGCTCCAACCAACTGAACCACCTGGCCAGGGCTTAAGGTCATATGTATTTTTAAAAGATTTTACTTATTTTTAGAGAGAGGGGAAGGGACAGGGAAAGAGAGGGAGAGAAACATCATTGTGAGAGAGAAATATCCATCAGCTGCCTCTCATAAGCACCAGGGACCAAACCCAACACCCAGGCATGTGCGCTAACCGAGAATTGAACCGGAGGCCTTTCGCTGTGCAGGACAATGCCCAGCCAACGGAGCCACACAGGTCAGGGCTTAAGGTCCTATTTTTTTTTTTTGATTACTTTATTGTTGTTCAATTACAGTTTGAATTTTCTTAAGGTCCTATTTTTATCTTACACTGATGTAATTTGTCCTGAGTGTGCCTTAGTACTCTAGAAATTCCATTTAGACCCCACTTCTGAAACCTTGATCTAGCTCCTGGCCCCTGTCTGAGTGTCCCCCTCCTTCCCTCACTGACCGATCTTCCTTCCTAACCTTCCTGCCCTCAGGCTACAGAAGAGAGCGAACTACTGGATTTTTACTCAGAATCCTTGAAAATCGTAAGAGACAGAATCTGGGTAGGTAGTGCTTAACTAGATGTTAAAGTAACCCTGAAGCTTGAGAAGCACTATATTAAACCAAAATGTGTAACAAAAGCTGGTGACCAACCTGGAGCACCCCCACTGCCACTCCCCGCTAGGGTCGCCGTCTATGCACTTGCACCCCTGGACCACAGCCAGGCTGGGAGTCAGCGTGCGAAGAAGCTTGCTTGGGCCTGATGGACCCAAAGACTAGGCAGAGCTAGAACAAATCCGAGGGGGCTGTTTCATATTTTAAAAACTTCCAATAACATAACATCAAGACTATTTTTGGTCTGGGCTGTTCCTTCAAGTAGAAACCAAGAGATGAGTACAGAATAAGGGATATAAGGTAGGACTGGACTGAGAATTGAACATGGATGTTTAGTTACCTAGAAAAACAATGCTATTTTTTCTTTCTTCTCAACATAGTCCCTGGAAAACCATCTAAAACTGCTTTATATGGCCCCAGCTGGGTAGCTCAGTTGGTTAGAGCATCATCCCGATACACCAAGGCTGCAGGTTTGATTCCCAGTCAGGGCACACACAAGAATCAACCAATGAATGTATAAAATACGTGAAACAACAAATCGATGTTTCTCTCCCTTCCTCTCTAAAATCAATCAATAAATTTTTAAAATATCCTTAAAAATTGCATTATGAGCATTTAACAACTCTTTTGTGTAACTGCATGGCTTAAAAAGTCAACTGAGATGCATTGTTTTACTTTGTAATCTTTTTTTAAAAAAGATTTTCACTTATTTTTAGAGAGAGGGGGAGGGAGGGAGAAAGAGAGAGATACATCGATGTGATGTGCGAGAGATACATTTATTGGTTGTCCCTCACATGCCCCCAACTGGGGACCTGGCCTGCAACCCAGGCCTGTGGCCTGACTGGGAATCGAACCGGTGGCCTTTCAATATGGAGGCTGGTGCTCACTCCGCTGAGCTGCACCAGCTCAGGGCACATTGTTTCATTTTAAAAAAACATGAATGAATATGATAACATTTGCCGCTGTCCTATACCAAGTGTTTACTATGTGCCAGATCCCAGGCATTTTACCTGGACTACCTCAGTTGGTTTCTAAACTCCAGAAATACTGCTGTCCTCAGTCCTTCAGAAAAGTCACGCCATAGCACAACTTTAGTGGGTAGATTACAAGATCCAGTTGCTGAAATCACCCTCAGCTGATCTGGATGGCGCAATCCGTGCTCTTCATTTTAATGTTTGTAATGTGCATCCTTGGTCAGCAGGTGGTGCCAGGAAACCACCTGTGGCATAATTAGGGGTTGCCTAAAGTTCTCACAGCACCAAAGACAAATCCTGCATTCACTATGGCATCCTTCGGTTTTTGTGGATGATGGGGTTATGTGTTGGTTGATAAAGAAGACTGTAAGACCTTCAAAGAACATACATTGACCGATAACTAGGAGACCAAAGTGGGTAGAGGAAGCAAAGTAACATGCAATTGGTCAAGAAAACATGTCTGAGGGGTGGGACAGAATCTGGTCAGTCCTTGGCGAGCCTTAGCTGGGGTCCACAGGAGGAACTTTAAGAGGGCTACGGACTGGAAAGAAACAGGTATCAGACATATGGCCTGAGGACACGGGCAGGAGCCATTCTATCCAGAGGGGGAGCTGGAGGCTGAGAAAGGCAGCTTGCAACATCCCAGGATTTTCTCCATGAAGCAAGATGCCCCTAGTGATTGAAACAGCTTTAAGGTTATGCGCTCCCTCAGCGTGAGATCATAGTTCTCCCGTTTTGTGCACTTCTGCCGTTCCAGAATCTCCCCTCTCTAGTTCCTTCGCTCGGGCACCTAGTCTTTTCCTGAGATCTGTATGATCTCCTCCGGCACTGTCTTCAGCCACGAACAACTTGTAGCTGTCCCAAAGGTAGCCAGAGAGCTCAAGTCAAAACACTTACGGGAATTCCAGACTGTTGCCAGCACAAGTGAGGAGAATCAAGTCATTCAAACACTGAAGATGACTGTATAACTGAAAATCTCTCAATCAACAGATGAGGAAAGAGGCATATGACAAATCACTAGCAGAAAAAGGGCCAGAACCCAGGGGTTTTGCCTCAGCTGACCCACTGCTTTACCTGGGCACCGATCATGCTATCTAAAGGAAGTGAATTGATGCCACTTTGCTTCTCTTATGATCTACTAAACTTATAACCAAAAAGAGCCTTTTGCAGGTCTGCTTTAGATTTTTAAATGAACACTGGCTGATAGCTTTCATGTCAATAGTCATCGATGTTACTCCTGGTCACTGAAAACTGTATGAAACCGGTCACAAATAACACCTCAGCCGAGAAGAACCGTGTGAAAAGCTGTGAGAATTAAACCGATTCCAGCACTCATCCCGATTTTTAGCCTCTTCCTGCTGCCTTCCTGGGACTCATCACCATGACACTAATGAGGGCAGGAAAGCCTAGTAAAGACTCGTGATCACATCCTTTTCTAAACTTGTGCACATAAGGCAGCTCTAAAATGTGAACACTTAGTGGAAAGAGATATGGTCTATTTCACTATTAGATGTTTGTTTTGCTGCTGAATCAGCAAGCAATACAAGGATCATCCACGAGGACCAGAGCAGGCAGCCAGGAGATAAAACCTACCCTTCTGTGACCCCCTCTACGCCTGGCTCTCAGCTCCGTTATCTGTCCAGGAAACTCTTGGCGACATGTGTGTGATGAGGCTACAGTCTCTGGAATGCAGACCTCTCAGTCTCCAGGCTCCCGCTTGATCCTGGGATGAGAGTTTACGGTGATGCTTCCTTGAAGATTAGTCCACTGTCGCTACGTGGTGACAGCAGGAACTATGTGAGAAATGGGGCTTTGTGCCCTGGCTGCTGTGGCTCAGTGGACTGAGCTGGCCTGTGAAGCAAAGGGTGGCTGGTTCCATTCCCAGCTAGAGCACATGCCTGGGTGGCAGGCCGGGTTCCCATTTGGGGGTGTGTAAGAGGCAACCAATCTATGTTTCTCTCTTTCACCCTTCTCTCCCCCCACTAAAAATAAATAAATAAAATCTTAAAAAGAAGAAATGGGGCTTTGAAAAGAATGGCAACACTTCCAGTTTTATATAAAGTATTTTTTATTTCTGTAGCATACAAAGGTATAAATATGATTTACATAAAACCAATCACCTGCACATTCAAGCAGCAAGTACATGAAGCTGGAGTATAAATGTCTCTGAGCCAGAGCGAGCAGGAAGAAGCAGGCTTAGATCTGGTCAGCCCCGGGGGCTCCCCTTCTCCAGATGCTGTCAATTACCGCAACCAGACATAAGTGACCAGCTTTCTGTTTCCAAGGAGGGCAGCTCATCTGACAGTACATGAGAAAGGTGGTGCCAGAGGTCTGAAGGGCTTTGGGCACTTCTATGAAGGAGGCACTTGATGGGAAGCACGCCTGAGATGGAAACCAATCACGTCAAAACACATCACGTAGGGCTTTCCAGTGGGGAGGAGCCACGGGACTTTTCACCTCCCAGACCTCCTTTCACATTGCTCTTTGATGTGGAGCATGGAACAACAGGAAGCAGAGACAAAAAGAGAGTCCGCAGAAGGGAAACAAAACGGAGCAACGGCCATTGATTTCTTGCCCCATACCGGCCAACGGCTCAGCACACAAAGGCTTGGGTGCTGAGCAACGCTGAACGCAGCACTCACAGACTTACTGGATTCTCAAGATTCAGGCATACTCTGAGACCGGCGAGCTGGCAGCAAGGTCAGGTTGTGTTGGGAGGTGCTAATAATCTGAATGACTTAGCAAAACTCACGATCTATGGGGAGACAGGAGCTTCATCTGTACCAGTAAACCAGGCTTTAGGGAGCTGATAATATTTATTTCAAGAAGAAAGGCCCAAAGTTCTGCCCAACAAGGTCTGCAGAGCTCAGGAGTCAGCTGATCCTCACCTAGCCACTCCTGCCACCGCTTTAGAAAACGACAATGAAAGTTTCGACACATAATGATCTCTTACTTCTTACAGGGTCTACAGGTGTGTGTGTCCCTCTGTACCATCGCTCCATATTAATACAGCGGGGGGAGGCACTCCTGGGTTGGAAATGAAGGCAACTGTCAAATTACTCTCAGTCTTAAACAGACTAAGTCACCTCTGGAGTTTATGTTTTCAGTCTGAACTGAAATTAAGACAATTATATAAAATTCCCACATCACTGATCGCAAATGTGGCCATAGGCTCTCTGACTGAGATTGGTGCCAGCCGATCTGCTCTAAGGGAAGAGGGGGCCTGTGGCATCGGCACCTTCCAAGCACCACAGGGACAACAAGCTAACTCTGAGACGCAAATACTACACTCTCTGTCGTAAAGGCAAGACAATTTTGGATTTGTTTCCTAGCGAGAGCAAGTTCTTTCCTTGGGGAAGGTAGAGTGGCTGGCATTGCCTTCTCCCATGGGTGTGTTGGGTAGGTTAGGGGAATTATGCCACCTGTGTGGTCTCAAAATGATCATGGACTTTGGGGCTTTCCAGTTCTGATGATAGACGGTACCCTAGAAACCATCGTCACTAAAACGAGGTAATGCCTTGTTAGCAGTGAATGCAGCTGAGCACCTCTCTGGATCCCATCTGTAGGGCTCATCCGTTTCCCACTCATACCACTGCATGCCTAGGAGCCTGTTTTGGAAATGCTCGAGTCCAGAGAGTATAAAAATGTACCTGAAGCAGAGGATGGCAAACTATGGCCCACAGGCCAAAGCTGGCTGCTGCCTGGTTTTGTAAATAGTTTCACTGGAAGAAGGGCCACCCTCGCCCACGTATGAACTGGCTATGGCTATGTCTGCACTGCAGTGACAGAGCTGAGTAGCTGTGACAGAGACCACCTGGCCCTTTAGGAGAAACAGTTTGTAGACCTAGAGACTGAAGTCAATTTAGGGAACTGTCCCCCTTCTGAAAGAGACCCAAGTATTTAATTATTAGAACCTGATTCTAGCTGCAAGTTTCCAAGAAATCGGACTCTTGAGGCACAGAATCTATAAGAGGCAATAAAATCAGGAGTCATCATTGTGCTCTGGACAAGAACCTTCCTCTCTGCTTTTAATAATTTCTCACCTATGTTAAACTGGAGTCCTTCACCAAGTCTGTGAAAGCCAGAGGAGTGTGTGTGGGGTATACATGTGTGTGTACATACGTATACATGCACACACATGTATGTGTACGCACCTATACATACATACACTCAGGGATTATTCCAAAAGGGGCAGGCTGTCTCTCTTGATGTCCTGGGCCAAGAGCAAGGTAGGCAGCTACTTGCTCCGGAGAGCTCTGCAGTGAGAAAGGCCAGCTCTGTGTGTGCTTCTGTCTCACTCACACGCTAGCTTGCTGTCAAAGCTAGAAAGCCCAATGGCGAAGGCCTGAAGGGCACACAGTGGGTAGTTGTAGTCCAGGGTGAACACGTCGTCTGCCACACGTCCGAACTGCATGACTATATAGTCGGCTGGGAACACAGAGAAAATATATTAGAAGATAAGGTGGTTGTACTGGAAAAAAGCCTGTTAAGATACAGAAAAAAAATCCTCCAGACAGGTTAGGTAATCAGCAGGTCTCAGCTACAGAGCTGAGAGACTACTCCTGACCAGCGTGAAAGGGACGGAGGACAGACGAGTCAAGAGCAGCCTGCTGGGGACAGCACAAGGTTCACGGGCTCGAGTTGCCAAGGAAGCTGTACTGAGTGAGGGCCACTTGCACGTGCTCCCCAAACAGCCTCGCACTCTTCAGTCCCCGTCCAAACAGTGGTTCAGAGGTTTTACTGCAAAACTGTTGTTCTATCTTTGCAAAGACATCACTTCTTTCTGGGACAATTCCCTCCTGACCACAGCTTCCTATCGGTGTCAGGAAGTGCCCCCTTCCCCAGTGTGTAAGAGCGTCCTTCCCCTGCGCCCACCCAGCCCTTCCTGTGGCTTACGGTCATTTTCGTGGACTATCTGAAAGTTCTTCACCGAAGCCTGAGTGACGCGGCCATGGAAGTTCAGGACGTAGGACTGAGTGTCGTCATTCCAGACTGGGGCCTTGTTGTGCAGCTCAATCAAGTTCTCCATGGTTTTGTTTTGCCATTTTGAAAGCAAGCTCTCGTGGTCCTGTTTAAAAGGAAAATCACTACTTTGTAAGAGAACCATAAGAAACCATTCGCTCTCAACTCTGTTCTCAACTCTCTAAGGGAGAAGGTAGAGTAGGGGAGTATTTTCTCCATTTCAGAAAGGGTGAAACAGAAACAAAGTCATCAGTTAAGCTGGTTTTTTTGATTCTTACAGACTGTCTAGTATTTGTCTTTGCAGGCTGGCTGCAAATCAAGCATTCCAGCAACGAGTCTGTAACTGCACTCATCCTGAGGTTCTGGAGGGATGGGTCTCCCAAATTAGAAGACTATGAGCAGTACTCCAGGTTGGGGTTTTTGGGGTTGATCTCTTCTGTACCGCATTCTTGTCTTTTAGAGTCCTTTACTGATTCAGTATGTTCTTACATTTCGTGGCCAAAATGGGATCCGTTCATGGTTCATATTCATCCCTGGAATGATCACAGACATTTTCCTAGGACCTTTAAATCCAAATACATTTGTTTCCTGGAAAACAGGTAAATAAGACAGAACTTGGAAACAGAAAGGAAAACAAGACCACATTCCTTTTTTTCTTTTCTATTAGAGAGAGGGAGCAAGGAGGAGAGAGAGAAACATTGATTTGTTGTTCCACTTACTCATGCATTCATTAGTTGATTCTTGTATGTGCCCTGACCAGGGACCAAACCCTTAACCTTGACATGTCAGGACAATGCTGTAACCTACTGAGCTACCCGGCCAGGGCCAAGACCATATTCTTGACACAAGACTTACCTGGGCATGTAAAATGTTGACAAGGTCAAGAGCACTAGAAGCTATTTTATTACTATAGTTAAAGAGAGACAGAGAATCAAGATCAGGAAAGTAATTATCCATATTCCTCTTTTTAAACCTAATTTGAACATTCGAATTTAAATAGATTCTATTGGCTTGAAAATTTATTCTTACTCCTTAATATTAAATGAACTTTGAGACAACTGTGAGCAAACTGTCCAGTTTTTGTCATCAGAATTTATTTCCAGCCCTGGCTGGGTGGCTCGGTTGGTTGGAGCATCATCCCATACACCAAAAGGTTGCAGGTTCGATCCCTGGTCAGGGCACATACCTAGGTTATAGGATTAATCCCCAGCCAGGGTGCATACGGGAGGCAACTGATTCATGTTTCTCTCCTCACAGTCCCCTCCCCCCCCTCCCGCTTTCTCTCTATCTAAAATTAGTAAAGATATCCTCGGGTGAGGATTAAAAAATTAAAAATAAATAAATAAATCTTTATTTCCCAAAGAGGGCATGGCACTGTATGATCTACAGTGAAAATTACAGTGTAAATTAAATGGGGCCTGTATCAGGAGGTAAAAAATTCAAATGCCTGTCAAGCCAGACAGATTATATATGAATAAAATAAGTACATTAAATATGAGGGAGGACCCAAAAAAACCCAGAATTATCTTCTTGAGGGCGGGCTCCTTATAGTTCAGGTGTCCCCCTACCCCCTCTAGGTGAGTGGTCTAGGAACACATCTGTATCAGTGCACCAGCTGGTGTTGTTGTGAGAGGCTGCATTTGGCTTCAGTGAATTTTTTTGAAGAGGTTTTCTAGTGTTTGCCCATTTGATGATGAGTGATTTACGAGCACAGAGACCCACACTGCGCTGAGTGTTCCACAGTTTTTGACCCAAAGGTGCATGACCCTCATGCCCTACCCTTCCTATTCACCCACTCTCGTCCCAACTGACTTTTTTTTTGTTTCCCTGGATGAAATAAGTCCTCAAAGGGAAGCATTTTGCTGATGTGGAAGACGTGAAACAAAAAACGGCAGAAGCACTAAAAGGCATCAAAATTGATGAGTTCAAAAACTTTTGAGCAGTGGAAGAAAGGTCTCAATAGGTGTATTGCATCAAATGGAGAGTACTTTGAACGGGACTAAAGTTTAAACACGTAAGAATGCACAGTTTTTTATAAAAAATTCTGGGTTTTTTTGGGTCCCCCCTTGTATGTAGATGAGTGTGTGTGTATTCATATACATATCCTCATGCACACAGATGACAGTCACGCATAGTTAAAACGTGGAGACTTTGGGATCAAGCAACAGCTGAGTTGGGTTCATTCTTTCCTGCTTTCTTTTACTCAACAACTCTGAGAGGAAGCGCTGGGTGCCATGGGGATGTATACAGAGGAATGTCAACCACAGCTAGCGGTCAGGAAAGACTTCTCTGATGACATCAGTTGATATGGCAAAGGGCAAGGAGGGAAAATGGGGAAGGCTCTCAAGAGAGGGAAGATCATCAGGTGGAGCAAAGGATAACGGGAGGGAAGGCTGCTGTGGCCAGGATGATGGGACAAGAGAGGGAGAGTGCTGCCAGGACGGTCTGCAAGGAGAGGATGTTATCGTGTACATAACAGGCAGTCGTAAAAGATTTGAAGCAGGAGAACAACAGGATCAACTGGAACTCCATTTTAGGAGGATCTGCCTGGCAGCAGCACAGAATGGATAGAAAAAGACTACAAGCAAAAGAGATCGGTCTGCAATCTACTGCAGCCTCTGGCCAGTGGGTTCAGAGGTAATGAAGGTCTGTGCTAATCCAATGGCATTAGGAAAAGAGGAGAGCAGATAAGGCAAGGCATCTTAAAACGGTAAAGAAGTAAATGAAGTTGGCAATTCATAAATAAGTAAATTCAACATACAGAGAAAAGGATTCCAGCAACAGAAAAGGGGATCACAGAAACGGAAACAAGCCTGGGAGGGAAGGCAGCAAGCTCAGTGTAGGGAGTCAGCAGGGCATCCAGGAAGTGAAGGAAGAGGAGCTTCCAAGGACAGCACTCACATAACAGACGGCTGCCAGCTCCTGCCGGGTATAGGCCTTTTCTACCAGACCTTGAGCCTTGGTAGGGCTGACACCGTGGTCATAAACTGTAAACTTGGTCCCCATGAGGTTGGATCTAGAATCAAAAGAAGTAGTCACCATAATGATCTATATTTTTTCTCTTACACAAACACAGTCTAGGAGAGGTATGGAACAGAATGGAAGGCTAATCTGTCTGGTCTCCAAATGTCTAAGTGCTCCTCATCACTTTTTCAAAGATCTCTCATTAAAAAAAGAAAGGACTTAGATTTTCTTTTAACTTCTTTATCTTTAGATTACAATACTAATATTAATAGATTATAATTTACAAATGCTCATTGTAAAAAAGATATGGGTTGTCCTGAATCTACAGTGTTAACCTAAACATAAAAAGCTAAAGTGAGAGGCAACAAGCATTTATTTGAGATCAAAACAAGAACAGCTATTCAGAAAGCACTGACTGAGGCAGAAGCCCCAACAGTGTCCCAATTAGGAGACAAAGGCAAGAGTCATTTGTGAGAAAGGGAAAGGGCGCTGTGACATCAATACAAGTAAGGCACTGCTACTTGGTGCAGGTAAGCTACCATGGTGACACTAATCCTAAGTAATGGTTTTAATTTTTAGTCCTGTAGTCATCAGTCTGAGAGTCATAACATCTGCTTTCCCGTTATCTTGGCACAATGCATTTTTCGGCCCAGTCCAAAGGTTATTTTGTCAGTTTTAACATTCCAAAGGTTTGAGGCATAAGACATGCAAGTCAATCGCTCTGGGATGGCAGCTGCAACTCCTTCTTTATCCTCACCCAAACACATCCTTGTCATCGCTTTCAGAGGGAAAAGGAGAGACATCAGTGTGACAGGAAACACCAGCTGGGTGCCTTCTCACACGCACCCTAAGCAGGGATCAAACCGCAACCTGCCCTGACCCGGAAACTGATCCACGGCTTTTCGGTCTATGGGACAACGCTCCAACACCCAAGCCGTACTGGCCAGGACCCTGACTTCATTTTTAAAGTGATTCCACTTACATTATCTTTTTAGAACAGGAATAAACGTATAAGGAAGAACAGGACAGTGATACAAGGGTGCTCTCACCTGAGTTTGCCAATGTAACTTTCTCCTTCACGAGATAAATCTGTTGGGTCAGTGGAGATAAGGTAGTTGGATGTTTTGCTCTTTTTTCGCTTTCTACCTGCAAGAAGAAATATCTGGGGGGAAAAAGTCAAAAATGAAGTCAAGAGAATAACTATGCTTTATTCTGTCTACTTGCTTAGCAAATGTTTAGCAATGCCTATCTAGTACCAAGCAGTCAAATCTTTGTTTTTTTTGTTTATTATTATTAAGCAGGTGTATGTCACTTTAATTTTTCTTATACAGACTATGTGGTGGCCACAGCTGGCCCCTGGGCCCTGTGCATGGAGACTCCGGTCTGGGTCTTTACAGGACAGTCCGTGAACTCCTGCTGGGGAGACTTGGTGGACACGGTCTCTTTCCAGAGGTTGGGGGTGAGACCGCAGTGGGTCTTGGAGCCGGCATCAAAGCTGGCCTTGGCAAAGTTGCCTAGGGTGGCAGTGTGGCCCCTGCCCCAGGTGCAGCAGTCCTCGATGCTGTCCGTCAACAGCAGCTTCTTGGGCCCAGGGGCTGAGACAATGCCAGTGCCCCTGGCAGTGGGGAGGAGGCCACCAACACAGAGCAACCCTGGCCAGGCACCTCGCAAGGGTCTGTGTGGGGCTCGCCACACAAGGACTCTGGAGAGCTTTGCCAGCACGAAGGCCCCGTGAATGGCAGTGGCTACTTCCTTCTAACATGTAACGCTCAGACCGACATGTCTGTGCTAATTCCCAATGGCAACGAATGTCCTCAGCCTGGTCTGCATTCACACAGACATAATCTTCAAAACCTCGTTCTTGAGGGATCACCCAGGAAAAACCAACAATCTCAGATTCCTTGATGGACAGGCAGAAGACATAGATCCCCTTCAGGGGCCTGATCACATCTTTCACCAGAGAACCAAGCTTAGTGAGGGGCACCCACTCCTTGTCTTCCGCCTTGCCGCACAAACTCCACGGTTTTGATCCCTAGCTCAGACAGAAGCCACCACGGCCTCCCATTCCAGGACACCCAGGATCTCGCCCCGTCTCAGCCCCAGTGTTGTCACCATCTGGTGCTTTCTCAGAGAAGACCAATCTGTGTGGGTCTTTAGACCTTTTCACAACCTTCATAATGCTTCTACGAATTCCCTGAATCCCAAGCAGTGTTTCCCAACTATGCAACTTTTCTAGATTTGCTAGCTTTGTTCTCTACCTAACTATTTACAACTTTATCCCTAAAACCCCCAGTGACTTTTTAAAAAACCTTCATCCAATTCCACGAGTAAGAGTCTTTCCAACTTTAGGAGAGACAGGATCCTAAATACCTACCCTTCCCATTCTTTACTGCAACTGCATTCCTAATACTCCTTTTGGTATTTTGGTGGGGGGGGGGGGTGTATTTTTTAAACTTTTGTGACTTCAGTGATATGAATAGTCTCATATTTATGCTTCCTTGCTAAACCCTACTGGACTTGGATCATAATGGGAAGCAGAAAAGTGCTAGTAGCTAAGGGGAGATTTTGGAATCAAAAACATGTGGGTTTGAATGTGATTCTGGCACTTACTGGTGTGACCTGGGATAGGATATCACTTCCTAAACCCCAGTTACCTTGTCTATAAAGCAGGGATAGAAATCTCATCTCACCAGGTTGTCATAAGGATTACAAGTGATAATGAAGCATTTAGCACATGCCTGGTACATCATAAACAGTAACAGTGGTCATAATAACAAAGATATCTACTATCATAATCCAATTTCTAGGATCCTTACATCATCCAATTAGACCTGGTATTAATACAAAATACACTGTTCATTAGCAAATATTAAACTGTCTCAAATTTAGGTACAAAAGTAAATTAGAATTTCTAGGGTAGAAACAAGACTTTTCACTCGTATATTCTTCTATATTTCCAACTTCTACTATTCCCTAAAACTTGTTCTTTCTTTTACAATGCCATGTTCTACCACAGTAAAAGTACAAACCAAAGAGCCCACAGTAATAGCCCCCATCCCAAAAAAGGAACAGAGGTAAAAATAATTACATTCAAGTATTCTCTTCCATTTTCTTACATTCAGAGTAAAACTCTTTTTCTTTGGCGTGGAGTAAGATTTTACCTATTGGATTATGAGCTCTTTGAAAATAGAACACAGCAGCTGGCAATTAATAAATACAATCTATTACTTCCAGCTGCCTAGGTGTTATACCAGTGTTATTCCCCTATCACAAGACCCATCAACAATTTATTCCCGCATTCTTCCCTCCTCTCAAGATTTGTCTTAAAAATCAATTCTGAGGTTCTGACTAGGTAGGTCAGCTGGTTAGAGCATTGTCCCGATAGGCTAGGACTGTGGGTTTGATCCCTGGTCAGGACACATACAAGAATCAATCAATGAACACATACAAAAGTAGAACAACAAATTGATGCTTCTCTCTCTCTCAAATCAATAAATACAAATTTAAAGTAAAAATAATCAATTCTCATACCTTCCGATTTTCATCCTTTTCCAGGTGCATATAATAAGTGGGAAAGAGACCCCGATCCATTCCTTTTTTATCCCTGGTTATCCGACACTTGACCGTGACACCTCGAGGGGCGGGGCTGTAAGCAAAGTCCTCTAAATTCTCTACCTCTCCCAGCTGGTTGTCACTCTGTTGGGCGGAAGTACCGGAGGCTCCCGTATCCTGAAAGAACAGCCATACCTGAGCAAGAGGCAGGGTCAGAAACACCTCCTACTCTCTGAGAAACACTTCATGGACAAAATAACATCGATTTGTCCCCATGTCTGCAGTCTTCTGACAAAATGATGGTAAACTCTAAGAAGTTAAGTAAGTATATGGGCATGGGGGGTGATGAAGGAGCTTAAGTACGAAGATGGAATTAGCCTCACAATAGCTGGCTTGAGGCACAAGAAATTTGGAGAGGTTACGAACTTCAGATTTGAGCTTAAATCTTTTGAAGCAACTCTGGCATTTAAATGGCATTTAAATACTGAAGATATATTTGGGAAACAGTTAAATTAGCTCCAAAGGAAGAAATTTCAGAACTACATACTATGGTTGATTTCTGGCTGGGCGCAGAGCTGGGTCTTTCTGCCTCTGAACGTGGTGAATGAGATCTTAATTTTTTTCCTTCTTCTTCCCCATCAGTCTCCTCATCAAAGTTCAAACTACCTGAGATACCTGGCGGAAAAGGAAGAACTGTCAACAAAACTGAAGTCTTTAAACCAGAGAGAACTTTAATTGTGTTGCTTAAAACATTCCAAGCTATTCTGACTGAAAACACAGCTACTTTATCCAAATTTTGACAATTCTTTCTTCATATTCTCACTCAGATGCACCCCTTGTCTTTTCCTCCCACGGTTGCCACTGTCATTTAGCTCTTTAAGACATTATGTGTGTGGGGAAAATATTTGCAAATCATGTATCTGATAAAGGATTAATATCTAGAATAAACAAAGAACTCCTGCAACTCTGTAACAACAAACAACCCAATTCAAAAATGGGTAAAGGACTTGCATAAACATTTCTCCAGAGAAGATTTGTAAATGGCCAATAAGCACCTGAAAAGATACACATCACTAATCATTACAGAAATGCAAACCAAAATCACAATGAGATACTGCTTCGCAAGCACCAGGATGGCTACGCTCCAAAACAAACAAACCAACAAACAGCATGGCCAGGTAGCTCAGACGGCTAGAGCCAGGGCTGCAAGTTCAATCCCCAGTCAGGGCACCTCCAAGAATTTACCAATGAATGTATAAGTGGAACAACAAATCAATGTCTGTCTGCCTGTCTGTCTCTTAAAAAAACAACAAAAATACATAAAAATTTTTAAAAAAACTAAATTGTTGGTGAGGGTGTGGAGAAACTGGAACCTCATGCACTGCTGGTGGCAATGTGAAATTTGCAGCCACTGTGGAAGACATGGTGGTTCCAAAAAAAAATTAAACATAAGAGTTACCATGTGATCCAGCAATTCCGTTTCTGAGTATATACTCAGAAGAACTGAAAGCAGAGACTCAAACAGATACTTGTACACCAGTGTTCATAGCAGCAGCATTACAATATTCAAAAGGTGGAAACAACCCAAATATCCATCCGCTGAGGAACAGGAAAGCTGTGGTATATACATGAAGGTGCTACTATTCAGCCATAAAAAGGAGTGAAGTACAGATACCTGCTACAACATGATGAACCTTGAAAACTTTACGTTCAGGGAAAGAAGCCAATCATAAAGGCCCACATAGTGTATGATTCTATTTATATGAAATGTCAGGAACAGGCAAATCCAGAGACAGAAGGAGATGGGTAGTTGCCTGGGGTTGTAGGTGTTGGAAAGAAATAGAAAGTGATTGCTAACAGGCATGAGGTTTCTTTTGGGAGTCGCAGATATGTTCTAAAATTGATGGTAATGATGGTTGCAGACCTCCGCGAACATACTAAAAACCAATGAATCTGTTCACTTTAAATGGATGAACTGTGTGGTATGTGAATTATATCTCAGTGAAGCTATTGTAAAAAAATTATTTGCCTTGGCCTGGTGGCTCAGGTGCTCGGAGCGTTGTCCCATACACCAAAAGCCTGCAGGTTCGATTCCCAGTCAGGAACACGCCTAGGTTGAGGATTCGATCCCCAGTTAGGGTGCGAACAGGAGGCGACTGATCCATGTTTCTCTCTCACATCGATGTTTCTCTCTCTTCACCCCCCCTTCCTCTCTCTCTAAAATAAATAAACAGGAAGCAGCCCTTGACCATGAGCAAATGAGTGGATAAAACAACTATGGGCCATTTATACAATAGAATACTATACGGCTTTAAAAAATAAAAAAGTTTTATCCTTTACAACAGTACTGATGAACCTGGAGAACACTATGCTAAATGAAATAAGCCAGGCAGAGAAAGACAAGTACCATATGATTTCACTTATATGTGGATCTAATGAACAAACTGAACTAACAAGGAAAACAGAGACAGACTCATAGATGCCAAGCAGGATGACAGCTCCGGGGGGAGGAGGACAGGGGGTGGAGGGACTGAGCAAAAAGGAAGAACTCATGGACACGAATAACAGTGTGGTGATTGTGGGGGGTGGGGGAGGGAGGTATAAGGGGATTAATGGAAATTAAAAATACAACAAAAAGACTTCTGTCCAAGATGGAGGCATAGGTAGACACACTGTGCCTCCTCATACAACCAAAAGAAGGACAACAACAAATTTAAAAACAAAAAACAACCAGAACCAACAGCAAATCGAACCATATGGAAGTCTGACAACCAGGGAGTTAAAGAAACATTCATCCAGACCGGTAGAAGGGGTGGAGACGGGCGGCCAGGCAGAGTGGGCGGTCCCACTTGTGTGCACATAAACTGGGAGAAACAACTGGGGAGTGACCCGGACCACGCAACCCAGGGTTCCAGTGCAGGGAAATAAAGCCTCAAAGCCTCTGCTGAAAAAAACCTGTGGGAGTTGAGAGGCAGGAGTTTCCCTGGAGAGACCCACAGGTTCCTAGAATGTACACAAACCCACCCACCCAGGAATCAGCATCAGAAGGGCCCAGTTTGCTTGTGGATAGCAGAGGAAGTGACTGAAAGCCAGTGGGAGAGCTGAGCAAGCAGCATTGTTCCCTCTCTGACCACTCCCCCACATACAGTGCCACAACAGAGCAATGTGGGTTGTCCCACCCTGGTGAATACCTAAGGCTCCACCCTTTACTATGTAACAGGTGTGCCAAGACAAAGAAATGTGGCCCAAATGAAAGAATAGATCAAAGCTCCAAAACTACAACTAAGTGATGAAGAGATAGACAACCTATCAGAGGCAGAGTTCAAAACACTAGCAATCAGGATGCTCACAGAAATGGTTGAGTATGGTCGCAAAATAGAGGAAAAAGTGAAGGTTATGAAAAGTGAAATAAAGGAAAATGTACAGGGAACCAACAGTGAAGGGAAGGAAACCGGGACTCAAATCAACAGTTTGGATCAGAAGGAAGAAAGAAACCTTCAGCTAGAACAGAATGAAAAAACAAGAATTCAAAAAAAAAATGAGGAGAGGCCTAGGAACGTCCGGGATAATTTTAAACATTTCAGCACCGGAATCATAGGGGTGCCAGAAGAAGAGGAAGAGCAAGAAACTGAAAACTTATTTGAAAACATAATGCAGGAGAACTTCCCCAATTTGGCAAAGGAAATAGACTTCCAGGAAAGTCTAGAAACTCCAGGAAGCTCAGAGAGTCCCAAAGAAATGGGACTCAAGGAAGCACACACCAAGGCACATCATAATTACATTACTCAAGATTAAAGATAAGGAGAGAATCTTAAAAGCAGCAAGAGAAAAAGAGGCATTTACCTACAAAGGAGTCCCATAAGACTATCCGCTGATTTCTCAAAAGAAACCTTGCAGGCAAGAAGGGGCTGGAAAGAAGTATTCCAAGTCATGAAAGACAAGGACCTACATCCAAGATGACTCTATCCGGCAAAGCTATCATTTAGAATGGAAGGGCAGATAAAGTGCTTCCCAGAAAAGGTCAAGTTCAAGGAGTTCATCGTCACCAAGCCCTTATTATAGGAAATTTTGAAGGGACTTATCTAAGAAAAAGAAGATAAAAAATATGAACAGTAAAATGACAGCAAACTCACAACTATCAACTGAACCTAAAAAATAAGAAAAACAAACTAAGCAAATAACTAGAACAGGAACAGAATCACAGAAATGGAGATCACATGGAGGGTTATCAGCAGGGAAGGGAAGGGAGGAGAATGGGGGAAAAGCACAGAGAATAAAAAGCACAAATGGTAGGCACAAAATAGACAGGGGGAGGTTAAGAATAGTATAGGAAATGTAGAAGCCAAAGAGCTTATATGTGCAACCCGTGGACATGAACTAAGGTGGGGGAATGATGTTGGGAGGTTGAGTGCAAGACAGAAGGGAACAAAAGGGAGAAAAAAAATCGGACAACTGTAATAGCATAATCAATAAAATATATTTTAAAAAATTATTAAAAAGTAGATAAATAAAAGTCATTCTAAGTCCAAAAAAATAAAATAAAATAAACATATCCTCAGGTAAGAATTAAAAAAAGAAAAAATTGTTTGGTTTGTAAAGGACATTTTTTGTTCTAAAATGCCATTGTTACACCAAGAACCCTGTTTATATGGCTGTATGTCTTAAGATGGAGACCAGCCCTGGCCAGTGTGGCTCGGTTGGTTGGAGCATCATCTCGTAAACCAAAAGATTGTGGGTTTGAATCCTGGTCAGGGTACATGCCGAGGCTGTGGGTTCAGTCCCGGTGGGGGTGTGTAGGACAGGTAACCAACTGATGTTTCTCTCCTCTCTCTCCCTTCCCTCCCCCCCTCCATAAAATTAATGAGCATGCCCTTGGATGAGGATAAAAAAGGAAAACGAAGATGGAGAGCAAAGACTTCTCCCAAACTTGGAAGACAAGCAGACTGGACCCACCGCTGACCCCTCTTAGGGCCCGATCAGGAGTGCACCGAATGCGTTACTGCGACATGCGGACTGTTGGGGCACGAAGGGCCTGACGCATCTGGCACCGAGAGGCCAGTCCTGAGAAGGAACACAGCAGTCACTCAGTCCCGGTGGAGGAGAAAGAATTAGACAGTAAGGGAGAAAGGGCTAGACTGAGGATCAGAAAGCCCGGGTCTACCACTGTTCGGCTAGATAACTTGGGGTAATTGACCTTTTGGTTGAACTGAAAAGCTCTCTTTGCTCTTCTCTTCTTGTAATCACAGTGGTTGTAAAGTAATACAGGGAAGTGCCATGATCGCACTCGTACTGGAAACAGGGAAACTGAGGTAGAGGAAAGCTGTTTTCCCCCTTTCCCAGCCAGACGTGGCAGATGTGAACCACGCGCGCTGGCTCCAGCGTTGTGCTGCCACCCACTTCACTGCCTCTACCACACCCACACTCCGGTCGGTCACTGCCTCTACCGCACCCACACTCCGGTCGGTCACTGCCTCTACCGCACCCACACTCCGGTCGGTCACTGCCTCTACCGCACCCACACTCCGGTCGGTCACTGCCTCTACCGCACCCACACTCCGGTCGGTCACTGCCTCTACCGCACCCACACTCCAGTCACCTGCCCAGGCTGCACAAGCACACCTTGTTTCTATAGCGGATGCCTGTGCACATGTTATTTCTTCTGCCCAAGTTTGCCACCCAAACAGTGTGATCTTGGACAAATTACTTAGCCACTTTCTTAGAACAAGATTTCTTATATGTAACGTGGAGAGACTAACAATATATAAACTCTTCAAAGTACTGTTACAAATATTAAATTAATTGAGGTAATGTATGTCAAATGCCTGACATATAAAAGACATTCAGAAATGTCAGTCTCCAGCTGCTGCACAGGTGACACCGGTGCACGGGAGGGTGCGCATCCTGCACAGGTGACACCAGTGCACAGGAGGATGTGAATCCTCCACAGCTCAGTTAATCATTACTTTCCTTTGACACCTTCCTTGTCCTTTTCTCACTGTCCTGGTAGTGTAATCCCCTCTCTGATTTTCACTCTGGCATACCCCATGTTATAACTCTAGGACAGGCCATCAGTCAAACCACTTCCTAAGCAGTTTTCCTGCTTTCTAGACCTGCCCCACTTCCAATTTGTTCTTGACAGTGCGAGTAACTTTTCTACAGCCCAAATCTGATAGATTGCTCAGCTTAAAATCCCTCGTTGGTTCCTATTACTCCAAATGTGGCCTATACTGTCCTATGTAATCAGAGCCCATTGACCTCCCCAGACCCATCTCTCTACACTCCCCTTCCAGAACCTCATTGCATCATACCCTCAGCGGCAGCCATTCTGGACTTGCCAGCTCCTTTTCCTGAATCAGGCTCTAGCTTAGACATCACTTTTTCTGGAAAGCTTTCTAAACCTTCAACTCTGGGTTAGACACCCCTCTCCATGCTCTCTTTGCTATTTAAGTACGAGAAGTCTCAATCAGAGTAAATGCTCCATGGAGGCAGGAACCATGTTTACTATTGTATCCTAAGTGCTTAGAACAATGCCTGATACATAGTATTTATATAATCAACACATGCTTCCTAAATGACTGAATGTGTGAACTTGTTTGAATGTACATCTATTCTCAAATTCTGTGGTAGAATCTTCTGATTCATACAGCCCAGGACCTAGCAATGCCTACCCATTCCAAAGCAAGCACCCAATAAATGTGAATTCATTATTGGGCTTCAGTCTTCTCATCTGAAAAGGAGACACTTAATTCCTTCCCTTACATAATTATTTTTCTAAGAAGGGAAGAAGACTAGAAGGGATGTCTGAAATGCGCAGGAACGTTTATGGAAATGGGAACTTCAACTGGCAGAAAGTTGAAGGCTCGAGTCAAAGAAGCACTGGCTTGTACTTGATAGTTGTCTCAAGAACTTAAAGAGTTGTCACTGGAAACAGTGACTGAAATTGTAGGTTGTTTTTAATTTTCATAAAAATAAACCAGCATTATAAGATGAAAAAAAAGTGTCAGCTTAAATACATTTTGATCTCTGTGTGTTTCCATTAAGCTGGCTATTTATCTTTCCCCTTATCACTACACTAGATCAATATAAATTGCGAAATGGAAGCACAGTACGGGACTTGAGCGGCAACCTTGTCAAAGGAAGAGGGTGGGAACTAAACATAAAATGTCAAAAAGAAATAGTCGTATTAGGTAGCCAATGCTGCTGATATCTCACATATGATTTAACTATCTTATTTTGCTTAGGCAACAGGATAAATACTAACTACTATCACTGACAATGACCAATTAATTCTCAGATGTCAAAGATGCCTAACATTGTCACCTCTGTAAAGCCCTAAGCCACATTACAAGCAATGCAGAGTCATCTAGGTTGTTAATCAACAAAGAGAGTAAAGATTATAAATGGCTAAGGCAATTAAACTGCCTTAAAATCATGACCAACCCTCACCATGTTTTTGGAGAATCTCCTGAAGATCTGGCTTAGGAGCAGGATCCAAAGTGCTTTCCCCATCAACACTTCCTTCAGTGTCCTCTTCTGTGGCAGATGAGCCAACTGAGAGAACGTGAAGTTTGGTTTCCAAATCTTGAGCATCTGGCTTCAGGAAGGCGGCTGGACCATCAATGCCAAGGGGCCAAAAGGGGGGAAAGAAGAGCAAGCATAGTCCACTATTAAGCTGTGTGGGTTTGGTATAAGTGATCACAATTAAGAACCACCAGATCATTTCACTTCTCTTTCCCAACATCCGCGAGGACATTTGTTAACAGAGTGATCCCGGACTGGTGGTCATTTTGTTAATATGCTGACTCTTACCAAAGTAAAACGTACTTGATGTTGCCTGGAGAAACCTAAGAATGAGACTGTGGAAACAAACGAGGTCAGGGGGCTTGATCCGGAGTCCTTAATCCTGTCCTCCCTTCTCCCTCTCCTCACCTCAGATGATGCTTTGAGTCTATCTTTTGGGAGAATGGATGCTCTCTCCTGGCTTCCAAGTTAACTCTGCTCCTCAAATAGACTATTTTGGACTAATTTGTCTGGCATCTAAAAATGTCAATTCTAGGGTGGACATTAACTTTACAGCACCTTCTACTTATTAGGCCATTGCTTTTATTCTAACTCAAAAGGCCCAGAATGTGATTATAAAAATTTATGAAGGTACCCAATGACAATGCTAATATTGCTCCTTTAATCCATCTCAGAATCCTCCTGCCTTCCTCTGGGTTTATGAAAACTGTACCCCAAAATTAAGAGATGCTGCCTAAGTACACACCGTGTAGGATGACACTGTTGTGAGGGGTATGAGGTTCCACCAAAGGAGTCTGCTCCTCACAACCTCCCGGCTTTGACCGACGTAGCCTGGCTTCTGGATTTGGCTGCACCATGAGTGGCTCCAGGCGCTTTTTCCTCTGTCTCTTCTCCAGGAGGGCTCGCTAGGAAAAAATGTTGATGTTGTAGCCAGGAGAGTTATGAAAAGGCCTACCTACTCAGAACACTTACAGTGTTTCACTGATTCTCACACAAAATCCTTGTGAATTAATTTTCCCACTTATGAGAAAATTGAGGCACAGGGAGGGACAAGGATTCATTCATTTAATAAATATTTATCAGACCTGCAAGACTGCATACTGTGTTTACCTGCCCAGGCACTGGTATTTTATCCTTATTTTAATTTTCCGTATTTCTTTCACTATTTTACTATTACTTTATTGTGTAAACTTCTTTGTATAGTAACATTATGATTTTCTAAGGTCTGCAGTAAATGAAGGGCTGGCAGGTGGGAGCCAATGAAGAGAAATACGATTTTCTATTCTCTGCACTCAAAGGACTACTGAATTCTTACTCGTAATAGCTCCAGATTGGAAACAGCCCAAATATCCCTCAAGAGGAGAGTTGTTAAACTGTGGTATCATCATATGAATGGAATTTTACACACCAACAAAAAGATCAAACTAGCGTACATACCACAACATGGAAAGACTCCACCCCACCCTGACAGCAGACACTTGCTGACTAGAAGAAGCCAGACACAAAAGAGCACGTACTGGATGATTCCATTTATATCGAATCCAAGAGCAGGCAAAGCGAGCTAACTGCAGGTGAGGGAAGGAGAGGGTAACTATTGTGGGGCAGGGGCAGTTTCCGGGGAAGGGGCAAGAAGAAATCTTGTAGGGCCCTAGAAATGTTCTGCATCATGAACTGAGCTATTGATATCGAGTACATGCATATGTGAAAAACCATCCAGGGGTAGATTCAGGATTAGTACACTTTGAACAACTTCCTGTGTGTATAAATCTGCCCCCAAAAGAGAACAGCTAGTAATACAAAAATAATAATATGTACTGAGCACCTATATTAATAGTGGTACAAATGCATTCCTAGCCAAGCTAATACAAAAATAATAATATTTATTGAGCACCTATATTAATAATGATACAAATGCATTCCATGACCCAAGTCTACTTAAAATATATATAGTAATTATTGTACTGTCAATACAAGTTTAAACTACACAAACACATAAGCATGGTAAAAGATAAAACAACACGAAAAAACATTCTTTGGGTGGTAGAATTAACTAATTTCCTTTTTCTTCTTTCCTTTTTTTTGATCCTCACCTGAGGATATGTTTACTGATTTTAGAGAGAAAGAGACAGAGACATTGACATGAGAAACACTGATCAGTTGCCTCCCGCACACGCCCTGACTGGGGATCGAACCCACAACCTAGGCACGTGCCCTGCCCAGGAATCAAATCCGCAACTTTGGGTGTGTGGGACGATGCTCCCACCAACTGCGCCGCCTGGCCAGCGCTTTCTCGTTTTCTGTATTTTTAATTTTTCTTACTTTGTGATTGAAAGAAAAATAGAATTATAGTCTAAACCCCAAACTACTTTCATGTTTTAATTAGTGAAAGAGCAATAACTTTTGCTTTCTTGCTCATTTTTATGTATTAATCAAACAAATTAGGACAAAGGACAGGAAGAAAAAAATAGCAGTTGGAATTTTGCAAATAGAAAGCAATCAATTCTATAGATAAAAGAAGATAAGGAACGTGGTAGAAAGAAAAGTCAGGAAAAAAGCATGTGAGACTATGAGAAAAATATCCAACAAGATGGAAAGGAAGGTACTGGCACATATGTTATTTTTAAGCTTTGGCAAATAAGGCTTTATAGCACATAGAAATTATTATGGTTCTGGGACATCTCAGAATAGGAAAGCACCAAGTCTCAAGCTAAAAAATTAAGCCATTATTTAAAAGCAACGATATTACAACCTATTTTATTGTTTCTTAGGCAAAAAGCTATCTATTTACTTTTATTCATTAATGTTGCTTTTAAAAAGCACCGCTAACAAGAAGAATTGCTCCAAGAGGTGAGACCGTCTACAGGAAAGGAAATGTGCTTTTCCTGAACTGCCCTCATGAAAACTCACAGATAAATTCAGAAGACACGGAAGCAATAGGACTATCTTTACCCAGTTCTGTTTACAGCAGGTCCTCACATAACATCATCTCATGATAATGTTGAAGGGATGCACGGGAACTTACCTCTTGTTTGTATCAATTAGCCTATGGTAAAACTGGTTTTGCTTCGGTTGGAGAACCTATTGAGGACATTAAGTGAGGACTTACTATATAAGAAAAAGAATGAATAGAGCATTTAGAGCAAGATGGGAGGAATAATTGGGGTTTTTGAGATTATTCTGAGACTCATGAGTTAATATGAACAGATGGACCTTAATGTACCAGGAGCACTAAATACACAGGAGATTATAACGAGGCCCTCCTCACAGAACTCACTGATAAGGTTCTTCTAGCAACCCAGAAGTCTCGTATAGGGATGAAAAGTAACCTGCCTGAAGACAGGGTAACGATGGAGTGGAAAGACAGGGGAAATGGCCACATCTTACCTGTATGGCCACAGCTGTTTAGTGTCAGGCAGTCTCCTAGCTGAAAAAACAGATGAACAGAAACACAAGCAACAGCTGCTCCTATGAACATACGTAAAGAGAAAACGTCCCATAGAAGAGGAGTATTCTCTGCTTGTGGTCTAGGAAAGGGAACCCAAAGAGCTAGAATTTGACAGAGTTTTTTATCCAGCCTGTCCTAAAAAGAGAAATACGAAACTTGGGAGACAAGAATATATTCTTTCCTGGAAGAGCTTACTCATTTTGAGCACAAGAAACTATAAAAGGCCTTGATGATCTAACTATCCCTCGGTACGATCTAATTTCATTTCCTCTGATCCCTTGCTTTCCAAATAGCCTTCTGATGCTCAGTTTAACTTCTTAGGCATCAAATTCCCAGTGACAGAGAACCACGTGCAGCAGAGTTGATGCACACCGGGAGAGCCAAGTTCTCACTGTAAATTAACGAAGCGCTGTCTGCTCTCAGAACCGACCGCTGCGAGATGGACTAGTGTGTCTGTGGTAGAAAAGGGAAGCCAGCGCGCTAGGTACCACACTAGGTACCACACGTTACAACTACGGTCACTGAAAAAACCTCATTCTTAGACCGGCAAAGGGCCACCTACACTCCTGGCCACAGACAGCTTTCCAGGGTGCCTGGTGAAACCTTTCTCTGTCACGCTTAAACTCACTTCCATCAACAACTCAAGGGGGAAAAACAGGTGCTCTCTTTTTCTTGAGTATGCCTGTGGCTCCCCCCACCCTGTTCTTTCCTCGGCATGTTTTTTGAGAGTCTGAACCAAATCTTTGGCTGGATAAATGAGAGTCTGAACTCATTTGGCTCCGAAGACAAGGGGCACTTCCTTCCTCTAGGTCCAATCTCAAGTATTCTTAGACGATTAAGAATCTGTGTGGAGATGTCAAAGGCATCCCTCACAACGTGCAGGAGCCCCGTAGGGAATTCCAGGAACTGACTTGTCCAGGGACATGCACATAAAGGCTGGTTGCCCAGCAGTCTGAGTCCTCAGGACTGTGCTGGGCAGCCGGGGAGAGAACCAAGACCCGTAGGGGACTGAGATGACTCGGGAGGTGACAGCCCCTTGGGGCCCCACCCATAAGCAGCACACTTCAACCCACCACACAGTATCCCTGAACGTCCTGTTCAGACGCTTCAGATCTCAAAATAAAACTAAAATTAGTTTGTTAAAAAACTGTAGATTCAAACTGTGAACCTCACAGTCACAACTACTACATTTTCAGAGCTGAATACATCCTATTATTGTCCGAGTTTGTAAACAGGAAAAAAATTCACAAAATATCTACTATGAAAATTAACAAACACCAACGTCATTTAAAGGAAGTCGGGAGGCTGCAGGAGAACTCACACACATCACCCAACGCACAGCACTGACCCGACAGAGGAGTCGGCAAGTGCCTTGCATCTCTGACAGCGGTGGCAGCGCTTCCCCACCTCAGCAGGAAGAAGAGTCCTCCTTGCCTAGGAAGAGCTCGGCCAATGGGAGACTGCCATAACTCGGCCAATGAAAACTCACTATACTTCCAACTTCTGGTGTCCTCCCAGGGACTCCTCATTTGCAACGGCCCTTGCAAGTCCATAAAAGAGTGGTTCTTTCCTTTATTTCTCTGTACTTGCCCATGGTTTGCCGTTAGACCAAAAGTCCCAAACTGCAATTCCTTGTTGTTCCCTAGTAAACCCATTTTGCTGGAGACACATCTATTCGTTTAAGGTAAACATTATGCACGGGCAAACTGCCATCTGGTAAAAACTGTCACCTGATTTAGCTTTCTTTTTTCCAGGTTCACCTACAGAAACCTTGTTATGACTTTTACTTCCTCTTGATGGTCAGGTTCGACCATCTTCTCAGTGCTCTGCCAGGGCTGTGGACCGACCCTGGGTGATCCAGGGATCTCACTAAACCATCCAATTGGTAGTACCCACGGGCAGTGTGTACAAAGGGCAGGGACTTAATCAACGCAAGCTTATGACCTGCACTTACTGGAAATTCCTCGTTCGTGGGGAATAATTGCAGCGCCTGATCCCCATCACAAATGGAGTTCAACGGGTTACCTGCGCCTGCCTGGGTAGTGTAGGCGCACGCTGAGCCAGTCAGTGTGCTGGCGTGTGCAGTCTCAGACACCCAAGGGCATCACAGACATGTTATTGCTCAGCGCCACCTGTCCCTCTAAGAAGTTGGAGTGACTTAGCATTCTAATCATCCTCTCAGAGTGTGGGAGGGGGAGAAGTGCTAACTGGGTTTTAATGTAACAATGTCCACTCATATTTCATTTATGTTTTTTTTAATCCTCACCTGAGGATATGTTTACTGATTTCATAGAGGAAGGAAGAGAGAGAACTATGGATGTGAGGAAAGCATCAACTGGTTGCCTCCCGTATGTGCTATGTCTGGGGACGAACCGGCAACCTTTCTTTTTTTGGTATACGGGCCAACACTGCAGCCAACTGGGCCACCCGGCCAGGGCTCATTTATGTTTTACCTCCCTAAGCAGCTAAGGATGCTTTAAAGGCTGCACACACACAGGGGTCGGGGGGAGAACCAAAGGCTCAATGCCCTTTATGCAATGAAAATATGGGGCCTTCAGGATTAAGTGCTATATAATCTTCAAATTTCCCAATTCCCTTGGAAATTGAACAGTAACTCAAAGGATCCATTTTCTCCACAATCTGGTGGTATGCTCTACTCTATTTTCCCTGGGGCAAAATATGAAATGGTGATTGAGGCCAAAATAAATGAATTAAAGGAGATCAGATGGGGCAATGGGGGTATTTCCATCAAAGGGCTTAATAAAATAATAAGGCTTAGGCAACCCTCAAATGAACGACAGCGTAACTTCACTGATTCTCAATTTTCCAAAGACTCCATAGAGATGATGCGCTGGTTACATCACGGCACTCTTGGAACGGACTGGCTGATCACAAGGCACAACCAACAAGTTCAGTATGGTTGCCTGGTACCTACCAGTTTGGGTAAAAATAATTAGCTTCCCTGGCACAAAAAGTGAGATCAGAGGAAGAAAAAACTAAAAGCTCTAAATCAGACTTCTTAAAATACCAATTCAATGTACTGATGACCGCCTCTCTTTTAAGGGCGTGTACAAATAGAGAGGCGACCTGGCCTAAAGAGCCTGCGTTATACTTGAATCCACTGTCCACCAGATGGCACAAACGTTCTCTACCTAATGTGTATCCATGTCTCACTACCACCACTGGAAGGGTCTGAAATTTTTACATTCTGTAGCCAACTAAGGGGTCCGCGTACCCGAAAAATATAAATACTGTAGCAAAACTAGTAAAAATAAAAGCAAAATATATTCCATGTGGAAAAGAGCTTTTCAATAAATGATGGTGGGACAGCTGGACAGCTACATGCAAAAGAATGAAGCTGGACCCTCGTCTCACATCATACACAACAATAAACTCAAAATGAATCGGAAAAAGTGTAAAACTACAGAGGAAAACAAAGTAGCGAGTCTTGGTGACCTTAGACAGGCAATGGTTTCTCAGATATGACACTAAAAGTACATATGACAGGGGAAAAAGTAGATAAATTAAGCTTTTGTGTTGAAGATGACACCCTCAAGAAAGTAAAAAGACAACCCACAGCATTAGAGAAAATATCTATAAATATTTCTAATAAAGAACTTGGGTTTAAAATATATAAAGATTCGCTTAAAATGTCCCCAGTACCTTTAAAGGAAGCCAGGTGGAGGGAGGCTGCAGCTGGTATGCCGACCTCAGCCGTGGTTTCAAACCATAAAATCCACTATAGCTGGGCTCCCCCCGGGACTGGCCACCTGCACTGGGGCCCCCAGCCTTGGACATCAGTCAGCTCGTCCTGAAGGATCCCTACGCCTAGAAGTGGATTTTACTGATCAGTCTGGAGCTGGACATATGTAGAGATGGAGGTGACCAGATGGCGGGATGGGCCTGGCCCTCAAGGTGTAGAGGGTAGGGTGGCTAGGCACTCCTGCAGCCTGGAGCAGGCGAGGTCTGCCCTGTGCACAGCCATCGAGTGTAGGGAGAGCTCAGAGCGCTGGCCACGGGTCCCTGTTTACACAGGCTGGGCTGAGCCGCATGGCTCAGGAACTGCCATGGCATCGCTGTCATTATTCAGGCCCTGTAGGCCAAGCTGGGTGGCTCCAGTGGGAGCACCAAGGCTTGAGGCTCGCTCCTCTCTATGCACTTCATGAGGCACTAGGTGAGGAAGGCCCTGACAAGTAGGCTGCTGGGGCAGCGGGCACTGGAGGTGACCACTGCAGCCTTGAAGCATAAGGTCTCCTACGGTGGCACAGGCTAGCACATGAGATCCCTGAAGACCAATGGGCACCCACTCCACCATCTGGTGGCCTGAAGGGCAGTAGGATGCGATGACAGTCTCCAGGGCAGTGCCACTGTCACAAAGCGTTTGGAAGGTGCCCTGCAGAGGAGGCCACGCTCAGGCACAAGCACAAGTACCAGTGCGGTTTCAGGGCTCAGGGTGGCATTCCCATCTGCATCTCCACTTCCCCCCGCTGTGGAGGGCTGCTCCACACATCCCTGCATGCCCTGCTGAGACCTCTTTCCTAGTTCTTAATGACTCCACCTTTAACTGATTATGCTAAAAGCCCCGTTATGAACTCCAACAGCAACATAAAGAAGCAAGACAAAACTTCAGAGGTCTTTTTAGTTACCTGTGGAATTGAGACACTTTGACCGTTAACCCTTTCGGTACGAGCGCTCTTTCCGCCGCAACACTCCCGCTGTACGAGGGGCCGCGCCGAAAATGCGCACATAGCACATGGTCAGTCCTCCTTCGTGTGAAGACTTTCCTAACCTTATATAAGATCTATGCTTAATAAAACAATGCTTTTTTCCAAGTGTTGTTTGTAACTTTAATATTAAGAGATAGTTATATAAAATTCTATCAATTATGTAAGTAAAATTTATAAAAATTATATACAGATTATATGATTATATACAAGATTATATACAAAACTATATACACATATGATCCTCATCTAATACGCTGGTAAAACAGAATAGAATTTTACCAACTGTAGATGTCGTTTGCACGCACAGATTGCCACTTGGGTGCCGGATATATCCAGCGCTTGTCCACACAGGTCATCAGATGGGCGCCGGATATATCCGGCGCTCGTACCGAAAGGGTTAATGGTCCTACACAGGTGGACTAGAACTATAGAATTTCCTGAATTAAAAAACATTCACATGAAATAGCAAATACGCTATGTTGGATATAGGTTCTAAGCTAATCATGATAATCATAGCATGTAAAAATACAAAACTCTGTTCATTTATGCCTTCCTTCACTCAAATATTTCATGAAGGGTTATTGTGTGTGCCCAGCACTCTGCTATGAGCTTCTGACACATCATCATCATAGAAAAACTTGCTTCGTGTTCTCACAGAACTTAGTCTAGTGAAGGAAACAAATGTAAATGAAATCATTGCAAAAAAAAAAGTTTAATGTATAGCTAAAATTGGGACCAGTGCTGTGCAGAAAATTATTCTGCCTGCAGGCAATGGAAATTTTTTAATGCAGCAGGATGGGTAAGATTAGGGTGAGAAAAAAATCTTGTAGTTAAATGAAATTACAGTGTAGAGAGGTACTTAAGGACCAGATAAGTACGTAAAATTACAATGTTAACATTCTAATTCTTTTGAAAGGTGCCTGGGGATTTTCAGTGATTACAAATCCAAGGCCAGTTTTATTGCTGATGTCCTCAAATCACTCTGGTCTTCCCACAGTCCAGGGCCTTGGATCACCAGCTGCTAAGCCCAGACACTGTTCAGTGAGTAACATCAAAGCCTTTCACCTTCACGTCTTCTTTCTACGACCCTACCAAGACTTCAGAGTCAAGACCGTCAGCAGTGGGGCCAGTACAGATCTTCACTTATTTCAAAAAGAAGACTGCTTACCTGATTATCTAGTTTCAGCTGTCGAAGCTTCATGGTCTCATCTTCAAAGGCACTGTTTAAAAAATATGAAAAGAAAGCTTATAATGAGAAAATCCTTTTTAAACCATGTCAATTTCATCTTTTCCAGGTATTACTCCTTTGGGCTATTTGGAACTGATGAATTCTGCCTCAGGGAAGGCAGCAGTTTCCAGGCGCTGCCCACACTGACCTCAGGAGGACTCGTTGTCCTCAATGCCACAGTTACTTCACAAAGGACCCGAGGAGACTGAAATGCCCAAAGGATATGAAAAAGATGTAGAGCGCAGACTCCACACATGCAGGGATTTTAAAATCTTTTAAATCATATATCAAGTACTCGTTATATTCAGGATGCACTGCTAAGTGTTTCAATGCATTATTTTGGTTATGCCCCCAAAACAACCTTATAACTCAGATACTGTTATTTCTCACACTTTGAAGATGAAGTAACAAAAGACTTGGAGAGCCATGCACAAGACTGAACAGCAGAAAGAGACCCTAATCCTGGTTTCTTTCCAGAGTTTAATTTTCACCTGAGACCAAATACACTTTATTTTTATTTTTTTATTTTGGAGCTAGTTCTAAGAGAGAAAGAATTAGATTGTGTGTAACATCTCACTATATCCCCCTGGTTCTAGGCTTACTCTCCAAGTTTGCCATCAATGAAGCATGCCAGTCGCTGGAGCAATAGATACGGATGAACAGACGAGATCCAATACAGGTGTGGAGGGGCACTCTGACCCTCTGGCGACCTGCTCTATTAACTCCCTCATATCCTTTATGTTTAAAAAACATTGGGTGTTCAAAACAAACCACCTCCATTTTCCCTGCTCAAAAGAAAGACAAACAAGTAAACAAAAATACCAGATAAAATTCTGGCCTCAATTCTGTGGGTGCTGAGTTTCTCCTAGATATGTTCCTGTTTTCCTTAATGTTGTCTATCCTCATGCACATATTTTACAATTCTAGCTTTATGAATACAGTGCTAGAATATTATTAGTGTTCAGAAAATACCAGTATAAATCTGAAAGAGTTCTATGTAAAACAACTAAGACAAAAACATTATGGATATCACATAGAAAAGGGTAACTTGGTGAAAAAATCCACTGTTATGAACTCGATTTTCAACAGCTACTGCTATGATCCTGCTTTCTTCCAACTCACTCTGCCCTCAGCTCTAAACCAGAATTGCAAAACCCTCTGGCATGTAAAAAAAAAAAAATCCTATTATCCCGTCCCTCAAATGCTACAATAAAGCTAAATTCTGACACACGACTACAGTCCTTAAACATTTCTCTAAGGCCTCTGACAGTGAAGAAACCAGGGGTATCTTCGATGCCCTTGATACCACTTAACCTTCCATCAAGCTTGGGCAAGCCGAGCAATTTAACTAAACAGGGTATAATCAAAGCATTTAACCTGAAGCTTTGTAACTGTAATATTTAGATGCCTCTTATGCATCTAAAGCTATACTTTTTCCTGAGCTCTAGTGTTAAATTATAGCTTAGCAGAAATAATAAAGATATTTTATATACTTATATTAAATCAGAACTAGAATTTCTAGTCTAAACTGGAATATGATCTTACTAAAAACTTTCCTACTTTCTTTTAATATTCTCTTTTCTTCACTGCAAACAAAGTTGTTGAACAGCAGGCCTAACTAAGCCTGGTTAGTAAAGCAACACAAAACCCAGAGGCTGGTAGGAGGGGTGGAGATGTGCGACAGGCTCCTCTCACAGCCACAAGTGGCACACACACAGTGGGAGGGGTCTTCCAGCTGTGAGGCCCTCCCTGCAGAGTGAGGGCTTCAGCCCCCAGCAGGCCCCCACGCCCAGGGCTCTGGTGCCAGGAAGACAAGTCTCTGTAACTTCTGGCTGCAAAACCCAGCGGGGACTCGGGCTGAGGAAGACAGAGTCCTTCTGCAGTCCCAGCAGTTCCTCTTAAAGGGCCTGCACAGACTTTATCGACTCACTCCCTCTGAGCTCCAGCACGAGGGCAGCAGCTCGAAAGGTACCAGGGACTTAGGGGAGGAACTGAAGGGTCTGGCATCAGGATGGGAGCCAGAAGTGCTGGCAGAGGCCATTGTTCCTTTGGTGAGCCCTCCCTCAACAGAGCTGGCAGGCCAGTGCCATATCTTCAACAACCTGGCTAATGCTCACCCTGCCCCAGTGATTCTCTGACGCCCCACCCAACTTGTGGGCCCACCCAAGCCATCTCCAGTGGTTTTTCCACATGAAAGGCCTGGCTTAACTAACGTGTCAGACTTTCCTAAAATCTCTCAACAAGCAGCATCTGGCCTCAGTGTGTCCTGTACCTCTCAATAAGTGGCCCCAGGCCCAGCCCTAGCAATAGTCAGCCTTGGTTAGCAGCTTGGACTCTCCTGGGCACCTCCAAGCCCAGCACAAGTAGGAACCATTTGCAGATCACGTTGTACCTCATGCCAAGTGGCTCTGGGCAGAAGACACATGGTGGCTGACCCTGGCCTTCCCTTCTCAGGAGGCCCCCAGAGGCACCTAAAAGATTTTAGCCTTAATAGCCTTGTAGTTGATAAGCTTAAGTAATCAATGCATGTGGAAAGCAGTTATACCAGGAACTGGAATGCATGACCTAGGAGATTGACAAGCTGTTGGGAACCACTTTGCCTGGTTTCAGAAGCTGTAACCCCCCCCCCCCCACCCCCAGGGCTAAGGCTGAGTAAAGAGACCTTGGGAACATAAGCCACTAAGGAGACAAAGCTTATCTTCCTGGCAGGGGCACCTGCCTCTGCCCCTTTTACTTCACCCTGCTTGGCCCCAGGTGGATGACTAGTCAGCCAATGACAGGTAAGATTCCTCAAGGGAGGGACGACCTAAGACAGGCATGGTCATGAAGGGGCCCTCAAGGAAGGACTTGTGGGCTATAGAAAAAGGGAGTGATGGACCCTCACCCTTTGGCTTTGACATAGCCTGAGTCCTCATTCTGTCTGAGAGAAGTCTCCTAATCTCTTGGCTGCCTTACTTCCCCACCTGATTTAAGCCTGAAACAATGCCAGAGTGCAGTGCAGCCCTGGGCAGGAATGGGCGGTTCCCTAGGGCCATCAGGCCTAAGAAAGAATGCACAAAATCCTGTGAAACCTGCTTTGCTGAGAATGCCCACAGTTTTCTGATAAGGGTCCAAGCATGAAATGAGTTTGTTTCCCAAAGTTTTATGGCCCTTTAGCTGTCAGACCCTGTCTCAGAATAAGCCCTCATAGTTTTTTGAATGTTATCTATTGTTTGATCATCACTGCCTGACAATGACTGATGAGCTTTATGTATACGCCCTGTACTCCTGTGTAAATTAAACCCAATAGAAGCCCATTGAGGAACAGGCTCAAGGTCCTTCTCCTTTGAGAGATAGGACACCTTTCCTCCCCAAGCAGATCATGTCTTGGTTGACTTATTCTCATCTGTGGTGGTGGGGTGGGGCGTGGAGGGCGGCTCTGCAGGCAGAGCCCCCCCACAACAAGCAATTCAACCATTGTGCCTCAGGGGTCTGCAAGTGATGGAAATGGTGTCTGAGGCATTGTGTTCCAGGGAGGGACACAGATGAAGAATTGATAGATAAAGAATTGGTGATCGACAGATAAAGAAGTACTAGGAAAATCACAGCTGGACTACAACTTTTATCTGATTAACCTTTGTTCCCCAAACCCCTTACCTACCCTGTCTTCTCATAAAAAGATCAGCTTGAGATGAGACACTAAGATCTGATCAGATCACTGGGGAGAAGTAGGGAGGGGCCTTGGGAGTTATGTACTCTCTTGTGCCCGGCTCCTTGGGTCAGAAAAATACTTTTGAGATTTATTCACGTCACTGTATATTTTTTAGATTTATTAATGTCATATTTATACCACTGTGCATAAATATAACACAAGCCAGTAACCTAGGACAAATGGAATAGGGAAACTAAGTAGACTGTTAATCGGCCAAGCAGTTCACAGCAATCTAGTAAATCACAAAATCCTACCTCCCCAAAACCAAGGACATTTAAGAGTAAATGGTTTACACTGCTCCTCTCCAACCACAGGGTAAACAGCTTACATCACTACTCAGGACACAGATAGTTGAAATCCAATTGGTGTCATTTGTGCTAACCACACCCAAAGACAGATGAAAGAGTGGAAGACTCAAATGCCTGAACAGCAGGTAGCTGAACAAGGGACTGGTCCCAATGACGTCCTGTTGCCATCACATTCTTCCTTAAAGCTGATGGGAATCAAACCCTGGATCCACCGGCTAAAACAGGCACTGCCTGAGAAGGACAAAGACCCTGCTGCTGTGGTCCATGCTGAAAGGAAAGCTGGACCTGCACTCCTGAAGGAGATTTGAAATTCCTCTTCTGGAAAAGGACAGTGACCTCCAATACAGAGTGACAATGTTTCTTTTACTTTATTCATGGGCTTGTAAGGCTGGGGACTTTTAGCTGCCAGATAAGAGTTTGAGTGCAGTCCTTCCCAGTGCGGGGAAAAAAACCAAAAATTGAAAAGTGAGTTATGGCTAAATCTGAATGAGCAAAGGTATATAGAAAGGTTGTGCACTTCCCGCCAAGAGGGAGGCGTAGGTAGACACACTGTGCCTCCTCGTACAACCAAAAGAAGGACAACAACAAATTTAAAAACAAAAAACAACCAGAACTGACAGAAAATAGAACTGTATGGAAGTCCGACAACCAAGGAGTTAAAGAAGAAACTTTCATCCATACTGGAAGAAGGGGCGGAGACGGGCAGCTGGGTGGAGAGGATGTGCAGCAAGGCAGCAGCTGTTGGATCCAGCAAGGCAGTGGCTTGCAGAGTAGGCAGTCCCACATTCGAATGCAGATAAACCAGGAGAACAACTGGGGAGCGAGACAGACTGCACAACCCAGGGTTCCAGCTCAGGGAAATAAAGCCTCAAAGCCTCTCACTGAAAGAACCTGTGTGGGTTGAAGCAGCAGTGGGAGAAACTCCCAGCCTCACAGGAGAGTTCACTGGAGAGACACATAGGGTCCTAGGACGTACACAAACCCAACCACCTGGGAATCAGCACCAGAAGGGTCCAATTTGCTTGTGGGTAGTGGGGGAAGTGACTGAAAGCAGGAAGAGAGCGGAGCAAGTGGCACTCTTCCCTCTTGGACCCCTGCCCCACATACAGCATCACAACACAGCGACCTGGGTGGCCTGCCCTGGTGAACACCTAAGGCTCCACCCCTTACTATGTAACAGGTGTGCCAAGACAAGAAAAAAAAAAAAAAAAAGAAAAATGGCCCAAAGGAAAGAACAGATCAAAGCTCCACAAAAAATACAACTAAGCGACAAAGAGATAGCCAACCTATCAGATGCACAGTTCAAAACACTGGTAATCAGGATGCTCACAGAACTGATTAAGCTCGGTCACAAAATGAAGGAACAAATGAAGGCTTCCCAAAGTTAAATAAAGCAAAATATACAGGGAACCAACAGTGAAGGAAGGAAACTGGGACTCAAATCAACAGTTTGGATCAGAAGGAAGAAATAAACATTCAACCAGGACAGAATGAAGAAACAAGAATTCAAAAAGATGAGGAAAGGCTTAGGAACCTCCAGGACATCTTTAAATGCTCCAACATCTGAATCACAGGGGTACCAGAAGGAGAAGAGGAAGAATAAGAAACTGAAAACTTATTTGAAAAAATCATAAAAGAGAACTTCCCCAACTGGCAAAGGAAATAGACTTCCAGGAAATCCAGGAAGCTTAGAGAGTCACAAAGAAGTTGGACCCAAGGAGGAACACACCAAGGCACATCATAATTACATTAGCCAAGATGAAAGATAAGGAGAGAATCTTAAAAGCAACAACAAAAAAGGAGATAGTTACCTACAAAAGAGTTCCCCTACAACTGTCACCTGATTTCTCAAAAGAAACCTTTCAGGTAAGAAGGGGCTGGAAAGAAGTATTCCAAGTCATGAAAGGCAAGGACCTACATCCAAAACTACTCTCTATCCAGCAAAGCTATCATCTAGAATAGAAGGGCAGATCAAGTGCTTCCCAGATAAGGTCAAGTTAAAGGAGTTCATCATCACCAAGCCCTTATTATATGAAATGTTAAAGGGACTTATCTAAGAAAAAGATAAAAAATATGAACAGTAGAATGACAATAAACTCACAGTCATTAACAACAAAACCTAGAAAAACAAAAACAAACTAAGCAAACAACTAGAACAGGAACAGAATCACAGAAATGGAGATCACATGGAGGGTTATCATCAGGGGAGTGGGAGGAGGAGAGATGGAAAAGGTACAGAGAATAAGTAGCATAAACTGTAGGTAGAAAACAGACAGGGGGTAGGTAGGTTAAGAATAATATAGGAAATGTAGAAGCAAAGAACTTACATGTATGACCCATGGACATGAACTAAAGAGGGGGAATGTGGGTGGGAGGGGGTGTGCAGGGTGGAGGGGAATAAAGAGGGGGAAATGGGACAACTGTAATAGCATAATCAATGAAATATATTTTAAAAAGTAAATAATTATTTTTTAAAAAGGTTGTGAAAGTTTTAAACCTGGAGGAAAGGAAACCTCACTCTCAGATACAGTTATTCTTTGCTTGCTCGGCTTCTTTGCTTGTTTTCTGACCTTATGGGGATGTGGTTTGAACGTTACTGTTTTGGGTACATCAGGAATCCTCTGTCTCTGTTGTTTGGCCATTGGGACCTAGGAGAGGTCATCTGTGAAGCTGGTTGGACTGAATGCCTTTGCCATTTGGGACCTAGGAAGGGTCATTTGGTGCCAGTGGAATCTGGCTTGAGACAAGAGACCATGTCTCTGCCATGAAACTGGGTGGTGAAAGGTCACGTCTCTGCCAAGAGACCAGTGAATGCACTGGTGGGTGAGAGAGTGCCTCTACCATTGGGGCTTTGTGCCATGGAATGTTGGTTGGTGTACCAGCTGGGGGTGAGAGAGCAGTGGACACACTGGTGAGAGAACGCCTCTTCCAGTGAGGCTTTGGGCCATTTGGGACCTGGGAAAGGTCACCTGTGTGACCAGTTAGTGGAGCCGGTGGGGTATGAGACAAGATTCTAAGACTGATTCTAGCTGACCCTCTTGTGAAACTCTGTCTTTGCTTTGGATTTTGCTTTGTTTCTGCTCTAGGAGAAAACTGAGATTTCCCAGAAAGAGTTAAAACTTCACATCAAGTGGGAAAGGAAACTGGGAAGGTATGAGGCATGGAGAGGCAATTTTGGTAGACATCAGGAGCACAAGGATTTTCCTTCACGGCTTATCTTTTTCTCCCTACCTGATCCCTCCAGAATTCGGCATGTTGAAGGAGTGAGTGATGATGTAAGGTTTCTTTGCATAAATCCAGTAATACCAGTTTCCAATGGTGGTTTTATTAACCAAGACTTTGGCTGGAATGCCATGCCTGAAGGAGGCCTGCCTGGACTCTGGCTGTTACCAGAAAGCCCTGAGGAACTGAGGTTGACTTTCAAAGCTAGTGAAAACCCACTGGAGAAAAGGCCTGGTACCTTGGCTGGTTGTGTGGTTCGTGGCAAACCTCCAGGGAAGGAATGAAGGTTGCTTTCCTGAACGATGGCAAGGAGGACCCTTATGACATGATGGAGACCTCAAAGACTTGAAGGGACCAGGTACTGCAGACACAGCAAGACGGCAGGTGTGTGGCTTGGCTTACGTGCCCTGAAGGGCAGACTAAAAGGATAAATCTAAAGGTTCCTTGTGTGAAGTAAAGCAAAGCAGACTTAAAAATCCTATGTGGTCAATTGTTGCTCTTGTGTTTATGCATTTGAACAGGGAAAGATTCAAAGTGGACTTAATACAGTCCCTTTGAGGACAATGAGGGTGATTTTAAGGAGAAGAATCATGTTACAAGGGAAATGACAATGCTCAGTGGTGGACATTGATCTAGTGCAGCTAACTGTCTCCGAAGTTTTGTTTTCACCTAGAAGTTATACTGGGTTTGTGACATCATCAGAGATGGTCAGTTTTGGGGCAGGAAGAATCTGTCAGAATGTCACTGTTTAATATCATTCCAGCAAAGGCCCTGCAACTGAATGTCTTCTCATAAATGAGTCTCGTGGACTCAAAGAGACAGACTGGTTTGTGATTTGATGTGTGAATTAACCTGCATGTTCTCACTTGTTTTCATAGGGCATATGCCTATGTTCTCATTATCTGGGTAATTATTTACACAGTATAGGCATCACTTGAGAAGACTATCTGCATCACTGCCTCGTGAGACTCAACAGTTTGACTACACGGAGTGGTTGAGTTGGTGAAATATGGGGTAGTCTGTCAGCTCGCTTAAAACTGCTTTCCTTTTCTGTTCTGATGGTTTGAACAGAAAGGGTCCAGAAATGTTAAAAGAGGGAATCCTAGAATATTTCCCCTCAACGTGAGTTAAGTATAGTGGGAAAAAGGGCTTTGGACAGGTGTGACACACTGCACACGTTCCTCCAAGGAAGTCACTTTTTCTTAATCGGAGACATTGTAGAATTGATCCCTACCTTTGTCATTTAGTGGCTATGGTTCTGATTGTGCCTTCTAACACTCTTGCCAAATCTGTCACCTCCAGAGTACGACAAGGATGCCAACTTGTCCAGTAATGCTATCCTTCAGATACTGCACATGCCACTTCCCAGGGACAGCCAACTGAGCTGGACTTTGCAAAGTTCTTCTCCTTCTGGTGAAGGCCTCCCTCCACTCCAGACACCCTTTCTGTGATGGATCTCTGGACCAGGGGATAGGTAGGACTACTGCCAGGGACAGTAGGAAGTTGCTACAGAAGAATGAGACCTTTGCCCATCTGCCTTTGTAAGATTACAAAGGTCCAGCAGTGTTAAGGGGGGAAGTGACACAGAGAGGTCTGATCACATCACTGGGGAGGAGTAGCAGGAGGTTGCCTGAGGAATGGTGAACAGTCTAGGGTGGGAAAGGCTGAGAAGCTGAGTGCCTCCAGGGCACATGGGATAAAGAGGGCAGAGAGAGGCTCTCCCGCTCTCTTCCTCAGGGATGCCTGGGTGACCGTGCTGCAGCTGCCTGCACTTCCCAGAGGATGTATTTTGGATGGATGTTGACTGGGAGAGGAAACTCCGGGCGCAGCCTAGGGTCAGGCTGACCCGACAGAGGTGGCAAGGTTATTCTTCTTTGGGTGTTCTAGAGGGAACAACCTCTGAGGCAGAAGCCTGCCATTCTTCCAAAATTGTGTAGATTTTGTATCTTATGCTGTTTCAGTTTGTAACCTAACTCCACAGAACTAAGATAATTAAAAACTGATAGGGGACATGATAGGAGGATTCGGGTGTTAGAGTTTAGCCTTAACTGACAGGCTTAAGTGACTAATGCAAGTGGAGAGCTGCTATTCTAAAATTGTGTAGTTTTTTTAAAAAAAGATTTTGACATGACAACAGAAATACACTGCAGGATTCTGGGTTTGGGTCCTGGAAAAGGGACATCGGTGGGAAAACTGGCAAAATTCAAATAAAACCTTGAATTAATTAATGGTATTTAATACCAATTTCCTGATTTTGATAACTGTATATGGCTGTGTACGATATTAATATTAGGGAAAGCTTGGTGAAAGATATAGACGAATTCTCTTATATTTCTACAACATTTCTGTAAGTCTAATTAAAAAGGTTTTTAAAATTCAAATACAAAAAAGTAATGTTAATTAGCAATAAATCCAGGTAAAGGACATAGGTTATCAATTGTACTTTTTTTTGCAACTTTTCAGCATATTTTAATTTTTTTCAAAATAAGAAATTAGATAAAAACAAGATACAGACATTTTGCTGAATGTCTATTTTACGGTCTATTTTTAAGTGAGTGCGTTAAACAATCCGTATGCCCTTTACTCTAGCACCTCAATCACACACACAACAGTTCTAAGGAATGGTGATGGTATGAAGCAATAAAGAAGTTTGCTCAAGTTTTCTGTAGATGAGCTCCCTTGCCATGGTGGCAGCCAGTGTGCCCTTGACGTGCAGGACAACACCAGCAAGTTCATGGACCAGCACGTGCTGTGTAAATGCTCTACCAGCAATCACATCCTCAGGGCCAAGAACCACACGTCCATCCAGACGAACACGGCTGAGGATGACAAGGTGACAGTGGGTCCAATGGACAGGTTAACAACTATGCGACCTGCAGGGCTGGTCACAGGAGGGAGTGTCAGATGACTCCATGTTCCGATTGGCCAAGGCTGATGGCATCGTCTCAGAGAACTTCTAACTGGAGGGGATAAAATATATAAAACATGTCATAAATAAATAGTAAACCGCCCTGGCTGGTGTGGTTCAATAGATTGAGCACTGGCCTGCGAACCAAAAGGTCACTGGTTTGATTCCCAGTCAGGGCACATGCTGGGGTTGCGGGCCAGGTGTCCAGTGGAGGGCACACGAGAGGCAACCACACACTGATGTTTCTCTCCCTCTCTCCTTCCCTTCCTCTTTCTCTAAAAATAAATAAAATCTTAAATAAATAAATAAAATAAATAGCTAACCGCCCCCAAAAGAAATCTGTCCAAGATCAAAATTCTGAGAAACTTAGAGCCTACTTTAAAACATTACTCATTCAATTACTAGTACCTAAGAGACCATGCTAACTAGTTTGAAGCATTTAATAATGTGTCAATCACCTAGATTCTTCTAAGTCTCAACATTCCTGTCAAGCTCTCTTAGCCTACAAAAAAGGAAAAAATTTCCTAGCTCCCAGTTACACAAAACCCCTTGCTACTATACAGTAAGAGAGTGCTTCTTGCTGCCACCTACATTGTGCCAAACAATAAGGATGCTGTGATCAGCACTTAACTGCAATTTGGCCAATGATGCAGGAGGCTAAACAGACTCCTTCTGTGGTACCAGAGGGAGTACACACCATCCTTGCCAGGAACGCAGCAGGATGAGACTCTGAAAATGAAGGCCGTGAACAGCCCATGACTTTTTCAATAGCAACTTGAGGGAACAGTTCCCTTACTGACTATATTATTGCTTCATAACATCACAAATAACATTCTTCAGTCTCAGAAATTAGTAAAGAAACATACAAGAGAAGAACTTACCCTACTTTATTAAATAAATGCCAATATAGATTGATAAAGAGAACAACTTGGAAGGCAATTTATTCATTTTAGCTAGAAGAATTCAAAATTCTAAATCCGTAGTAACTAGCTACATGCATGAACTTGAAATGAATACAATTTATAAAAGTTTAGTTCAATTCAACCTATCAGAAATACTAATAAATATACTTACTATGTGTGACAAGGTATTATTGGCAAGGTGCTAGTATAGGAAAGATAAAGGAAAGAAGGATTACCTCAAAACAATAGCTACAAAAAAAACCCAACATACTTTTTTATTGTTAATTCTAGTCAGTTATTCCCATTTAATTCAAGATTTGACTATCACTCCCATTGGAGAAATATCTAAAACTGTGAGATTGATTATGACTAAATTCACAAACTAAAAAAAAAAAAATCAATAAAAATTAACAATTTGGACTTCATCAAAATGAAAAACTACGGTTTTGCGAAATATATTCTTATGACAATTAAAAGGCAAGCCACATACTGCTAGGAAATGTTTGCAACATATCCAACAAAGGACTTACATTTAAAATTGAAAGAACTTTTACCAGTTTACTAAAACACAACCCAATTCAAAACTGGACAAAAGCCCTGGCCAGTGTGGCTCAGTTGCTTGGAGCATTGTTCCACACACCAAAAGGTCACGAGTTCAATTCCCGGTCAGGGCACACGTGGGTTCGATCCCCAGTCAGGACATGTAGGAGAAGGCAATGAAGTCGATGTCTCCCTCTCTCTAACTTTTTCTCAAAGTAATTAAAAAATGTCCTCGAGTGAGGATAAAAAAACATAAAAAAATTAAAATTGGATAAAATATTTCAAGATTTATTTCACAGAAGAACATAGGCATATTACAACCACAATGATAAATCAGTATATACGCAACCACTAAAAAGGCTAAAATTTAAAAGACTATGACCATACAAAGCACCGATTACGGAGTAACTTGAACTCTTACACTGCGGTCGACCAGCGGTTGTATGTAAAGAGCACAACCACCTTGGAAAACAGTTGGTCAATTTCTTTAAAATGTCAAACACACACCTACCATTTGAGAGAGCCACTCCACTCACAGACTCCTAGGTATGTGCCTCAGAAATGAGAGCACAGGCCACAAAAAACCTAGACATGTATGAATGTTCACAGCGGCTTTATTTGTGGTCACCCAAAATGGAAAACAATTCAAATGCCCATCAGCAGGTGAACAGATAAACAAATTTTATATGAAATACTACTCAGCAGTTAAAAGGAAAAATACTGATACAACACAATAGACGAAGCTCAACATTATTCTGCTAAATGTAACAAAAGAGAACACACTGTGAGATTACTTTGATATAAAACTCGAAGAGATTCAGACTACTCAGTAGTGACAAAAATTCACCAGTGGGTGTCTGAGGGTGAGAAGGAGAGACAGGTTACAAAGGGCAGAAGGAAACACTGCGGGCAGGATCATTGCCGACGGTAGTGACAGTTCCACAGGTGTGTCCACATGTCAACACCCATCACATGCAATTTAAGTGTGGAGTCTGAGACACATCCATTACACTTCAAGCTAGAATTCACGATCCAGTCCCAACTACAGCACAAATATCAACTTAATGTGAAACCTACGCAAACTATGTATTTTAAACATCTATAAACTATAACGCTGAAAAACCTCCAACACCAAAACTATGTTAAATGTGTTCCCATGTACATATTTCAGACCTTTGACAAATATCTAGATGTAAAGATGTTCTAAGATCAGGCTTACCACCAAAATAAGCAAAATACACACTCCTGTCAACTGGAAGATGGAACTTACCATGTGAATTAGGGTTCAGCCACTCTGTTATTACTCTCTCAAGGGGGCTCAAAGGCCCAAGGGCCACACAGCTCTTCTTTCTTGAGGAAATGCAGGCAATTTCCAAAGCAATTCTTGTCCTCCCTTCCTACCTCACTCATAAAAACACACTCTCCCTCTCTCTTCCTGTCAGAGAAGAAAAGATGCTTCTCTTCCACAAAGTGAACTGAAGCTGGTGCATCGATCCTGCCCCTCCTCCCCCAGAGCGAACACTGAACATCGCTCCTGGATCCTCAGATTCTCCATCACCACTAGATTCTTTGCTCGGCTGACAATCATTCTTTAAAAACCTACAATTCCCTCTACACCTATCTATCCATAAAGTTATGAAGCTACCTCCACTTCTCATCATTATTAAGTAACTTAGGAATAATCAGCATTCTCTGTCACCATTGCAACTACAAGTCACTACTCAACCTTCGAAATCTGGCTTTATTCCCCTATCGTTCTCCTGAAATTCTTTATCCAATTGCCAAAAACAGCTTGTTTTCATTCTTCATTCCTGTGTGACTTCCCCGAAGAAGGTGACAAGGATAACTACTAGCTCCTTATTGAAACTCTTTCCTCCACTATTTTCTTGAAAACGCCTTGGTTCTCTGCTCTTACCTAACTGCTGCTCAGTCTCCTTTCATTAAATTCATTCAGCAAACACTACGCATGTCTACCTACCAGGCACTAAGGACACAGCAACTAACATGGAATTAGCCTCAGCCTTCATAATACTTACATTCCTTCATTTTTCATTCTCCTCCATTCACTATTACTACAGTTAGGATTACATGCCCATCTACAGGTCTTTTCTATGTTATCTAATCTATTTCCATGACTGATAACCCCAAAGTCTTTATCTCTAGCATCCAGACTATAAACTCTGCCCAAATATCTGGTTGACCCCTGAACAAAACATGTATAAGGCAGACTCGAGCAGTCCTGATAAGACCAAAAGGAGATGTCTGGTCAAGATGGCGGTACAGGCAACATGGCTCGCCTCTTTGAACAAACACAACAAAATTACAACTAAAATATAGAACAACCATCACTCAGAACTGTCAGAAATTGAATTAAATGAAGTCTGACAACTACAGAATAAAAGAACCACATCTGCCCAGACTGGGAGGAGGAACACAGGCCCAGAATGGGCTGGTCCCACACGCACGTGTGGTGGATAAAAATTCAGGAGGGATACCTCAGGAGCAAGGAGACCCAGCCCCACACCAGGCCCCCCAGCCCAGGGTTCCAGTGCCAGGAAGATAAGTTCCCATAACTTCTGGCTGCAAAAACCAGCAGGGATTGAATCAGTAAAAGAAACTTCTGGAGCCCTAAGCAAGTCCTCTTAAAGAACCCACACCTGGACTCACCTATTCAGACTCCTTCCCTCTGAGCTCTTTGAAAGGCACAACTGGTACACAGGGCGAAACTGAAGTGTCTGGCATCAAGGTGAGCAGAGGCCATTGTCCCTTTTCTAAACCCTCCCCTGACAGGGCTGGCAACTTGGTGCCATATCTGAAACTCTAACAACCTGGCTAACACTGTTTGACCCACTTTGGAGGTCCCCAGAGACTCTGCGCCACCCAGCTTACAGGCCCATCCAAACCGTTTTTCCATATGAATGGCTGGTCTTCACTCATGCTTCACAACTTCCTAAATTCTCTCAAACAAGCAACAGCTGGCCCAGTGAGTTCCCCCGCCCCCATACCTCTTGCTAAGAGGCCCTAGGCATGGCACTAGCAGCAGCCAGCTGAGATTCACAGCTTGGCTTCACCTGAGATTCTCCACGCCCAGCACAAGTAGCAGTGATCTCAGACTCCTTTAAGCTCAGGAATGTGGCCCACACAAAACACAGGTGGGAGCTGACCTTGGCTGTCAAGACCTGGGAAAATCCAGAGCCAGCACACCCAGTGGACAGCTGTGTCGGAGCACCAACCCTGCCCTTGCACAGCTGATCCTCCATGGGCAGCACAGATTGATGGTCAGTGGTCATAGCCAGTCCTTGTAGCTGACTGGCCTGGGTAAGTCCCTCCCATTGACCTGCCAATAGCAATCAAGACTCTACTACAAGAGGAAGGTGTACTCAGCCTACATGAAGAGCACACCTCAAGTACCCACCTTGGGTGATAGGGAAAGCTGTGCCACTGGAACCTCCTGGACACGTACTATAATAGGCCACACTGTCAAGACATGGAGTTAAAGCAGCTCTACCTAATACACAGAAACAAACACAGGGAGGCTGCCAAAATGAGCAGACAAAGAAACATGGCCCAAATGAAAGAAAAGTTCAAAATTCCAGGAAAAACGGCTAATAAAATGGAGATAAGCAATCTACCAGATGCAGAGTTGAAGACATTGATTATAAGGATGCTCAAGGAACTTAGTGAAGACCTCAGCAGCATAAAAAAAGATCCAGCCAAAAACAAAGGATACACTAATTGAAATAAAGAACAAATTACAGGGAAACAACAGTAGAGTGAATGAAGCCAAGAATCAGATCAATGATTTGGAACATAAGGAAGCAAAAAACAAGTAATCAAGATAAGAAGAAGAAGGAAGAATCCAAAAAAAATAAGGAGTTATAAGCAGCCTCTGGGACAACTTCAAGAGGTCCAACATTCGCATCATAGGGGTACCAGAAGGTGAAGGGAAAGAGCAAGAAATTGGAAATCTATGTGAAAAAACAATGAAAGAAAACTTCCTTAATTTGGTGAAGGAAATAGGCATACAAATCCAGGAAGCACAGAGAGTCCCAAACAAGATGGATGTAAAGAGGTCCACACTAAGACACATCATAATTAAGATGCCAAAGGTTAAAGATAAAGAGAGAATATTAAAAGCAGCAAGAGAAAAGAAGTTAGTTACCTATAGGGGAGTTCCCTTAAGACTGTCGGCTGATTTCTCAAAAGGAACTTTGCGGTCTAGAAGAGATTGGCAAGAAATATTCAAAGTCATGAAAAGCAGGAACTATTGCCAAAATTACTCTACCCAACAAAGCTATCATTTATAATAGAAGGGCAGATAAAGAGCTTCCTAGACAAGAAAAAACTTGGAGCTCATCATCGCCAAACCATTATTATATGAAATGTTAAAGGGACTTATTTAAGAAAAAGAAAATCAAAACTATGAATAATAAAATGACAAAAAATACAAATCTATCAACAACTGAATCTATACAAACAAACTACGGAAAAAGAACTGTGGCACAATCATGGATACAGAGAGCATTTTAAGGGTTGCCAGATAGGGGGAAGGGTGGAATGGGTGAAGAGTTGAGAGGATTAAGTACAAATAGTTACAGAATAGCCATGGGGATGTAAAGTACAGTATAAGAAATGGAGTACTTAAGGAGTACTTAGCCAAAGTACTTATATGCATGACTTATGGTCATGAACAACAGTAGGATTGCCTGAGGGAGTGGAGGGAGCTGGGTGGAAGAAGGGCAAAAGGGGAAAACTCAGGACAACTGTAATAGCATAATTAGTAAAACATAATTTTAATAAAAAGACTAAAAGGAGCAACTGAGATTTTAGCCGCTGCCTTCCAACTGAGTTTGTAGCTAAATGTTTAATATATTTATAATTAAAACAATCACTAAAATTTCCCCATAAATTCAGGGATTCAAAAGCTCAATGAAGTCCAAGATGGATAAATGTGTGCATGAACACACACATGTATACTAATTCAATTATCACTTTCTCTATGAAAAGGTCCTCAATTTCTCCATAATAATTTCTTCTGTTCTACCTCAAAAATGCTTTGAATATTTCTAAATCATATTACTATTACATTTTAGTTATAAATTATACTTATCCTGAATATCTTGATGTTATGTTTATTATCAGTTTCTACCCATGAGACCAATGACTCTCAAAAATTGTTGACAATGAATCAATTATTCAATGTGATTTAGCACACACATACACACATAATACAAATGCATGTACACACACATATAGCTAACTGTTTAAAGACTTTTAAACACTTTACAGAGAAAAATGCCAGTATGCTACAAACTCTCATATAACAATGAATTTCTTTTTAAATATATTTTATTGATTATGCTATTTCAGTTGTCCCATTTTTCTCTCCCCTCTATTTACCTTCACCCTGCACCCCACCTCCAACCAGCATTCCCCCAACTTAGTTCATGTCCATGGGTTGTACATATAAGTTCTTCGGCTTCTCCATGCCCCATACTATTCTTAACGTCCTACTGTCTATTTTGTATCTACTATTTATGCTTCTTATTCCATGTACCTTTTTCCCCTCCCCCTCCCTACTGATAACCTTCCATCTGATCTCTATTTCTGTGATTCTGTTCCTGCTTTAGTTGTTTGCTTAGTTTGTTTTTGTTTTGTTTTTTTTAGGTTCAGTTGTTGATAGATGTGCTTGTCATTTTACTACTCTTATTTTTGGTCATCTTCTATTTCTTACATAAGTCCCTTTAACATTTCATGTAATAAGGGCTTGGTGATGATGAACTCCTTTAACTTGACCTTATCTGGGAAGCACTTGATCTGCCCTTCCATTCTAAATGATAACTTTGCTGGATAGAGTAATCTTGGATGCCTACATCCTTGCCCTTCATGACTCAGAATACTTCTTTCCAGCCCCTTCTTGCCTGGGAGGTTTCTTTTGAGAAATCAGCTGACAGTCCAATGGGAACTCCTTTGTAGGTAACTCTCTCCTTTTCTCTTGCTGCTTTTCAGATTCTCTCCTTATCTTTAATCTTGGGAAATGTAATTATGATGTGCCTTAGTATGTGCTTCCTTGGGTCCAACTTATTTGGGACTCTGAGCTTCCTAGACTTCCTGGAGGTCTATTTCCTTTGCCAGATTGGGGAAGTTCTCCTTCATTATTTTTACAAATAAGTTTTCAATTTCTTGCTCTTTCTCTTCTCCTTCTGGCACCCCTATGATTCAGATGCTGGAATGTTTAAAGTCGTCACAGAGGTTCCTAAGCCTCTCCTTGGTTTTTTTTTTTTTTTTGAATTCTTGTTTCTTCATTCTGTTCTGGTTGAAAGTTTATTTCTTCCTTCTGGTCCAAATTGTTGTTTTGAGCCCCAGTTTCCTTCCCTTCACTGTTGGTTTCCTGTATATTTTTCTTTATTTCACTTTGCATAGCCTTTACATTTTCCTCTATTTTGTGACGATATTCAACCATTTCTGTCAGCATCCTGATTACCAGTGTTTTGAACTCTGCATCTGATAGGTTGGCTATCTCTGCATCGCTTAGTTCTGTTTCTATAGTTTTGACCTGGTCTTTCATTTGGGCCATATTTTTTTGTCTTCCTGTTACATTGTAATGGGCAGAGCCTTAGGTATTCGCCAGGACAGGACAACCCACTTCACTGCCTTGTGGCATTGTATGTGGTGGAGGGGGTCAGAGAGGGAACAATGTCACTTGCTCAGCTCTTGGCTGGGTTCCAGTCACTTTCCCCACTACCCACAAGCAAATTGAGCTCTTCCTGTGCTGATTCCCGGGTGGGTAGGCAGGCTTGTGTACCTTCTAGGACCCTGTGCATCTCTCCAACAAACTCTCCTACGAGGCTGGGAATTTCTCCCATTGCCACAATCCCCACAAACTTTTACAGCCAGAGGTTTTGAGGCTTTATTTCCCTGTGCTGGAACCCTGGGTTACACAGTCTGTCTCATTCCCCAGTTGTTCCTCCGGCTTACCCACACCCAAATGTAGGACCGCCTGGACCGCCAGCCACCACCTTGCCCACCCTCATCTGCCAGCCGCTGCCTTGCTGTGCATCCTCTCTGCCCTGGCTGCTCGTCTCTGCCCCTCCAACCAGTCTCAATGAATGTTTCTCCTTTAACTCCTTGGTTCTCAGACTTCCATACAGTTTGGTTTTCTGGCAGTTCTGGTTATTTTTTGTTTTTCCATTTGTTGTTGTCCTTCTTTTGGTTGGGTGAGGAGCAAAATGTACCTACCTACTCCTCCATCTTGGCCAGAAGTCCTCACAATGAATTTCTGGTCCTTGTCAGGATATACTTGTATACTTTTTTCTCAATCTGAATTTATTTTTACTAATTTTAAAAATTTTCATACCTCTATAAAAAGTGAACAAATAAATTTAAATAAAATTTGTATCTGCATTTCAAGATTTTTTTCTTGATATAGATTCCCAGAAATAGAATTACTAAGGTTACAGGATGACCTTAAATCCTTTTTGGAACAAGAAGACTTGTCAAAGGCTATGAATAGTTTTACTGCCAAGTAGCTTTCCAAACAAACTACCTTACTTCACACTCCCACAGCAATGCATTGCTGATCAGACACAGAGTGAAAAATCATCATTCTGGGCAAACCACATTTAGATAACCCGTTTAAGGGTATGAAAAAATAATGTCCCAAGTTTCTCTTCTGCTAAATTACTTTGTTTGTTTGACATAATGTAGTCACCATCTTCACAATAAAAATCTCATAATTTAGGTATCGCTTGACCATGTCTATTCTAGCACCAGAGATATTTTAATTTTGCCTTTAAATTTTTTAAATTTATCTAACCATCTTATTCTTGAAGTCTACTACAAGTTTCCTTACATTTTCCTTAAAATAAAAGTTTAAAAAGTTTCTATAATATTAATATAAACCTAATCAACACCAATTATAACAAAAGTCAAACAACAACAGAAAGGCAATAATAATAGACACCTGTCATGGGCATAAAGGTAAAAACAAAGTTTCTACTACCTGCTAGGGAGAGTTCTGAGGGGTTTATTCAAATAAATCTTACTCTTCTTATGAGCCATGTAAGGGTGGTATTATTTTCTTTATTTTATAATGAAAAAGTGTGGCTCCAAAAGTTTAAGAAACACTGATCCAAGCCTAAGGTCACATAAATTAGAAAAAACAAGACAAAATTTTCATGCAATGTGTCCGACACCAGAAGTCCATGTTGTTTCCCTTTATGTCACCCTGCTTCTCAAAAAGTAACGGGTGCACATAAATAAAATAAGGGAGGGGAAAACGCATGATCATCTCCCAATCAGGGCACATACTTAGGTTGCGGGCTCAGTCCTCAGTTGGGGTGCCTATGGGAGGCAACCTATTGATGTTTCTCTCTCCCTCTCTCGCTAAAATCAATAAAAAATATCCTCAGGTGAGGATTAAGAAAACAAGGTTACCATAGGCTACAATGGCAACAGTGAACACTCCAGGCAGCATCAGCATTTTAAGGCAAATACAGGATGTTAAGTAATAATAACAGTAATTCTAATAGATTTGAAAATAAAATAGTGAGGAGACAATAAAGAAAGGGCAACTTTTCTATTGCTGATTTACTCAGTTACTTCCCAGTCCTTCAAAATCTCCATTTTCTTACTAATAAAGGAAACATAAAAATTTTGGGTATCTTATTTAACTAGCTAAGAAGATATAAAAATAAAATTTAAAAGGTGACAAATTGTTGTGGTAGACTCAAAAGGTCATCAAGTTCACTACTTCCTATCTGGAGAAATGAAGAGAAAGCAGGACAAAAACAAGTACAGAAATGAGATGAGCAGGGTTATCAGGGGCAACTTTTCCTTTTTTTTTTTCTGGTTCCTCTGTTAACTGTGCAATAATTAAAATCTAGGGGGAAATGTTAGAAAAAAAAGTTTACTGTTGCTTACACTCTGCAACTCTGTATGAGAATTCTGCTATAAGGTCTTATTAGTCACCACTTGGTGATATTTAGTCTCGCTGACCAAAAGTGCAAGGCACTATGCAGCTCTGCCAACTAGGAAATCATGCAGAAAAGCAGAGGCCACGAGAGGTGAAAAATAGTATCAACTGAGAGAAAATATTTGCAAAATATGTATCTGATGAAAAGATTCATCCAAATGACACAAAGAACTCTGAAAACTCAACAATATGAAAACAGATGATGCAATTAAAATGGGCAAAAGTAGTGAACAGACATCTCACTAAAGATGCACAGATACGAACTGAGCATATGACAAGATGGTCCGCATCATACATCTCCAGGGAACTGCAAATTCAAACCTCCATGAGTTACCACTGCACACCTATTAGAATGACTAAAATCCAAAACACTGACAAAGGTTGGAACAACAGGAACTATCATTCCTTGCTGATGAAAACACAAAATGGCACTGCAGCTTTGAAAGGCAGTACGGCAGTTTCTCAACAAAACTAAACATAGTTGTGCTACACCATGCAGTCACACTCCCTAGTATTTATCCAACTGAGTTAAAAACTTTTGTCTATACGAAATCCTGAATGTGAATTTTTTCAGTGTGTTCCTAGCAGCTTTACTCATAATTGCCAAACACTTAAAGCAACCAAGATGTCTTTCAACAGGCGAACAGATAAACAAACCGCGGTATATCCATATAATGAAATATTATTCTGTGATAAAAAGATAATGAGCACCCTGGCTGGTGTGGCTCAGTGGATTGAGCACAAGCCTGTGAACCAAAGGGTTTCTAGTTCAATTCCCACTCAGGGCACACGCCAGGGTTGTGGGTCAGGTCACCAGTTGGGGGCACATGAGAGGCAACCATTGATGTTTCTCTCCCCCTCTTTCTCCATCCCTTTCCCTCTGTCTAAAAAGAAAATAAATAAAATCGTTTTTTAAAAAAAGATAATGAGCTATCAAGCCACAAAAAGACACGGAAGAACCTTAAAGGCATATTGCTAAGTGAAAGAAGCTAATCTAAAAAGTTGTATATACTCCTGGACAGGATGGAGGTGTTAGGTTGTGCAAATTAAAAATCAAATCAGAGAGTTCCCGCCAAGATGGAGGCCTAGGTAGAAACCCTTCGCTTCCTCGCACAACCAAAAGGAGCATAACCACCAATCTAAAAACAATAAACAACCAGAAGTGCCAGAAAATCAAACTGCATGGAACTCCAACAATCAAAGAATTAAAGAAGCAGTCAACCAGACTGGCAGGATGGAGATGGCCAGACGGGTGGATGGAGAGAACCCGGGGCAAGGCGGCAGACCAAGCAGGCAGTGCTGGCAGAAAGGACCCCTGGTGAGGCGGCAGACCATGCGGGCTGGGCTGGCTGAACAGGAAACTGAGACTCAGAGCTGAGTGTGGACTATGGCAGGGGTTGCCACAGTAGGAAAAACTCCCAGTCTCACCTGAGAGTTTGTTGGAAAGCAGGGCTAGAGGCCAGCAAGTGAGCTGCATTGTTCTCTCCCTGACCCTTCCCCCACAGACAGCAGCTCAGCGCAGCAAAGAGGGTTGTCCTGCCCTGGTGAGTACCTAAGGCCCCACCCCATTACAGCTTAACAGGTGCACTCAGACAAAGAAATAGGGCCCAGATGGAAAAACAGAGCAAAACTCCAGGGAAAGAGCTAAGCAATGAGGAGATAGCCAACTTATCTGAGGTGGAATCAAGATGCTCACAGAACTGAGTGACCTCGGTCGAAAAATGAAACAACAAATGAAGGATACCCAAGTGAAATTAAGCAAAATATTCAGGGAACCAATAGTGATGGGAAGAAAACCAAAATTCAAAGCAATGATTTGGAACAAAAGGAAGAAATAAACATTCAACCAGAACACAATGAAAAAAAAAAAATTCAAAAAAAAAAAAAAAAAAATGAAGAGAGGCCTAGGAACCTCTGACAACTTTAAACGTTCCAATATCTGAATCATAGGGGTGCCAGAAGGAGAAGAGGAAGACCAAGAAATTGAAAACTTATTTAAAAAAGTAATGAAGGAAAATTTCCCCAATCTGGCAAAGGAAATAGACTTCAGGAAGTACAGGAAGTTCAGAGAGTCCCAAAAAAGTTGAACTCAAGGAGGAACACACCAAGGCACATCATAATTAAGTTACCCAAGATTGAGGATAAAGAGAGAATCTTAAAAGCAGCAAGAGGAAAAGAGAGAGTAACCTACAAAGAAATTCCCCCAAGACTGTCAGCTGATTTCTCAAAAGAAACCTCCCAGGCAAGAAGGGGCTGGAAAGAAGTATTCCAAGTCATGAAAGGCAAGGACCTACATCCAAGATGACTCTTATCCAGCAAAGCCATCATTTAGAATGGAAGGGCAGATAAAGTGCTCCCCAGATAAGGTCAAGTTAAAGGAGTTCATCATCACCAAGCCCTTATTATATGAAATGTTAAAGGGACTTATCTAAGAAATTAAAGAAGATCTAAAACTATGAACAGTAAAATGACAACAAACTCACAACTATCAACAACTGAACCTAAAAAAAAAAAACAATAAAAACAAAAACTAAGCAAACACTAGAACAGAAACAGAATCAGAGAAATGGAGATCACATGGGGGGTTTTCAGTGGGGAGGAGGAGGGGAAGAATAGGGAAAGGTACAGAGAAGAAGCATAGTTGGCAGGCATAAAATAGACGGGGAGAGGTTAAGAATGGTATAGGAAACAGAGAACTCAAAGAACTTATATGTACAAGCCATGAACATGAACTAAGTGGGGGGAATGCTGGAGGGTTGGGGGGTGCAGGATGGAAGGGAGATAAAGGGAGAAAATTGGGAAAACTGTAATAGCATAATCAATAAAATATACTTTAAAAAATAAAATAAAAATCAAATCAGCAATAGCATAATTAATTAATTAATTGATTACACTGTATGATTGCAACCATATGACATTCTGGAACATGCACACCAGAGACAGTAAAAAGATCAATGGAGGGATGAATAAGTGAAACACGGGGGATCTGAGAGCAAGGAAACTATTTTGTATGCTGCTGTATAATGGCATGTATACACATGCCATTATACATTTGTCAAACCCATAGAATAAACAACACAAAACCCATCAAATGAACTAGGGACTTTAGTTACTACTTATGTATTATTACAAGTAATCAAGTCACAATCAATCATCCTGGCGATATTGTATTCTCATCTATAATAGCTGCTCAAGCCTTCTATCATTTTAGCAAAATAAACACTCACAGATACCAACAAGAAGTTTATTAAGAATTATCTTCAGGAAAATGATTTCCCAAACATTAAACTGATTTTATCATCTTGAATTTTTTTAAATTTGATATATATTTCAAGCAGCCAAATTTGTTGATACCAGAGTTGTAGGGGAAAAAAATCAAAGTCTTGATATTACAATGGAGGAAAGTTAAAGCAGTTATTGATAATATGAGTATATGGAACACAAGACTTGCAGATTCAAAGTTTAGCTTTTGGTTTCATTACTTACAAGTTGTGAGTTGGGCACGCCATGTAACCTGACTTCCTTTTAATTTCAAAAGTCAAGGTGGTTTTTGAGGGTCATATGATGTCTTTGAAAGTCTTGACAAACAAGTCTTGCCTTAGTTATTTGTTTATTTATTGACTGAATTTTACTTACCTTAGAGAGAGAGAGGAAAGGAAAGAGCAACATGCATGTGAAAGAGAAACATCAACTGGTTGCCTCTGGTACCCGCCCCTACCAGGTATCAAATGGCAACCTAGGCATGTGCTCTGACTGGGATCAAACCCACAACCTGTTGGTGTATGGGATGATGCTTCAACCAGCTGAGCCAACCAGCCATGGTGACAAGTACTTATTAGCAGATAAAACGTGTGACATTTAGGATGAAAAGTGGTGGCAGGTGCTATGCTTCCATAAACCCAGCAAAGTATCTGGTAAAGGACGACAACTTTAGATTTCATGAAGGCACTGCCCGCTCCCTCCAGAGTGTGACTGACTTTTGACTTATCCTTGTCCAAGGTCACAAGGCTGGTTAGTGGCAGCCAGAATAAGGTCCCCTGATTCTAATCACCTGGTTTTCCTACTACACCACTGTCATTCATTATTCACTCACTCATTGAAAACATTCTTAAGGAGGATGATTAAGTACAAAGCATGGTGCTAGGTGCATTGGGTAATACGATTTATCAGACACTGATCCTTCCTTCAAGGAACAAAGGGACTAAGGGGATGAGACTAAACCATGGTTTGAATAAACTATTATGTGACTTGGTGAGGGTCAATGGAGACATGGTGAAAGGTGACAAGTCAGATGTGATCCAAATGGCAGAACAGATTTGTCACAGGGTTTAAAGTAGGTAGTTTGGGGTTAAGTATGCGTGTTTTATTTATTTGTTTGTTTGTTTTAATAGATTTTATTATGCTATTACAGTTGTCCCATTTCCCCCTCCTTTATTCCCCTCCACCCTGCACACCCCCTTCCACCCCCATTCCCCCTCTTCAGTTCATGTCCATGGGTCATATATACGAGTTCTTTGGCTTCTACATTTCCTATACTATTCTTAACCTCCCCCTGTCTATCTTCTACCCACCATTTATGCTTCTTATTCCCTGTACCTTTTCCCCCCCTCTCCCCACCCACTCCCCTGATGATAACCCTCCACGTGATCTCCATTTCTGTGGTTCTGTTCCTGTTCTACTTATTTGCTTACTTTGTTTTTGTTTTTTTAGGTTCAGTTGTTGACAGATGTGAGTTTGATGTCATTTTACTGACCATATTTTTTATCTTCTTTTTCTTAGATAAGTCCCTTTAACATTTCATATAATAAGGGCTTGGTGATGATGAACTCCTTGAACTTGACCTTATCTGGGAAGCACTTGATCTGCCCTTCCATTCTAAATGATAACTTTGCTGGATAGAGTAATCTTGGATGTAGGCCCTTGCCCTTCATGACTCGGAATACTTCTTTCCAGCCCCTTCTTGCCTGTAAGGTTTCTTTTGAGAAATCAGTTGACAGTCCAATGGGAACTCCTTTGTAGGTAACTCTCTCCTTTTCTCTTCCTGCTTTTAAGATTCTCTCCTTATCTTTAATCTTGGCTAATGTAATTATGATGTACCTTGGTGTGTTCCTCCTTGGGTCCAACTTCTTAGGGACTCTCTGAGCTTCCTGGACTTCCTGGAGGTCCATTTCCTTTGCCAGATCGGGGAACTTCTCCTTCATTATTTTTACAAATAAGTTTTCAATTTCTTGCTCTTCCTCTTCTCCTTCTGGCACCCCGATGATTCGGATGTTGGAGCATTTAAAGATGTCCTGGAGGTTCCTAAGCCTCTCCTCATTTTTTTGAATTCTTGTTTCTTCATTCTGTTCTGGTTGAATGTTTCTTTCTTCCTTCTGGTCTAAACCATTGATTTGAGTCCTGGTTTCCTTCCCATCACTGTTGGTTCCCTGTAGATTTTTCTTTATTTCACATAATGCAACCTTCATTGCTGCCTGGGTCTTTTTTATGCTGTTGAAGTACCCAGTGAGTTCCTAGAGCATTCTGATAACCAGTGTTTTGAACTCTGCATCTGATAGGTTGGCTATCTCTCCGTTGCTTAGTTGTATTTTTTCTGGAGCTTTGATCTGTTCTTTTATTTGGGCTATTTTTTTTTTTTTGTCTCAGTATGCATGTTATGTAGTAAGGGGCAGAGCCTTAGGTGCTCACCAGGGCGGGGCAACCCAGGTAGCTGTGTTGTGATGCTGTATGTGGAGGAGGGGTCCAAGAGGGAAGAGTGCCACTTGCTCTACTCTCTTCCTGCTTTCAGTCACTTTCCCTACTACCCACAAGCAAAGTGGACCCTTCTGGTGCTGATTCCCAAGCGGGTGGGTTTGTATATATTCTAGGACCCTGTGGGTCTCTCCAACAAATTCATGTGTGAGGCTGGGAGTTCCTCCCACCACCGCAACTCCCCACAGGTGTTTTCAATCAGAGGTTTTAAGGCTTTATTTCCCTGCGCTGGAACCCTGGGTTGTGCAGTCTGTCTCGCTCCCCAGTTGTTCCTCCCAGTTTATCTGCATGTGAGTGTGGGACTGCCTTATCTGCAAGCCACCACTTCGTGGGGTCCTCCAGCTGCTGCCTTGCCTGCCCCGGTCCTCCAGCCACCACCTTGCCACGTGTCCTCTCCACTCGGCTGCCTGTCTCGGCTGCCCCTCCTATTGGTCTGGATGAACGTTTCTTCTTTAACTCCTTGGTTGTCGGACTTCTATACAGTTCAATTTTCTGTCAGTTCTGGTTGTTTTTTGTTTTTAAATTTGTTGCTGTCCTTCTTTTGGTTGTGCGAGGAGACACAGTGTGTCTACCTACGCCTCCATCTTGGCCGGAAGTCCCAGTGTTTTAAAAAATATATTAATTGTAACATGTGTACCACAGTAATGCAAGGTGTTACTAATTTGGAAAATTGGAGTGATAGAGTGAGGGCATATATGGGAATTGTGTACCTTCTGTTCACGTTTCTATAAACCCAAAACTCCTTTAAAAGTAAAATCTATAATAAAAAAGAGATAGTGTCGATACTGTACTTAAAAGCACCTTCTGGGGTTTCTGTCGGACCCAGATAACCCCTCTCTCTGACAAGACTGGATCTCCAGGCCATGTCTGTACAGCTCATTTATTCTATACAGTCCTGTTTCTACGGCCATAAACTGACAGACTGAGGTAGACACCTGACCCACACTGAAGTAATCAGACTCTCCTGGGATTTTTAATTGGATCCGAGATATCTGAGACCCGAGTTCAGGGTTGATTATTTAGCTAAGTAAAGTAACTCAACCTTTATTGCTATGATACAGCTGAGTAAACTGAGGCACAGCCAAGTTACAGTTCCCACAATCAGTAAACGGCCACAACCAGCCAGGACCCAAACTCAGGCAGTCTCGTTCCCACAGCCTGTGCTCTCAACCACTATACTGGAAATAGTGTACGTTATACTTCATGTGTAGCCAAGAATACCACCACACCTACTAAAAAGCTAACACTGACACAAATTGACGGGACAGCCGCAACTGCCATCTCTAACTCTTTCTGGTAGAAAGGACAAAGAGTTGGGAGCTAAGAAAAAAATACATGAAGATATATAACTCTCCAGGAGAAGAGGACAATTAACTACATCATCAACCAATGCAAAGTAATATATTTTACTTCATTTGTTAAAGACATTTCAAGATACAACTGTTTTTAAAATTTTCCTTTAGAACTCTTTCTTCTGAAATACCTAAATTTTCCATATGCTGTTCAAATTAATACACCTGATGCTTTAATATATTTATTCCCAATCACTGAGTCATGATATTTTGTTATATTGTGATATCCTGCACTTCCTCACTTCTCACTGCCAAGGAATTTTGCCATGTGTACCTGTGAGATTATATACAGCATATGTAACAAAGAAATCAGAGTAACTCTATAAGCTACATATAAGCTAGTTTCACTGTTTTATATACATACGATGAACATTTATAAATGTGACTATGGGTACCAATTAATAAGTAAATAGCTGAAAAGATGCAGATAAATGAAAGAGACCAGAAACGTCAATGGAAAGGGAGCAGGGAGCAGGGAACCCCCTCCCTCCCCACCCTCTAGCCCAGACTGTATACACACCCCTGGAGTTGCTCAGCAAAGGACCGCTTTAACAAATGCCAGACCTTCGCTGACAACAATGAAGAGATTCATTTCCCCCCAAATATCATCCCTGGTCTTTGTTTCTTGGAGCTACCTTCTGTTTTCTGCCTGACCATCTATTTCAACTATCGACGTCGCTCTGAATTTCATGCCTTTCTATGGAAGTCAGATGACTAAATATCACAGAGAAAGAGTATTTCAAGACTGAAACATATTTACAAGAATCCTAAGGTTGAATTAAAAAAGTACAGTGAAAGTCAACAACTGAAGCAGAGCTTAATGCTCACGATCCTGGAGAGTGTCTTCTAGAGTTGACACAGAAACACGAATACAAGCAATCCCTCCCTTCAGAGCACGGTGGATAAACAACAGCCCTTGCTTCCTCCACTATTACATTTTTAAACAGCACACCCTTCCTTGTGAATTAACTGGTTTGTCAGTGTAAAGATAAAAAAGCCACCAAGTCGACAGATAAAACAGAAAGGACAAGAACAATCTAAACAGATAAACTGCCACTGCCCAGAGTTCCTTTATTTCCTTATTCCCCATAGATAAAAAGCCCAACTATATATAATGATCACATACTTACTCTTTCTAACATTAGTTTTTGAAAAATTAAAAATACATTGGTATGAAATATAACATTTCTGACCACCAACAAATGTAACATATGCTTCTTAGAGAAACTCATCTTTGGGCAAATTTACAGAATTATTACTTTTATGCCTCTTAGCTTATTACTTCCTGCCGTTAGCCAACTGTCCAGTATGATTACAAATTAAAGTCTGTATGACTTTGTAGTTATTACTATTGCAATGGTATGAGTAAAATACAAAAATACTGATTTGTAGTAATTATTGGAAAAGGGCAAGATACAAAACACGGAAGGGGCACTATTTGCTACCATTTGTAAAAGGAAGTATACACAGGTATTTCATTTTAAATGCAGAGAACATCTCTGGAAGAATGTGAGCTGTATCAGTGTTGCCTCAGGGCAAAAACTAAATAGGTGAGGGGATGGAAAGCAGCCTTACTTTTCATTCATACCCTTTTGATCCTCTGAATTTTGTGCCATGTAAAAGCATTTTATCTTTTTTAAAGGAACACATTTTTTTAAAAGATTTTATTTATTTATTTTTAGAGAGAAGGGAAGGGAGGAAGAAAGAGAGGGAGAGAAACATCAGTGTGTGGTTGCCTCTCACGCGCCCCCTACTGGGGACCCGGCCCACAACCCAGCCATGTGCCCTGACTGGGAATCAAACTGGTGACCCTTTGGTTTGCAGGCCGGTGCTCAATCCACTGAGCCACACCAGCCAGGACTAGCGTTTTAAAAATATACTAAAAGTCAAGTTTTTATCCCATTAAAACTGACTAAGAACAAAACAATCTGAAATGACAAATGGCTGGAAATGCTGTAGGAGCCGGCAGTGTCCTGCTACGCATTGACCCACCCAGTGTCTGAGTTATGAGTACATGCATCTGAGCTGTGCTAACTGCTGTCCGTGCTCACTCAGAATGTGCTGAAAGGCTCCAAATGACTGCATTTTTATGTGTCCCAGGCATGAAGCAGCTCTGGCCACCAACATAGGCGGCAAGCCAGGATGAACTATGGACTGTACCTTTGCTGTGCCCCTGACTGATATAAAAGCAACACCAACAATCAGGTGTCTCCTTGCCCATTGCCAGGGGGTTTGAATCTTTGCATTTTAAACTGAGAAAACAAAATTTTTAATTTTGTTATTTTTAAACTAGAAATTGAAACAGATGCCATTATCACAATTATCAACCTGAACTCTCAGAACACCTTCAGGAGTGACTTGCTCTGTTCTGGGAGGGCACTGAACAGTTCTGGCAGGGACCTGTTAAGGAGGTAGCTACACACCTCTGGTTCAAGCGCAAGCCTGTAGGTAATGAAGCTAAATTTATCCACATCAGTGTCTTCTATATGGTGTTGATGCAGCAGCAGTGGTGTCTGGAGACACACTCTACATTTCACTGGGAATTCGCTTGCTTTCACTACAACAGAGCAACTACCAAAATAATGCCTCTGCTAAGCACTTACGTGACACACTGCACACACTAATTACTTTCGTAACTTTAGAGACAACACTCAAAACAAAAGCAAAATTACAAGAGAAACTTACCAACATCAATACCTCTCTAACATCACTCAACATCACTAATGAAACACGGTGTCCACAACACGAAGGACGTAAAATAAGTATTTGATAAACAAAGTTCAAAGCTAGATGAAAAAGATACTTCTTATTTATGCCTTGAAGAAATATTCTAATTCATCAGCCCTTGCTTTGATTTTGCAAAGTAGGTAAAAATTAGATATTACCATCCCCATTTTATAGTTGTAGGGCTATAGGAAATAGGTAAGAAAATGATAAATGATCATCTACCTATATTGCCTAATTATAAGAAATAATTTCAACACAGGTAAGCCTAAAACCATTGCTTTAAAAAAAGAAAAAAAAAAAAAAACAACCTTGACCGACTTTTAGTTTTAAACCTCAGATGAATCTTTCACAGATTTAACAGAATAATAGCTCCCCTACTGACTTTACACATTATCACAGACTTAAAAAACAGCGAATCTCTTGGAGGCGCAACCGCCCAGTTGCTGAGATGGGAGAGGCTTCCACTCTGCTCTCCGCTGGTTTCCCCATTTATTTTCCTGTCGGTTACACACTTCACTGGCTCAGCGGTTCAAACTGTACCCAGTACCAGTCATATCACATAGCTCATTATCAGTCTGAGATTATTATTCTACATGGGAAAAGCTGGCAGCTGTGATATTTAGACATATTCTTAAATTTTAACTCACTGCACTACTCATTCTTTTGTCACACTACATCTGAAAACCAAACGGTGATGATTAATCGTAGCACCTCCACGGTGGTACATCTTCCAATTAAACATGCAGCTACACTTGGCCAACCACCAGAACTCTTACACCCATCAGTCAAAATTCCTTTTATTATATACTTCTGATGCAGTTTTCAAGTCAATTCTGCAAGGGTCAGGTCAGTTTCCCAGCCACCAGACTGCTCGTGACCCGGTCAGGCCAGTCTTCCAATTTGCTGGATTGCCCGTGGCTCAGTTATCCCAACTCGCCTGGTAGCCCACAGCTTAATCAAAACTCTCTCCCACCGCACACAATAGACATCTGGCACCTGCCACAATGGCTGGTGGTCAGACTGACCTTCCCGTACCTGGGAACAGCCCACCCTTTACCTAACCCACTATCCCAGCTCACACCCTGGAACCCTGAGGCACCTGCCCAGCAGAACAAGAGACCAACCCCTCCTCTACCCAATCACAAACTCTGCTCTGTCTTTTTAAAAACCCCATTCCTGCCTCCCCCAACCCTGCGGGTCTGCAGTCCCCCCGACTCAGCCCGCCTGTAAGTGCAGCAACAAATAAAGGCACTTGGATCAGATCATCCAGTTCCTCCTGCCTCTGTTTCTCACGCATTTCTAAAAAATTCCCTATCACAATTGCCAGTAAAAATCTTGATCTCGAAAAACAATATGCTGCCCCCAATGTGCAGGCTAGAGAGGCAACTGATCGATGTATCTATCACACATTGATGTTTCTCTGCCTTTCTCCCTCCCTTTCTGTCTCTTTAATAAATAAATAAATAAATAAATAAATAAATAAATAAATAAATAAATAAAATCTTATACATAAAAAAAGAAAAACAGCCCTGGCTGGTGTGGCTCAGTGGATTGAGTGCTGGCCTGCAAACCACAGGGTCGTGGGTTTGATTCCCAGTCAGGGCACATGCCTGGGTTGTGGGCCAGGTCCCCAGTAGGGGGCTCGTGAGAGTCAACCACACAGTGGTGTTTCTGTCCCTCTCTTTTTCCCTCCCTTCCCTTCTCTCTAAAAGTAAATAAAATCTTTAAAAAAACAATCAATGTGCTTTGTTTCACCTCCAAAGGACATCTCATGTTAGCTGTATAATCTTGGCTACCACTGTTCCTACTCTGATATGTAAACTTGCTATTAGCTGTTAAATATAAAGCTTCAGTTGGCTGCACATTCTTTGTCTCGCCTGACCAACTTAAATTGACTGTGATAAAATTACAGTCTCTCAGTCGTACACCTACCTTAGTCACCTACAAAGATTTACTAAGTGCCTACTGTGTACTCAGCATGTACATACAAGGGACTGGGCAACAAGAATGGATAACAACTCCTGCCCTTCAAAGTGGGCATTCATATCTGTTGAAGAACAACTTTATAACATTTGGGGTGGAAATTTAGCAGCCTTTATCAAAATTTAAACTCTGCATCCCCAAACATAAGAAATACTAGGCAAAGTATACAAAGATACACATAATAAGGACATTATTGGTTTTTTTTAAGCTTTTATTTATTTTTAGAGAAGAGGAGGGAGAGAGACTGAGACAAACATCAGCGTGTGGTTGCCTCTTGCTCGCCCCCTACTGGGGACCCGGCCCAACCCAGGTATGTGCCCTGACTGGGAAGCGAAGCGGAGACCCTTTGGTTCCCAGACACGTACTCAATCCACTGAGCCACACCAGCCAGGGCTATTGTTTTCAATAAGAAAAAAAGTGACAGTAATGTTGATGTCTGTCAATACATGAGCAAATTAATAAGATAAATTTATGCCCTCGCCAGGTAGCTCAGTTGGTCGGAGCATCGTTCCAGTACACCAAGGTTGCAGGTTTAGTCCCCAGTCAGGGCACACACAAGAAGCAACCAATGAATGCATAAATAAGTGGCACAATAAACTGTGTTTCTTTTTTATTTTCTCTCGCTCTCTCTCTAAAAGATCAATGCATAAAGATTTTAAAAGAATACAATAAAGTTATGAAAAATAATACTCTGTGATCATTAAAAAGAATAAAGCATGGATGCAGAGGTACCAAGTTGTAAAGTAGTCTATGACACTTAGTTCAGAATAGTTTTTCAACGAATGACTCTACAGCAATTGGATCTCCACATGAAAATAAAAAGAGCCCCAACCCATGCAGTTCAGTGGGCTGGGTGTCATCCTGCAAAGCTAAAAGTCTCCAGTTCGATTATCAATTCCCAGTCAGGGCACATGACTTGGCTGTAGGTTCAGTCCTCAGCTGGGGTGGGTATGAGATGCAACCAATTGATGTTTCTCTCTCACATCGATGTTTCTTTCTCTCTTTCCCCCTCCTTTCCTCTCCTCTAAAAATAAATAAAATAAAATCCGAAAAAAAAGAATGGATTTGGACTCCTACCCCACAGCATACATGAAAATGAACTCAAAATGAATCAAAGACCTAAATATAAGAGCTAAAACTTTAAAACTGAGTAGAAGAAACATAATCATAAATCTTTGTAAGCCTGGGCTAGGCAATGATATTATAGTATGACAACAAATCAAAATAATATTTTAGTATGACAACAAAATAAAAAGAAAAATTAACACATTAAACTATCTCAAAATAAAAAATCAAATGACACCATCAACAAAGTAAAAAGACAATCCACAGGCTGAGAGACAGTATTTGCAAATCACTTACCTGATAGGGATTTGTATCTGTAACATACAAAGAACTCTTACAACTAAATAATAAGACAAAAAAAAATTAAAAATGAGTGAAGTAAATGAACACACATCTCCAATGATGCGGAAATGACCAGTAAGCAATGAGAACTGCTGAAGATTCCCCATCATTACAGAAAAGCAAGTAAAACCACAAGGAGGGACTATTTCACCTCCACTAGGACAGCGACAATATAGGCACATGATTGTATCAGATGCAGAAGTATGCGGCAAGATATAAGACTCATTTATGATTTAAAAAACCTCAATAAAATGGGTATAGAAGGAAAGTACCTCAACATCATAAAGGCCACACATCTGAGAAGCCCTCGGCCAACATCACACTCGATGGTGCGAACCTGAAAGCTTTCCATTCGAGATCAGGAACAAGACCAGGGTGGCCGCTCTCACCACTGTCACTCAGCACTGGAAGTCCTACCAGGACAACCGGGCAAAAGAAAGAAACAACAGGCATCCACATAGGGGAGGAAGAAGTAAAATTGTCACTTTTTGCAGATGACATGATTCTACATATAGAAAACTCTAAAGATCCCACCATAAAAACAAACTGTTGGAAACAAACAAATACAGTCAGGCTGCAGGACACAAAGTCAATGCACAAAAACCCAACGCGTTCCTATGAACTGACAACGAAATATCAAAAAAAAGAAACGAAGAAGACAATTCCATCTGCAACTGCCATAAAGAAGAAAATGTCTAGGAAAGCATTTAACAAAGGATGTTAAAGACTACACGACATTATTGAACGAAACTGCAGAAGACACAAGAAATGGAAAAATATTCCATGTTCACTGATTGGAAAAATCAACATAATCTAAACGATCATATTACTCTTACGACAAAGCATTTATTTCATAAAGTTATGCATTCAGTTAAAAATAAATAAATAAAATGGCCATATTACCTAAAGCATAATACAGATTTAATGTGATCCCCATCAAAATCCCAATGGCATTTTTCAAAGAAATAGGAAAAAAATCATCAAATTTGTATGAAACCAGAAAAGACTCCAAATAGTTGAAGTACAGAACAAAGCCAGAGATATCATACTCCCTGAATTCAAATTATATGACAAAACCACAATAATCCAAACAGTATGGTATTGGCAGACCAATGGAACAGAATTGAGAGCCCAGAAATAAACCCTCACGTGTATGGGCAACTAATATTCAACAAGGGAGCCAAACACATACAATGGAGGAAAGAAAACCTCCTCAATAAATCGTGTTGGGAAAACGGGAGAGCCACATGCAAAAACGAAACTAGACCGCTATTTGACACCATACACAAAAATAACTCAAAATGGATCAAGAGCCTAACTATAAGAACTGGAACAACAAAATACAGTCATACTTCATACTTGTTACCTTCAGAACTTGTCACACCCTGTACTTGTCTCATTGTGACGGGAAAAAAATATTTCGGCACTCAGCGCTTGCTCGAGACAGGTGGCACTGCTAGAACCAGTATGAGTAACGACACGGCCCTGAGAGAGAAAATGCTTCATCCTTGGGTGCTCCTCGGTATCTGCACTTGTCCCGAGTTCCAGATGAGTACCAAGGGACCACTGCATGTAGGAGAAAACACAGGTACTAAACTTACAAGCCTTGGTCTCAAGGAGGTTTCTATGAATTTGACCCCGAAGGCAAGGGAAGTAAAAGCAAAAATAAATGAATGGGACTCCATGAAACTCAAAAGCTTCTGCAAAGCAAAAGAAACCAGCAGCAAAACAAAAAGGTAACGACCGAACGGAGAGAGATGTTTGCAAACAACACCTAGAAGGGGCTAATATCCAAAGTATATAAAGAACTCAAACAACTCAACAACAGAAATATAAACAATCCTATTAAAAATGGGCAGAGGACCTGAACACTTTTCGTGAGAAGACATACAAATGGCCAAGAGATGTGTGGAAAGACTCACACATCTCACACTCACCAGCTATAAGGGAAATGCAAATCAAAACCACAATGGGATACTACTTCACTCCTGCTAGAGTAGCCATCATCACGAAGACAAGAAATAACAAGTATTGGAGAGGTTGGGAAGAAAAAGGAACGCTTACTGCCAGTGGGAATGGAAACTGGTACAGCCACAGTGGAAAACAGTGTGGAGGTTCTTCAAACAGTCACGAATAAAGTTACCATATGACCCAGCAATCCATCATCTGGGTATCTACCTGAAATTTTTGAAAACATGTATTTGTAGGAATACATGTACCCCTATATTCACGACAGCATTAGACACAAGGCAGGCAAGACATGGAAACAACCTATGTATCCTCCAATGGGTGGGTAGATAAAGAAGATGTGACAGTGAAACACACACACACACACACACACACACATACACACACAAAATGGAATACTACTCAGCCATAAGAAAGGATGAAATACTGCCAGTTACATCATGGGTGGATCTTGAGTATCGTGCTAAGCAAAGTCAGTCAGATGAAAAAGGACAAGAAGAATTACATGATTTCACTCACATGTGGGATATAAAACAGAAAGCAACAAAAGAACAAACAAAACAGACAGACAAGCTGGCAGGCACAGGCTATAGAAGGTGGTGAGCAGAGAGGGTAGTGCGGGGAAGGTGAAGAGGGCAGAGGGGGATCAAGCGCATGGCCACAGGGGGAGAAGAGACTCGGGGGAGAGCACACAATGCAACACAACAGTGATGTATCACAGATTGTACACTTGAAACTTGCATGTTGTTAACCAATGTCACCCCAATAAATTTAATTTAAAAAGAAAATAGACAATAAGGAGTGCTGGTGAGGACACAGAAACTGGAACCCTCATGCACTGTGGGGGGCAATGTAAAATGTTGCAGCCAGTTAGGAAAAGACTCCGACAGTTCTTCAAACTGTGAAACGTGGAGTAATCACATGACCCAACAAGTCCACTTGGGTATATACGCAGAGAAATGGAAACATATGTCCTGGGGAAACATACAATAATAATAGTTCATTTTAACTTAAAAGAGAAAGCACACGTCCACACAAAGACGCAGACACTAACGTTCACAGCGGCATTATTCACAATGGCCAAAAAGCAGAAACGACTCCAACGCCCATCGAGCAATGAATGGACATACAAAACGTGGCAGAGCCGGCCACACACGAGACACGACCACATTCAGCAACAAAAAGGAGCAAAGCAGTGATGTGTGCAACACATCACAGGAAGGAACCCCAAAAGCAGTTTGCTAAGTCAAGGAAGCCAACCACAAAAATACCACGTGCTATGATTCCATTGACACGGAATGTTCAGAACAGGCAAATCTACAGGCGCCTAAAGCAGATTAGTGGTTGCGCCGGACTAGGAGTGGGGAAGGCGGGGAGGGAGCGACTGAAATGGGCGGGTTTCTTTGGGAGGGAGGTGCTGGTAATGTTCTAAGATTGGATTTTGGTAATAGTTGCAAAACTCGGCGAATTTGCTAGGCACTACTGAATTGCACACTTAAAATGTCACGCTGCCAGGTGCAATACTGCTCCATTTAGTGAGCAGCCACGTGTGCCAGGAACTACATTACATACTTCATACACCGTTTCATCTAATTCTCCTCGCAATAACCCTATAATCCCATTTCACAGAAGGTACCTGAAACTCAGAGAGGAAGCTACTTGCTGAAGGCCACGCAGCCGGACAGTGAACGACCCAGAACTCACTCACAAGTCCCATTGACCACCTCAGCATGCTAACCTGCACCTGTGACCACACATCCACACGGCCAGCAGAGAGTCTGGAACTTCATCATCATGCTATTTCAAAATGTCTGACAAGAGTCTTTCCTGGAAAAAGGCCAGTTCATCTGGTATTTTTAGGTAGCAGAATTTCCAGGCCAGTAAATCGATTTTGAAGAAGCCCTTGGGAGCAACCTAGTGCAGTAAACATATTGACAAAGGAGTCATCAGATTTCACTGCATCCCTTCGGGCAACGGCTCTTAATAAAGTAACTGTCTCTAAGCTAAGTGACAAACAGATTCATCTTGTCCAAATCCTAAATAAGGCACCTAGAACACATCTGGCTGGAACAAAACATTGCTCCTGGGAAAAAGCACACAAAGATCAAATTAGAACTGCCAGAAAAAGACTCCTTTGGAATCCGTCCTTCCTCGTCTGAGGAGAAATGTTAGTATTCTAGGCTCATCTGTCTTCTACTTGAATGACTCCACAACCCGGAACTCAAGTCGGGGAATGAAAATCCACCTCCCAGGAGACCCATTTGGTGGAGGCAATCAGAAAGAAGAGCACCGCGTGCGAGCGGGGAGAGAGGCGAAAGGAAAAGCTGGCAACCGATGAGACTGGTTAGATCACTCATCTGGCCCTGAAGAATGCGGCAAGGAAAACGACTTTAGCGTGAGCCCCTCTTCGTTGTGCGTGCCCCACATCGCTCGCGTTGCTCAGTCAAAACGCTCCTCTCTGTTCCGCCTCCAGCTTGTATGACATATCAAATCGCCCTAACAAAATGACACCAGGTTTCCATAGGGAAGTAAGTCAATTACTAAAGTCATTTCATTCTAAAAGCCAACATTAAAGGCACACTATAGATTTATCGAAGTTTCTTCCTGCAAAGCTAAATAGAATGATTTATTCTTCCAGAAGTCTGTCTGAAAAAAGTAATTCTCGTTCTCTTCTTACAGTCCTATTTTCTATATGCTAATTATCAGAGGGAATAATTAAAACTTGCAGCAACTATAGTTCATTTTCTAAAAATAGATCTTACCCAGGATAAAAGTAGGTATCGGAGTTTAGAATATTATATTCTACCCCAAAACTCAAAATCATCAAATTTTTAGGCCTGGAAAAGATTATTTAACACACATAATATTTTTGGAAGGCCCCCTCAGGAACCTACCGATGAATGAATTGGGTGAAATGGAAACAATAAGAAAAGACATACTTTCCACTTGTATTAAGTACCTTTTGTACCTTTTGAAATCTGAGCCATGTGCAGCTCAGATGTATGTATTTGTTATTGTATTAATTCACTATAAGTCACTGAGGGAACCTGAAGAGCCCCTCCCTTCCCAGAGGAGATACCTGAAGCCAAAGGAGGGAGGAGCTGCTCAAGCTCACACTGCTGAAGAGAGAAAAGGCTGGGCTAGAACTCGGGAACCCAGGAGAAGCTCCCAGTGTTTCCTACCTCACCACAAAGTCGTGTGTTAAAACAGCAAGTGCCATCTTGGACAATATAAAAGTCATCCTGCAATCCTTTTCAGAACTGTGCTCCTCCAGAGGCCCACAGCTCAGGACCCAGTGCTCCTCATGAATGTTTCCACAGAAGTTCTAAGGCAAAGGGCCAGAGATTCATACCAAATACTGAGGGAATAAAAACACATCAATCGGCAGGCGACACTGTGTCTTCTCTTAGGCACAGTGGATTTAAGCTTAACCAGGCCAGGAAACGCTGCAGCCTCCGTTCTTACTGAGGATTTCTGATGAGGCAGAATAGGGCTAGCAGCACAAAGAGCTTATCCCTCGTGAACCGAGGCAGAACAAATACAGCAAAAGCAGAAGACAGGAAATTCAAATCTGAAAGGAGCCCTAATTCCACGGTGGAACCGCTCTCCAATAGGAAAACTAAGGGAACTACCAAGGCCCCTTCTAGTCCTAGAATCCTCAGAGACACAGAAGCAAGACAGTCTCAACTTCTCCTCTGAGCAATTCAAGCGTTCTTTCCCTCTTGGTAGGAAAAAACCACCTTTTCTATCAATGGGCACAAATGCAGGGGAACAGCAGAGTTCCCACAGTCAGGAAAAAGAGAAGCCAGAAATGAAAACTATTCCAAAAATGTCTGTCTGCGTAGACAGAAGGATCTTGAAAGGAAATTTACTCCTTTCTTTACAGGTCTGTAGGTAACCTTCGCAACTGGAGAGATACATACATATATTAGACATTATTAGGCCTTTACTCTCCCTTTTGGTATTTGCCAAACATACTGTAGTCACGTATTAGTTAATCTAAGTATTTTAAAGCACTGGGTAAGTCTGTTTGCCAACAATTAGTTGATCTGGGGGGAGGAGGTATAAGGGGACTAAATGGTAATGGAAAAAAAATTTTTTTTAATTAGTTGATCTGATGAAACACTTAAAAAAGAAGAACATGAGACAGGATAACAAGCCTGGCCAAGACCTCCAGCCACTACTACTGCTCACATTTTTTAAAGAGAAATCATGGCGTGTGGAGAAACCACAGATGAAGACTTTCTCAGTCAACTCCAGGTCACAAGGTCACATGCCCCTGAGAAGTCTCTCTCATCATACCTTCAATTCTAGATCGGGAACAAAAGGCCAAAGAGAGCTCAAATTCTAGCGCTAGCCAACCACTGTCATCTCTAGGGAACATACAATATCAAATGCCCAGTCTCATCAAAAGTCCCCTGAGTGCTCTCCCAAATTCCAGCTCCAATTTGCGATCAGACATAGGAAAAAAAAGTCTGTTCATTTTTCTACTTTGTTGAAAATAAATCCACCTCATAGTAAAACCGTCACATAATTCAAAAAAGAAAAAATTACAGGAAACGTAAAGGTCAGATGTTATGCTTCCTACCTAGAGGCATGAATGCCAGCCCTGCCTGGTGTGGTTCAATTGGTTGGGCATCTCGGCAAAATGCAAGGTTGCCAGTTGGGTTCCCTGGGCGGCAGGTTCAGCCTGGTCAGGGCGGGTATGAGAGGCAACCATAGACGTTTCTCTCCCTCTCTCCCCCTCCCTTTCGAAAGGAAGGAAGAAAGGAAAATGAAAGGAAAGGAAAAGAAAAAGGGAAAAAGTAAGGGAAAGGAAGGTATTAATGCCAAAAACTCGCCTTGGCCGGGTGGCTCAGGGGCTCCACTGGTTGGATCATCGGCCTGTGCAACAAAAGGTCCCAGGCTCATTCCTGGTAAGGGCGCACACCTGGGCTGTGGGCTGCCCCAGTCGTGGTGGGTGCTGGGAAGCCAGGGGCTGATGTTTCTTTCTCTCCCCTCCTTTACCCTCCCCCCCCTCCCTCCCTTCCTCTCTGTCTAAAATCAATGAACATACTTTTGTTCAGATGAGAATTTTTTTTAAACCCTCTATCCATGTATTTTATGAAAAACATTAAACACACAACCTGGAGCCAAAAAAAACCCACAAAAACAAGTCACATTCCACTCCCTCTCAACAACAAATGAGTTAAACAGTAATAGAGGCTGCACTAATATTACCTAGGGCAGGAGAAACATTTGGTGACTCACATATTCCCCTTTGATGTCAATTTCTAAATTAAAGAGCTGGTTTCTTTGGGGAAAAAAAGGAGGGGAGAACTTTAAACTTGTCCTTTCAAACTTCAGATACAATAAATTAACCATTCTTAATTTCAAAGTCAATTCCATCCCCCCCCCAAAATCATGAGTCATATCAAACATCTGGTATCCATGAAATTTATTGCCTAAAGTTCATTCAATTAAGATTGACTGAGCGCCCACTACTGAACAAATAACCATCTGAATTTAACAAAAACGCTCAATTTTAACTTTACCTTCTCCTAGCACCTCCATATTTATATGCATAAATATTTATGTATGTGTAGATTATTTTTCTGTCGACTTGCAAAAAAAGTGCAGTGAGCAAATTTCACAGAGCACAGTTATCACACAAAGAAACCATAATGAAAGAGGAACATGGGTACCCCCTTCTGACAATGTTTTTAAATCGTTCAGAATTGTGTATATCTCTACTAGTCTAAATACTAGACTAAGTCATATGCTAAATGTTTATTTGCCGTGGTATGGAATAAAAATTGGGAAATGCAGTTGGCGTGTATGATTAAAATCTTCAGACAATGCCAAAGTTTTAAGTCAATGATTTTATGCCGCTCCTCCGTTAACTTTTCATTAACCGGGCAAACAAGTAACTGACAAGCTGAGATTGCGGATGTTTTATTTCTGGCAGAGGCAGAAAAAGGGACGTGAGCGAGAAACAGGAGCACAAAAAAGAGGTATGGTTAAGGTTGCAAATAAGACAGCCAATCCTGCATAAGAAACAATTACTACAAAGCGGGCAGAAGCAAAAGAATACTTTTGCCTTTTCAGCCCTTGGATTCTGTTCCCGAATTCAGCACTGTCTAGCAAAAGCAATGGCATCAGAGCAAATGATTAGATGCTGCCCAACCCTCCGCTTCGACGTCCTGAAGAAGAACTTCATCTAGCCTGTTGGGACACTCGGGGGCCATGCGTGAAGAGGAGGGCTAACGGGTTTTGGGAAAGCGAGGCCCACAGAGGGCAAGGCGAGCTCACCACGAAAACTCCAAGAGTTTCCCAAGCAAGGACTGAACACCAAGTCCCCGCCCCCGGTGCAGAAGGCAGAGCCGCCGCTCCCCACCGCCGCCCTGGGCAAACGGGGTCCTCCACCGCGGGGGAGTAAGTTGGCTCCGAATCAGCCCCTCCCTCCAGGACCTGAGCCCACCTCCCTCTCCTTCAGAGATCGCAAAGAGGACTGCACCGTCCAGCTTCGGCCCTCCGCCCCGCTCAAAACGAGACCAGCCATCACCCCTCTCTGACCTGTCCCCGAGCGGTCCAAGTCTGCAGCGCGACGCCTCCATTCCCGCCGCTCAGAAAGTAGCCAACTCGTCCAGACTCCCGACTCCGCTGCTAGGGTGGCAAGCCTGGCGCGCTGCCGGGCCCCGCCCCCTGGCAACCGCACCCCGCACTGTCGCCACCGTCTATTGGCCCACGGACCAGCCGCTCCTCTATCATTGGCTCCTGCCGCCGCCCGGCGTTGCGGGAGGGTTTCCAAGAGGCGGAGGTACCCAGAGTTAGAGGCGCTTGCGCCGAGGCAGGGATGACGCGCCAGGGCTGCACGCCTGGACCACAGCAGCCGCAGGGGCCGGGGATGTGTCTCCTGCAGCGGTGTTGGCTCCCAGCCGCTGGGAAGCGAGTCCGTCAGAGGATCCGCCCAGCCCCCACTAACCACACAAACTGAGTGGCCTCCCCGCCCTCGAACGGTTTGTACAGAGACCACCCAGAGCGCTTCCCGAGGTCTGTAATGTTAATTAGGACTTACAGACCTCTGCTGGCTCCCTCACAACAGAGCCTTCCTGGGAACCACACTTGAGACCTCTTCCAGCAGTTATTGCCAGTGAAGTGCATCTGCTCTCGCACTGGAACCGCACAGAACCCCTTCAGCCTCCCCGACTCCAGCCCACGCTTTCAGAGCGTGCCCTGACCTGCTCTACACTCTTAAGAATCTTTACCATTTACCTCTCTCTACAGCTCACAGACCATCTTCAGACATCCAAATGGAAATCCGCTATATAAATCTGTTCTCTTGTTTCCAACAAATCTTGTCCTCAACCATCACATCCTCTCTCACCACCAACTTACACTGTAATACCTTTAAAAAGTCCTAACAAAAGTTATTGCACAGTTTAGTTTATAGCGTTCCAAGGTCAAAGTTGTTTCCACATTGGGTTTGAATTTCTTATTTTTTAAATCCACATCCGAGGACAGTTTTCCGTTGCTTTTAGAGAGGGAGAGAAACATCAATGTGACAGAGAAGCACGGATCAGTTGCCTCCCATAAGCACCTGGGCAGGGGATGGAACTTGCAACCTAGGCATGTGCCCTGGCCAGGAGTCAAACCTGCAACCGTTTAGCTACAGGTTGATGCTCCAACCGAGCCACACCAGGTAGGGCTGGTTTTGAAGTTACAAGAGGCCTAGAATTTGACCCAAGCTAGGAGAGCAGAGCATTGCACTGGCTGGGTCAGCCTCCACTGTGTGACCCTGAACATGGTTCGTTACCTGTGCTTCAAATGCCCATCTATCAAATAAACAGAATAATCCTTGCTTGTCTAGCTTGGCCTGAACCTGACACTGAAGTAGGTTCTTCAATCTAAGGGAATGGAGTTGAATGCGATGCTCTTTGTACTGGTGAAAGGACAATGGAGATATTTCGTTGCCTGGGCAGCCCTACATTAATTACAGTAAGTAGTATTCTCTGAAAAGTTTCCGCATTTATTTACATAAATTTTTAAGTTACTCCAAGAAATCATTTTGCTGTCCCATTTAATATTTACAGATTTCTTTGGTTGGAAATAAAAAAATCAAAACACAGCAAACCTAGGCAACTTCCTCCATGGCCCCTTTTTATCTCCTGGATTCTACTGTAGTCACTAAAACAGGGTTTTCTGCCCTTTCTTCCTCTTGCCTTTCAGCTGGAGCCAAGGTGGCACAGGTGGCAGTTCAACTACAAAGTCAGAGTTTGCTCTGCTTTTTTTCCATCCATCGAGTCATAGAGGAAGCTGCCACTGAGCCTGACAGAGCTGGCACTCAAAAATGCAGAATGAATTCATTTGAACAAGGTGATTAAAGGATTATTGAGTAGTGGTTAAAGCAAACAATTAAGAAAGAATTTTCGTGGAGGGGCAATGTTGCTGCATTATTGGCAAGAAGGGTACTCTAAAAACTTTCTGCCACCATTTATTTACACGCATCTTAAAAAGTTACTACAAGATATTTTAAAATTTTTAACAGTTCATACAAGAAAAAATATAAAGTGAACTGTTTATGACACTAAAAACTATTTTAAAAAGCAAATCTGGGAACTGAATTCCCTCATGACTCCAAGGCTCTGGCTAAAATGCCTTTTTTCTATTGATGTGATTAGTGTTATTTTTACTTTATTCTATGGATGTACCCTTCTGTGACCCAGAAAGTGACTTCACTAACTCTATGAAAAGCGGCAGTCAATTTCTTGAAATAACTGGTGTCTGAGAAATCCCGTCAGTTTTTCACAAGGAACTGGCTTTTGTTCAGCTTCCCTCTCTCCCTGAGGTAAGTAGACAGGTGCTGTCGTCTCCTCCACGTGACCTTCACACCATACTTCTCTTCAGGAGTGTCTTCAACCAGAACCGCCCCAGGCTGCGGGCTCTCAGGAGTGCTCGTGGAACGGGACCAGCCTGGCAGGCTGTTTTCCCTCTGATCCGGGGGAACAGGCACCTGCTTCACAGAAGATGACTCTGGGGTCTGGATATCAGGGGCCATGAACATATAAGGCAAGTTTTGAAGTGCATGTGCTGACAGTTCCTCACAGCTTTGAGGACTGAGCATTGGAACTAAGACCCTTCTAGAAATGTCCTTTTCTGAATGATCAGGGTACTCCCGGATTAAGGGGCTTCCAGGTGCAGTTGAACTCGAAGAAGACTGTGGAGTCTCAAATGTTAGATGTGAAAACTTAGAGGTGGTAGACTTTCGACTTGAACGTCTGGACTGGTTTGGATGATGACGTTTCTGTCTCCTGTTGGACAGGAACCAGCTGTCTGCTGTTGTATCAAACTGAGGTAATACCTAAGGATTAAAAACAGAATAGAAAAGGTGAGCAGAGCCACATGTCAAGTACAAACCTAAGGGAAGAAGCTGTTGGGTTGGCCAAAAAGTCTGTGTAGTTTTTGCCATAAAATAAAAGACACAGTTCCCATGTTCACTAATAACTTTATTGATTTGGATATTTTGAATATGTTGGCTATCGCTGCCCCCCCCTCTCCATGGTAGAACACTGATTGTTCTCAATTAATGTCTCGATTTGCTCTCTATCAACTTCTACTGGTCTACCCGACCGTGGAGCATCATCCAGCAAGAAATTTCCAGCATGAACATCCACGAACCACTTTTGACATGTTCGACTAGTCACAGCACCTTCTCCATGCACTGCATCAATCATTTTTTGTGTGTCAGTTGCGTTTTTACCTTTCTTGAAATAATAAAGCATAATATGCTGAAAATGTTGCCTATTTTCTTCAATTTCAATATTAAAAAGGCTACACAAAAATTTACCAATTTTGATAACTTTTTTAAAAAATGCACGCTGATATGACAGCTGTCACAATGCAGTCAGACAAAATGGTTTCAGATGAAGTTCGAGACACCTAAGTACTATGAGAGCCATCATATGGAAAAAAAACTAGATGAACTTTTTAGCCAACCCGAAATACACAATGACCAGACACCAGAATCCTAAACGGGGCCCACTATTGTAAGGGATACCAAACAAAAATCCCTGTCTGACGGGATAGTAATAGAAAGCAATATGAGCTTTGGGCAATCTATTCAATGTCTCTGGCTTTCAGATTCCTCCTGCGTAAGAAAGGGAACAATGCCGCCTCATCACACCATACAGCTGCAACTTGTTGAACTGTCTTTGAACTTCGAGGGCAGAGACAAGCAGTCTTACTGGCCACTGGTCCCAGCATCTAGCAGAATGCTTGCACAAAGGCCCCCGATAGGAATGAATGACTGAATGCAGGAATAGGGAGGTCGTGGAGGGGAAGCAAGTAGCACAGGACCTGGCATATAATGAGTTCTCAATAAGTGTTTATTCCTCTGCTCATCCACAGGAGGTGGACATTATTAAGTTTCTGCACAACCATGAAGCAGGTATCATGGTTCTCCTCAGCAACCCTGAGCACACTATATTTATTAAGCACTCCTAAGTAGATTCTATGCTTTTGTCTGGTCCTTTTGCGACACGACTTCCCAGATATGCAGTGGCTATATTCTCTTCCCAGGGCTTTTAAGCTGTCAAAACACGATATATACCGTTTCTGTGGAGTTTTTTCGAGGTTCACCCTATTAAACAGTAAATAGAGTACTTAGCTAAATACCTCTTCCATGAAGCTCAGGAAACAATCTCCTTTTTTACTGGTTCTGCCATTGATCTGGCTTTCTCACCCAGCTACTGGGTAGTGAAGCTTTTATACTAAACTCTTTCAGATGAATGTGGGACATGTGGGCAGGGGCGAGACTCCAATTCTAACAACCCAAGTTGAAGTTTTTTTACTTTTCAGTTTGAACTTAGAGAAGGAGATATACCAGAAGCGATGGCGGACAACAGACAGAAAGAATACATTGCCTCCTTGTCCGTGCCCCCATGAATCTTATTCTTTTGAGGCCCTGGTCCATGGGGCAGGAGAGTCAAGAGTTCTGAGTTGCCTCACAGAGTAAAATCAAAGAAAGAATCCCATGGCCTACCCAGGAAGTGATGGTGTTGTGATCAATGGGCTTGCTGGGCACCTGTCTAGTGTGGGTGATGGGAAGCTGCGGCGATCCATGCTGGTGTTTGGGGCCCTCCAGTGGCTGTTGGTGGAACTGCAGTTGGGCTTTCCGGGACGTTTGGCGGCGTTTTTTTCTGGGAGGCATCAATAGGTGAGTGAAGAGCAGTTAGTAACCACATGGTGCTGTTTGTATTCAGGTATGAGGAGAGGCTCCAATTCCAACCCATACCTGCAGAGAAGAAACAAAGCTCTTCCTCAGATGTTGTCAGCCAGTTCCACTCTCAACTTACCACTCTGCCAAAAGCTCTGGGGAGAGCACCTTCCTAACCTACACCAAGTTGACACACAGATTTTACATCCAACCACTGTTCAATGAACACTTCTTGAGCACGTGTTCGGAATTCAGGCTACAATATCATTTGAGTGCCACGCCCTTGTAGGGACACAGAGGTCAGACTGTCTCTGTTCCAAAGAGCTGAGAGTCCACCAGAGAGAGACAATTACAATCTCACAATGCTTCCACTCTAGGGGAGGCTTTCGAGGGGAGGTGACACCTACCCGAGCTACGAAGGGCAAGGGAAGGCCGAAAAGCAGCGAGGGCACTCCAGGCTAAGGAGCAGCACATACAAAGCACAAAGACATGAAGGAGCATATCAGCGCAGGGAACCACAGACCACATGTGGCTGGACACAGGGCATGAAAAGATGAATGGCAAAAATTGAGGCTGGACATGATGTCAGGGTTAGTGCAGGAAAACCAGGTACACCGTATCGGTTTGGGTTTGAGCCTAAGTACTCAGTGAAGAATTTCAAACAAAATGATATGGTCACACTTGGATTATTTTTTAACTTTTCACCCCAGGTAATTTTGAACATACACAAAAACAGACTAAATAATATGAGCCTACCCATCACCCATCACCCAGATTCAACAACAATCAGCACCTGGCCAATCCTGACCTATCCACACCCCCTCCCTCTGTATTATTTGAGGAAAATATGATGTTCGCAGTCATTATATCATTACCATTAACACAACAGATGTATGTATATGTACCTATCCCGTAATATTATCAAGTGTTCAGAAATGTTCATATTTTCAATTGTCTCGTATATATCATAACTGCTTTTTGTTTGCTTTTTGTCTTTCAGACAGATCATCCTGGCCACAGCGTAAAAAGAGAAAACAAGTACCCAGGAAGTAGGAGGACCAGTTTTAGGAAGGGGCTGTGTAACCTACGTGAAAAATGATGAGGCCTGAACCTGGGCTGTCAGGGGAGATGGGAGGCTGGAGGCAGAGGCAGGGACAACAGGACCCAGAAAGCAATAAAAGTCTGAAAAAGTATCCACTGAATTGAGTAACCGGATCAACTTTAATAAGAGGTTCGGCATTGGGACGGTGGGACAGAAGTTTGAATGCGACAGGTAGAGAGGTAAATGGGAGGTGCAGCCGAGCGTGCTGGGCCTAGAAAGTCCCACAACAGGGTGGGTTGGTTCCACTCTGCCTTCATGCTTCTTCCTTTCGGTCAACAACCACCACAAAAATGACATCCTCAGGCTTATGTCACTAGGCAGTGCAGGTACAGGCACAGCAAAGAGGTGGAGAAAGTCTCTACACTCAAGAAAGTAACACTTTTAGGGACAACACAGGGAATAACTACACCTACTTGTTCCTTTACTCACTCAACAAATATTCACTGAGCACCTGCTCTGTGCCAGACACCGTTCCAGGCGCTGGAAATACAGACCAGAGAACAAAGTGGAAGCCCTGCTCTGTGGCACGGAAAGCTGACTGCCATTGCAGCCAGGGTGTCAGCGAAAGCCTGTCTGCAGGAGCGGCATTTGAGCAAAGACCTGAATGAAGAGAGGAACAAGCAAACAACAGAAAGCTGTGAGCAAAGAATAGCCCAGGCAGAGAGAATGGTGAGTGCAAAGGCCACAAGGTGGGGCTACGTCTGACTCCAGCTGCACCAGAGAGTGGCAGGAGGCAGTCCCAGGGACACCGGGCTTCGTCGGCAAGGTCAAGGACTCAGGATTTCATTATTCCTGATGGGATAGGAAGCCACTGGAAGGCTCTGGACAGAGGAGTAACACAATCTGACTTACACTTTGAAAAGTTAGCTTGAGCACTATCCCATGCACCGAAAAGGCTGCAGGTTTGATTTCCAGGCAGGGCGCATAAGCATGTGGCAGGGTTGATCCCCCGTCCGGGCGCATACAGGAGGCAACCAACAATGCTTCTCTCTCACACTGATGTTTCCCTCTCCCTTCCTCTCTCCCTTCTTCTCTGTCTTAAAAGCAATGGAAAAATGTCCTCAGGTGAGGCCTTTTAAAAGCTAAAATAAATAAATATATTCTTGGGTGAGGATTACAAAATAAAATTTACTGGAGGTGCTTTGTGAGAAAAGGTGGGTTGTGGGGAGGAGGGAGAGAGGAAGCCAGAACCCAGAGAGACGGCTGCACTGCAGGGGTCCAGGGTCCAGGGGAGAGGTGCCCTGGCAGCGATGATGACTCCGAGGATGACTCCGGTGATGACTCCGGTGAGAGGGGTTGAAATGAACTAGCCTCAAGTGGACACTATGTTGAGCAACAGTTCTACTGTTTCTGTAGCAACTCATTTTCCACAAAGTTACCTGAAAACTTTTCCAGTCTCTTAAAACTTTAGAACTCTCCTCCTCTCTCAACAAATGACCTATGTCCTACTGCACAAGGAACACAGGAGAGACATCAAAGTTAAAACATTTTCCAGAAATCGTGCAAACTGCATATGTCTGCATCCACCCTCTTTCTTTCTTCTGTAATTAGAGACCAAGTCCCTGCTCCTCTCTGAGGCTGCTCCCTCTGGCTGTGCTCTGCAGCCTTCCTCACGCACTACACCTCTTTTAGGCAATCATCTGCTCACACTTCAGTGACCCCTAGATGGAGATGACTTAAGTATTTATATATACGGTCTAGAGTTGTCCACACTCAGGACCCATACACCCCACTGCCTATTAGACAGCAACTAGATGTCTCAAATGCACTTCAAAGTTAACATGTCTAAAACTGTACTCACGAGCATTTCCCCTGCGCCCCCGCCACAGAAGGGACTATCTTCCAGGGAAAGGGTATCATCATTCATCCAGTTATGCATCCAGAAACCCTGACATTTCCCCGACCCGTCTCCCATCAGACCCAACGCCTCTTAAACATGTCTTCAATAACGTCCCCTTTCCCCCTTTCTGTCTCTCTCCCCCCACCCCTCCTCATCACCCTTCAGTTCCGACAATAGCCTGACTGCTCTATCCTAAGCTACTCTGGCACCCCCTGCAGAGACCCTTTAAAAATGCACATCTGGCTCAACCTTAGCACCGCACCACCTTAGAAACCTCCGCACCATGCCAGCCAAGTAGAGGAAGAAGCGAATGCGCCAGCTGAAGCACAAAAGAAGAGGCAGAGTCCAGGCAACCCGCTAGCCTGTTCACCCGTGGAAGCCACGGGAGCAGCAATACGGGAGGCCAGAGGCCAGGGACACTGGTACAAAGCGTCGGGCTGCATGCCTGCCATCGAGAACTTCTCAACGGATCTAGAACACACATGTCCTCCGATCGACGGGACCACCTTTGGAGAGACCCACCCTACTCTCACAAAAACAATCCCTTTTGGTCCTTTGTCCTGGACCTGTGACATTCTGGACGGGTTCTCTTCCCGGTGGTGGATGAATGTAACGTGTACAATAAATCATCTCTTCTGTCTTAGCTGAAGAAAAAAACCGCACATCTGATCTTGACTCACTCATGCTTACTTAACATTTTTGAGTTTTGCGTAAGGACCAACTCCTTAGTTTTGACGAAGGTCCTGCTTCCGGTAGTTCCCGCTCCATCTCACAACACACTCCATTCAGGTCTCGGTCAAACTCCCCCGATTCTTCAGCCTCCCTACTCCCCACACTCCCTCCGGGGACACAGCTTTCACACCTTAATCCCTTTGCTTTGAGGGTGTCCTTCCCTTTTTTTGCATAAAGATACCAGATCTTAACCAAGATTCAGTTCATCCGAAATGGCTTTCCTGGCCTACCTAAGGCACGATCTCCTTATTGTAGACACCCAGAGTTATCACTGACCTCTAATTTATCACATCACAGCTACAACCCTCCACTGGCCTTTTTGATTCTTGGAAACCTCTGTGCTGCTGCCTCCTTCCCTCCCCCTGGGCGGTGGACTCAAACCTCCTCTGCCATTGCACCCTAGCGGGGCCTGGCACCCACTAGTAGGCGCTCAATAAAACTTGTTGAGTAAGTGAACAGAGTGCTTCAGTGTATACAAAAAATTGGCTTTGGTCGGGGTGGGGGTGGAGCGGACAGATCGGTATCTGAAGATCTGGGGCTGAGGAAAGGCGTGCAATTTTTTAAAAGCTGTCGGAAACATCGCTAAGACTATATGCTGCCCTCAGAGCCTCAGTCTGGTCGGTCCGCAGACGGTCTGCGGTTGGTGGTACACGGTGCCCAGGCTCCCCCAGTCCGGAAAGCAACCGGGATAGACCTCGGAGAGGTGGGCAGACCCCCGGGGCGGCGGGTCGGAGGGTCTCCGGAGTGATCAGGGAGCGACAGCCCCGCGCCAGGGGCGGCAGGTCCACTGGGCCGCCCCAGGTCCCCGCTACCCCGCCCTCGCCGGGGACCGGCCGGCGCCCCCCGGCCTCCCACCGCCGCCGCCGCCCACCCACGAGCCGGCCCGGCCGCCTTACCCGCCCGGCGACGTCCCCGCCGCGGATCCGCAGGCCGCGCCGCCTCCGACCCGGAACGTGGAGACCGAGGCCGGCGCCGATTGGCGACGCTCCCTCACGTGACAGCAACGCTCCGCCGGCGCCAATTTCAAACAGCGGAACAAACTGAAAGCTCCGGTGCCCGACCCCACCCCCGGCCCCCGGCCCGGGACCCCCTCCCCTCCCGGGATCCCCCGGGATTCCCCACCCCTCCCGCACCGCCGGGGACCCGGCGGGCCTGGCGCGAGTCCCCGTCCGACACCCTGGCTCGGCCCCCAGGTTGGAGGAGCCCGGAGCCCGCCCTGGGAGCCTCAGCCCAGCAGCGACGGCGACTGCAGTCGGGAGGTGAGTGGGAGCCGAGGAATGGAGGCCGAGGCCGGGTCTCGGCGCAGGCAGGGAGCCAGGTCTCGGGGGCCGCGGCCAGGGCGTCTGGCAGCAGGGCGCGGGACAGGAGTGGAGGTTTGAGGCCGCTCAGGAGGAAGGTCTGAGCGAGGGTGCAAATTTTTCCTGCATCCACCCCCCTGGCCTGTCTTCATCTCTTTCTCAAAGCACCCCTTGGCTTTCCGTGGATGCTTGACCTCTCCACCCTGCCCGCAGCCTGGAGAGGGCTGGAGTGGGCTGCGTTCCTAGGCAGACTGGGGCCGTGATGAAGACTGAGCTGACTCTGCATGAAGTCAAAGACAGACCTGCCCGCACAGCCCTCTGCCTCCAGGCACTCGCACCATTATACCGCACTGCCTCCACTCCAGCCTCCCTTCTCCTGGTTTGTGAGAACCCTGGTCAGGACGGGGCTGGGTCAGAGGAATCACTGTAGAAGGCTCCTGGGCTAAATTGTTGGCAGTGATAGGAAGTGGTCAGAGATTAGAAGGGAGAATGGAGCCTTAGAAGATACCTTTGGGGGTGGGGAGGGGAGAATAGTATCTTCTATTGAAGAGGGAGGGAGGGAAGCTTGATGAGATGGGAGATGGAAGTAACACTGAGATTTGAAGGTAGAGGAAACCTAAATATAAAGGAAAGGGGGGAGCCAGAGTGGAGAGGGCCTGAGAACTTGAAGCAGATGGCAAATGTCGTGAGTGTGACAATCATTTTTAGGGTGATAGCAGATGTAAAAAAGAGACAACCTGTTCCTTTGTCAAAGTATCTCTAAACAAGATGACACAATTTTACATAACGGTACAGTATACTATATATCTGTTAAAATCAACGAAGCATAGCCCTGGCTGGTGTGGCTCAGTGGACTGAGTGCTGGCCTGTGAAACCAAGGGTCTCCAGTTCGATTCCCAGTCAGGGCACATGTTTGGGTTTTGGGCCAGGTCCCCAACTGGGGGCGTGTGAGAGGCAACCAATCGATGTATCTCTCACACATGGATGTTTCTCTCCCTCTCTTTCTCCCTTCCTTCCTTCCTCTCTAAAAATAAAGAAATAAAATCTCTTTTAAAAATCAACAAAGCACAAAATTTTAAAAAGATAAAACTGTTGTTTAACATTGCACAACCACTTTAGCTCATTGATGGCAGCACATTGCAGGTATGATAGCCCGTGAAATGAATGGCTCTCCCTTCTGTTATGCAGTGTACAGTCCGCTCAACTTTACCTTGAAGGAGCAGCTCCGCTTTTACCTGGGGTCTGGGAACTGGGGATGGTTTCCTCAGTGGTGTGGCAACACTGCAATGGTACAATCTGCCCTTCTCCCCTGATTCTATTGGCACTGATCCTTTTATTTATAAACTAGATGACATAAAATATAAAGACTCTTTCCTAGAATGGATTATGGGATTAGGGTTTTGTCAGGGCTCCTAACTACCAAATGCCCTCCTGTCCCAGCATCCTTGTCCCTACAGTCACTGTGAGCCATCTGTGTTTTAGTAGGTAATACTAAACATCCCTACACTTTTGTAAGTATCCCATCTGTTTCTGTAGCCAAACATTCTTAAGCTTCCAGAAGACCTTGGTCTATGATGACCTACATTCAACCCAATCCCACTTTTCTCATTTGCGTGGCTTCTGTTTGCTCCAGTTTTAGCTTTCTTTTGTCAGTGGAACTTATCTATTGTCTGAGGTCTTTACAGAGGCTTAGGGAGCATTCCCTTGGGCCTGTGTGCTCCCGCTCCTGGTCATAGGAAGAGGAAGACTTCTCTCTAACAGAACTTCCTCTCATCCTAACATTTCTCTGACTTTCTGCTGTTCCTTGAACTTTCCAGGGTCCATGCTTGCGATTCTCAATGGAGAGTGAAAGCACAGATTCATAATGAAAACCAGCCCCCGTCGGCCACTGATTCTCAAAAGACGGAGGCTGCCCCTTCCTGCTCAAAATGGCCCAGGTGAAACATCGGAGGGGGCGCCTAAGAGGCCTCCTGCCCAACAAGAGCCTGGTCAAGCGCAGGCCTCCAAGGAGATGGCACAGTCCACCTCTTGCAGGTTTCCAGCTGGGATAAAGATTATTAACCACCCCACCATGCCCAACACGCAAGTGGTGGCCATCCCCAAAAATGCCAATATCCAGAGCATCATCACAGCATTGACCGCCAAAGGAAAAGAGAGTGGCAGCAATGGGCCCAACAAATTTATCCTCATCAGCTGTGGGGGAGCCCCCACTCACCCTCCAGGACCCCAGCCTCAAGCCCAAACCAGCAATGATCACAAGAGAACAGAAGTGGTCACCGAGACCCTGGGACCAAAACCTGCCGCTGCAGATGTGAATCTTCCTAGACCACCAGGAGCCCTTCTCGGGCAGAGATGGGAGAACTGTGGTATGTGGTCCGCAAGGCAAAGGGTTGAGGGGCTTAGCCTTTCCCCTTTGGTGGCAAAGTACCCATTGTAGTCACATTGATGCCTACAATAGACAGGCATGTATCCTGAACCGGGGAAAGGTCATTCTGAACCCTTGACCCAGATCCTTTGGGCACTGTCCAAAGGTTTGTAATTATTATTTAGGGCTGCTAATTGCCTTCTTTATTATTGGAAAAAGATTTCTTTATTGTTTCTGTTTATCCTTCTCATTGACTATATAAAGAAGTAGGAATCTTTCTCCATCTTAATAAAAGAGCACACTGAAGCATGAGGAGGAAAAGTGGTTTTCTCTGTGCAGACAGTAACTCTTTCATAAGGTGGCTTTGACTGATCTCTAAGGCTCAGTGTGGCCCCGATGGAAATGCACTTTAAACTATGCCCCTGAATTTCTCCTGAAGTCCGTAGTGGTGTGGAGTACTTGAGGACCACAGCATGCATTCCCTTGTCCCTAAGGGTAGAGCTCTTGGAGAGGTGGTTCCCTAAGCACCAATTTCAATGGGCCTGCGGGGATCAGCCCAGACAGCTAAGTGACATCTTGGATTGTTTCCCCTCTAGCTGGCGGTGAGGCAGCAGGCTGCACTCTTAACAACAGCTTGACCAACATCCAGTGGCTTGGAAAGATGAGTTCTGACGGCCTGGGCCCTTGCAACATCAAGCAAGAGATGGAGGGAAAGGAGAATCTGCACTTGGAGCAGAGTCAGGACAAGGTGAACTGTTCTGTCACTCCCTAGGGAAATCAGAGCCCGTGCAGGGAACTTCTAAGAAGGGAAACGGATCGAGTGGTCTGTGCAGCAGAATTTCCAAGTGCTGCTGTGAGCCCCTACTCAGTGCAATTCTGCATAACTTCTGAGCTGCGTTTCTGCTGGGGATCTTTCTCCCTCATCTGAGAAATTTGCTCGAGGGCAGATTCCTCTGCCTCGCTCTGTTCCATTAGCGCTGAGTTTAGTGCCCCACCCTTAGTAGGTATTCAGGAAGTGATAAAGAGCTCTTAGTTTGGAAAGCCACTTAAACTTTAAAAGAGCAACCCAACAATATGAAAGGAATACAACATTTTTAACCAGATAGTTTTCTTAGAAGATAGACTAATAGAAAATAAAGCGCGTTAGATGTGAATTTTACATTTTTCCCCAGCAGGCAAAATTGATTTGACCCAATTATGTGGCCTGAGGTGGTTTTTCACAGCTGCTGCACCCCTAGATTCTGTCGTACATTCCTTTTAATCATTCATTCCACAGACTTTAAAAGTGAATATGTACATGGGTAGGCACCTGCATAAAAATTGAGCTGTTCACTTAAAACCTGTGTGCTTTATGAAGTCATTCATATAAATCTATAAATATAATAAACTTCATATACATATACTTATACACAAACTTATAAATATAAGAAAGCTCAATATTTTTATTGTTGAAGCTTAATATTTTAAAATATGAGTAAATATCCACATTAACATTAATATTTTTATTTTTTTAATATTTTATTTAGTTATTCTTAGAGGGGAAGGGAGGGAGAAAGAGAGGGAGAGAAACATCAATGTGTGGTTGCCTCTCGCATGCCCCACAGCAGGGAACCTGGCCCGCAACCCAGACATGTGCCCTACTGGGAATTGAACCTGCAACCCTCTGGTTCACAGGCCAGCGCTCAATCCACTGAGCCACTCCAGCCGGGGCTTAACATTAGTATTTGAAAATGTGATTCACATACTTGCCTAAGATGTAGTCACATGTGTCCTTTGCAGACATTTTTCTCTCCTGTACTCAGAAATATTTCTCTCACACAAACATTGAAAGAAGATGGGTTTACTCACATCATATCAGGAGAAAGGATTGGACTAAGACCTTGGCCCCCAAGGTCTGAAAAATGGGTGTGGTTTTTGTGTAAAATCAATGTTTTAAGAATCATAACACATACCCAAACTTTGCTGAGAGGTTTCAACTACCAAAAACTGGACACTTCTCTTTGCACAATATCTTTAGCAAAATGAACAAAGACAGAAAATTGGGATTGGACTGGACCATCTCTAAGAGGCTTCCTAATTCTAAACTTTTACTCCAGGCAGTAGTGGTCTCGGGTGAGTCTGTCTCTAGTGTGAATTTTATGGGAGAAGAGGTTTCTCTAGGGAGTGTTCTTCGAGGGGGGCTGGAGGAGACCTTGCAAACCCTTTCTGTCATTCCCTTTCTCCTCCCTCGGGTTTCTCACAACCCTCAGGTCGAGGAGCCCCCAGGAGCCCCGACACCCTGGCAGGACTCCGTGTCTGAGCGGCCCCCGTACTCTTACATGGCCATGATACAGTTTGCCATCAACAGCACCGAGAGGAAGCGCATGACCTTGAAAGACATCTACACTTGGATCGAGGACCACTTCCCCTACTTTAAGCACATGGCCAAACCAGGCTGGAAGGTACTGTGTTCCAAACCACCCAGGTTCAGGTCGCTCCACCCCGACAGTTCGTCTCCACGGAGGTGCAGCCCTTGGGTCTGGTGTGAGGGCGTGCTGCATGCAAAGGGCGCTAGAACTCTGGACACGTGTGTCTTTTGGATTAGGACTTGCTCCTGCTGAGTCCCGCAAAATTGTCAGTGAGAACACTGTGGCCACCTCATCGGTCACTGCCTAAGGTTTACCGTGACTCTTCAATGTAGTGCCAAGCCCACGTTTGTGCTACATTGAACAGCGGCTGGAGTGACTAAGTAGCTTTAGGAATAGACCTTTTAAAAACAGTGCTGCCTTGGAGCCTCTAATGTCACGTAACAGTTCTAGAAGGCAGGGGTTTTCTCTTCGTCCTGTACAGGGGAACAGAGATGCCTGGGAATCCCTGCAGTTCTCACTACTATGTCAGAGCCCCGGCTCAGGTCCTCTGACAGATGCGCTCAGCTCCGAGCCAAGTGTTTTTTGTTTTGTTCTCCCCAGAGCAGAACCTTTAACTTCGCCCCCTTACCTCGACTAAATTTCCGAGCTTCTTAATTTCCTTATTCACCTATCTTGCTATTGATTATTGCTTCGCAGTCACTCCTCTTTCCAGGCCATGGACAGCTATCCAGGTCTTTTCTGTCACACCCACCTGAGAAGTGGCATGGCCTTTATCCCCATAGGACAGAGGGGTTTATGGCTGATGTGGATGGCTCTATGACTAGGAGGTCAGGGAGAGACCTGGACACTTGACGAAGCCTGTACTAGGCACAGTGGACAAGATCTGAGGCTGGTGTCCCCTTAGGAAGCTTCAAAGGTGGTGCTTCTGCATCTAAAGCAGTTGATAACTGGTTGTCTCTTCTTTCAGAATTCCATTCGCCATAACCTCTCTCTCCATGACATGTTTGTGCGAGAGACATCTGCCAATGGCAAGGTCTCCTTTTGGACCATTCACCCCAGTGCCAATCGCTACTTGACCTTGGATCAGGTGTTTAAGGTGAGTGTCCTGATTTCATCTAAATGGGGCCAGAGTTGGAAGTTGCAAAGCCACCTCAGAAGGACACGGTTGGTCCTTGTGATGATCTTATCTGATCCGGGGAGAGTTAGAAGCCAGCCAGCCCGTGGGTGATTTGCAGAAAACTCACTGAATTGAGTACAGTTGACAAATACCAGATGACACACTTTAGTGCTAGACCAGGCCATGGAGAGGACCGCTTGGATCCAAACAAGAGGACTTCCTGGGGCAGTGTTTCCCTAGCTGCCCTGCAGATAAGGACTGCCTGGGATGCTTGTTGAAATACAGCTTCTCAAGCCCCTGTCGTGGGGCTTCTGACTTAGTGGGTCTGGGATGGACCCAGAATTTCGTATTTTTAACAAGCATCTCAGGTGATTATGATGAAATCTAGGAAAACTTGTTTGTTTGTTTTTAAGGGAAAAAAACAAAACCCTTCTTTAGGCTGGAGACCAGAAACTGAGCCAGCAGAACAACTCTTCAGAAGCCGTTGGGGCTTTCAGAGTGTCCATGACTGTTCTGCTGGGAGGGACAGTTGTCCAGCATGGTCCTCAGCGCCAGGCGGGGATAGATGTTTTTCCCGATGTGGTCAGACTGACTGGCCATGCTGGTTGTAACTTCATCTCGTTTCTCTCCCACAATGCCCGGCCGCCACAGCCACTGGACCCAGGGTCTCCACAATCACCCGAGCACTTGGAACCAGTAAGAGTCCTTCCCTCTGGCTCGGGGCTTGGCCTTGTTCTCCTTTCACTGCTCAGCATGGCTTTAGTGGACAGGGACAAGACTCTCAGCAGGGGAAGGGAGGCTGTGGCCATGTGACTGCCGACCCTCAATGCAGAGCACCCCGAGCTTCTGGGAGTGAGGAAATTTGTGAGTGCCCCTCATCTCCCAGAAGAGGGCTCATGCCCACTTCTCCCCTGCCTCACACAGCATAATAAAGGTATGCTCAGCAGAGTGGTCATGGCGAGAGGACATACCATGAGTTTGGTGTGAGCAGCATCCATAGCTCATGGCATAGGCCTGGCAGGAGGCAATGTTTCCTTTCATTTTCACCCTGGCTTTTCTTTGCCACTCATAGAGCTGTGTGCTTCAGCATCCCCTGGGGGTGGTGAGGACACATGGATGAGGTGCTGGGACCTGCCATGGTACATCTGTGTGCTGTGCACCTTTCCCACTAACCAGGCTTTGGTGGCAGTGCCCACCTGCACCCTCCCAGAGCGGCTTTGGTTTCTGGGCTGTGAGGGAGCTCAGCGCATGGTACCAGAGCAGCCGGTGGGTCTCCCGCCATCTCCCCCACCTCGTTAACCCAGGTTTCTTTCTCTTCCTATCTGCCACACACAGCAGCAGAAACGACCCAACCCTGAGCTCCGCCGGAATGTGACCATCAAAACTGAACTCCCACTGGGCGCACGTTAGTATGGGAGAGTGGGCCTCAGGCCCAGTCCTTGTTCTGGGGGTGTATCTTTAGGGGATCAGACTCCGGGACTCTATACCTAGCTCAAAGGGATCTGACTCCAGAGGAGAGCACAGCTCCTGGGACTGAGAAGGGGTGTGTTCCTGGACCCCTACCCCTTATCTCTCTTCTTTCCTTCTAGGGCGGAAGATGAAGCCATTGCTACCCCGGGTCAGCTCCTACCTGGTACCCATTCAGTTCCCAGTGAACCAGCCACTGGTGTTACAGCCCTCGGTAAAGGTGCCATTGCCCCTAGCGGCTTCACTCATGAGCTCAGAGCTTGCCCGCCACAGCAAGCGAGTCCGTATTGCCCCCAAGGTGAGTGGCTTCTGTTTTCCCTGGAGGATTAAGTGCACCGGCTGATGTCTTGCACCTGCGCTCTACTAAGTGGTCCTCGAGAAGCTCATAAATCTAGCTGGGTAGATAAGGCATAAAAGCAAAGGAAAATGTAATACCATTATAAAAGCTAAAAAGGAATCTGGATCGCAATGTAAGTATTGTCAGAGAGCCCAAGTTACATACTAATGAGTTTATAAGAATTCAGACAAGGTCATTGTGACAGATGGGCTGGGATGGTTCAGGAAGAGTTTCAAAGGAAGTGGGTCTTACAAACAAGTGATTTGGGTAAACAGACAAGAGGGGAGAGAGGATGGAGGCAGGAAATGCCAGTCTGTACCCAGTAATAGTGGGGTGACCTCATCAGTCCACCTCAGGGCTTCTCAGCCTGGGTACTGCTGACGTTTAGGGCTGGACCATTCTTTGCTTTGGTGAAAGTGCTGTTCTGTGCACTGAAGGATGTTTATCGACATCTCTTCTCTCTCCCGACTAGAGGCCAGGAGCACCCCCTGCCTACTTATGGGAAAATTAAATTAAAATGTCTCCAGACATTGCCAAAGGCCCCCGGGGGGAGGGGTTGCCCCGGGTCAATAAGTATCATTGGTCCAGTTTGAGAGAAAGGTGAAGAGGGTAAGTTAAGACCGTACTTTGATGGGCTACCAAATCCAGACCTAACCTTCTAGAGAAGTTTTTGTGAGCAGGAGCTGACCTGTAACAAAGCAGGGAAAAGGCTCCACCCCCTTCACTGAGATGGACACAGAATGGGCTCTGGAGTTGAGAGACTTGAGTTTGCTGGGAGGTTTTTAATTATTTTTTAAATATCTATAAAGTTATACATACCACCACATATAACTACATATGTGCAATCATGTGACTATAGCATGTAGATCGTTTTTGTTTTCGTTAAGTCCTTTCCCCTTTTTCTTACTTTTGCTTCCCCTCCACTTCCCCTCCCCCAGCTTCACCTACATGACCGCCGCTCCTCAGGATAGCCCACGTTGGCACTTCCTATGCTGTCTGACACGGTTTGTCCGTACTTCCTATAACAGACACACAGCCACAGCCATTTCATCTGTACACACATGCCACACACAACACTGAAAGGGGGATTATGTCACAGATACTGTCCTGCCTCGTGGAAACCCTCCCAGGTCACTTGGCACGGCTCCAACTCACTGCCTTTTACTGGTCACCTGGTGTCCCATGGCGTGGCTGTGCTGTAATTTTTCCAACCCTTCCACTTCATCCCTGTGAACGACATGGCAATAAATATCTTTGCGAGTATTTTCTTACTATGCTTTTATTTCCATGGGATAAAGCCCCAGATATGAGATTGCTAAGTAAAGAGGTATTTTAAATTTTACTAAATATTGCTAGATTGCTTTCCAGAAAATGTGATCACTCACATTTCCACCAGCAACGTATGACAAGACCAGTGTCTTTGATAGCAATTTGTATTACTAATGTTTTCAATATTTGCCCATCTAATGTGCATAAAATTATTTCGTATTTCTTTGCTCATTAAGTGTGAGCACCTTCTTGTTATGTACGGTTGCCTGGGATTGTTCGCTGTGAGAGCTTGTTCGTGGATGTGGATGTCGGGGACTTTTCCTAGGGCTTTGTTACTGACTTGTGAGAGTTCTTTGTTATTAAAATGTGAACCTCTGTCTTTTATGTTGAAGATTTTTTTTTTTACTTGTATTGTTTGTTTCTTAACTTGGTTTGTAGTTTTTCTTGCCACAGTAAGATTTTAAAATTTTATATAGTCAAATACGTCTCTCTTTTCTCTTACAGCTTCTGGGTTTCCAGTCTTGGTTGAGAAGGTCACCCCCACCCTCAGATTGTACATGTAGTCTCCTAGCTTCTCTGTCAGGATTTGTATGGTTTTAATTTTTCTTTCGTCTTTGTGTACGGTATGAAGTAGGCACCCAGTTTTGTTTTTCTCAGACAGACACTTATGCCAGCACCACACTAGATGCTCTGTCTCCTCCTGTAACTGAACCACAGCCTTCACTGTGTGTTCTCGTATGTAATAGTTCTTGAGACTTTAAAAAGAGGACTGGTGACAGCATGTCACTTATTTTGGTCACCATCTTGGTCCTGCCTGGTGACGGGGTTGACTCTCAAGGCTTCGAGAGCTCCCTTTCACCTTGTCCCTGCTTTCCTTTCAGGTGCTGCTAGCCGATGAGGGGATAGCCCCTCTGCCCACTGCAGGCCCAGTGAAAGAGGAGAAGCTCCCGCTTGGAGAAGGGCTGTCTCCTCTGCTTCCAGTTCAGTCCGTCAAGGAGGAGGAAATCCAGCCCGGAGAGGACACGCCACCCTTAGGAAGGCCCATGAAGGTGGAGAGCCCGCCCCTGATAGAGTGGCCCTCACCGTGCCCGACTGTCAAAGAGGACCTGTCTCAGTCCTGGGATGACTCGTCCCACTCTCCCACTCTGAGGCCCAAGAAGTCCTACAGTGGGCTCAGGTCCCCAGCCCGGTGTGTCTCTGAAATGCTCGTGATTAAACGCAGGGAGAGGAGGGAGATGAGCCGGTCTCGGAGGAAGCAGCATTTACTGCCTCCCTGTGTGGATGAACCCGAGCTGCTCTTCTCAGAGGCCCCCGGGGCTTCAAGACGAGCCACAGAGCTCGCTCTCCCCTCGGAGCCCTCTGTGCCTGCCTCCCAGTCTGGCTACTCCCAGGAGGAGGGAGGACCTTTCAAGACACCCATCAAGGAGACGCTGCCCACCTCCTCCACCCCAAGCAAATCTGTCCTCCCCTTCACCCCTGAGTCCTGGAGGCTTACACCCCCAGCCAAAGTCGAGGGGCTGGATTTCAGCCCAGTGCGAACCCCCCAGGGTGCCTTTGGCCCACTACCTGATTCCCTGGGGCTGACGGACCTCAGTACCACCCCGCTGAAAAGTATCCCCCTCTTTGACTCACCCCGAGAACTCCTCAATTCTGAACCCTTTGACCTCAACTCTGGCCCCTTCAGCAGCTGTTCCCCCTCAGAGAGGGAGGTCCCCAAGCCAGGGTCCCCTGAGCCACAGGTTGCCAGCCTTTCAGCCAACCGCTCCCTGACAGAGGGCCTGGTTCTGGACACAATGAATGACAGCCTGAGCAAGATTCTGCTGGACATCAGCTTCCCAGGCCTGGAGGAGGACCCGCTGGGCCCTGACAGCATCAGCTGGGCTCAGTTCATTCCTGAGCTGCGGTAGAGACCTGACCTTACCCTTGCTGCTCAGGCTGTCCACTCTTCTGGGCACTTGTGTGGCTGGGCCATCCTCAGCCTCTGAGTAAGGACAGCAAGCAGGGACTGTCCATCCGCGCCTCTACCCCTGGTTATGCCAAGGCAGACATCACGCCACAGCCGCCACTGGGCCCCCTGCAAGCATCGAGGCCTTGGTGACCGGACTCTCTGCCACCCTATGCTCCGCTAGAGGACGTGATTCCTCGCTCTCCCTGTGAGAGCTGAAGGGTGGGCATAGCAGAAACAAGGGTGAAAAGAGGTTAGGAACTCCCCAAACTATTTGCATTCTGCGCCCAGCAGGCTCATCTTTCCTGCTCCTTGCAGGGTGCCCTTGTAAATAGTATGTATCCTCCAGACTATCCTCTAATTTTAAATGCAAGCTTATTTCCTTAGATCATTATTTACAGACTACCAGAAGGTGGGCAGGATGACAAGTTTCAGTTTGCCTCTGTTCCTTGCTTTTACTTCCTAGAGAAGGGGGGACCTGCCTCGAGCCCTTTACTGTAGGCACGCGGAAGAGCAGATCTCTCTTGTTGCCCCTTCCTCCCATCTCCCCATCTTTCCAAGTCAGCTTTCCTGCAAGTAGAAATCCTGGTAAAAACGTCCTTTGTAATACATCAAGAGTTGAACTTCGGGTGGGGGATGGGTGCATCTGAAGCAGAGTGTCCAGGCCCTGATGTGTGCCCATGTGATGTTTCTCTGATACTGTCCCTAATTATGCCAGAGAGACCAGCACTGACGAGAACTTGGTCCGAGGCCTGAGAATGCTGAAAGGGCCCTGATCTGCCTGGCTTCTTTAGCATGCACTGTATGTAGCTTTGCAAAGAGCCACCCAAGGCCCCAGCTGACCACATGCATGGGAGCCAGCTCAAGAACACTACTGTAACTACTATTCAATAAAATCCAGGGTGGAAATGTCGGTCTCTGGTGTATTGGCGTCTGGTCCCAAAGGCGTAAGGAGGGCTTGGAAGAGAATGTGGGTGATGATGAAGATGGTAGGGCAGGGCCTGACGCCCACATGAAGAAGGGCGTTAGTGTAGATCACCTCCCACACCCTGCACAGGCACACAGCCTTTCTAGCACAGAAATCCACAGCGTTCCCATTACTGTGCTTGCAGCCAGTCCCCAAAAAGGGAAAGGAGGACATGTAGGCAGACCTCCCGGAATATTAAGAAAGGATGGGTCCAGTTACAGATACCTCATGACCACCTCCACTCCCACCCCAAGTCCTGAGAGCCTGCCCCACTTTTCTCCCCAGGCCTCCCTAAGCAAGTCCTTCCCCAGAAGAGCGCCCATTACCATCTTTCGAAGTCAGAACTTGTCCCTTCCCTGGCTGTCTCACTTGAGACAGCCAGGGCCCAAGGGCCTAATGAGCCCTTCTCCCAGCATCACCACCCAGGAAATATCACCATAGCAACCCCAACAGCAAACAATGCTGCCAGTAAGGTCCTCCCTACAAAGCTGCCTCTCCTGGCAGTCAGGTCCAGAAGCACAATGGCCTGTAGGCCAGGAAGATCAGCCAGAGGGCAGAGTAATCCATCCCATGTCCGAGAACCTTTCCTGCAGGTAGGGGGGAGGGCCCCCATCTCTGAGGCCTACCTTTTTGTACCCCCACTGGGCTAGTGACTCTCCCCTTGGGCGGGAAGATCTCTCAGCCTATAAACTGCTGGCTTCCTCTCTTGGTCCTAGGGTCCTGCGAACACAGCTTAGAACAGAGGAGAGGAGATGCCTGGTTATTACATCTCCGGGACCAACCCACTGGGTGGTCCCAGAGAAATGATTTAGCAGGCTGGCCCCAAGAAAGAGTTGAGTTTTTGGAACAAGAAAAGTGCTTAGGAGTGGATGGGAGGGAGAGGCATTTTCGAAGGGCACAGTTCATGAGCAGTGTAGACAGATGACCAAGGTCCCAGCCCTGCTGCTCACTTACTCGGTGCTTTGGGAGAGTTATTTGCTGTGTCTTGCTTCTCTCACCTTTGAGATGAGGACCATACATAACAAGACCTGCTCATAGGGCTGTGAAAATTAAATGAGATGTGGATACGTATTTAGCACAGTGCCTACATATTTGCTACTATTTATTGCAAGGGGGCTGGAGCACAGAAAGGGGAAGGGACCAATAGTCTAGATGCTTTCTATACTTGCTTGTATTTTAATGAGAAGCACAGTGCACCGATGCCAGCAAGATGAGTAATAGGAGGAGTCCAGGTACAAAAGCAAGCACCCAGGCTCCATCCTCTGGAGAAAGAATTCCCCTCAACACTTGGCTTGGTATGAGGCATTTTTTCCCTCAGGATTTTCTCAGGCCTGACGTGCCCTGTTAGGAGCACAAGTTCCTCGACAGGGATGTGGGGGCATCAGATGAAGAGGACGGGGGAAGAGGGGGAAAATTCAGTTGAGGGTAGAGGGTGGGAAATCAAAACCCAAATCTGGTAGATGGAAAGAGAACAAAAGCTGAAAGGTCCACGAGAATAATATGGAGCTGTTGTAACTATCGATGGACCAGGCGGGAACGGAGACCCGGCTCCCTGCCAGGCCATCGGTGTCCTGAGCAGAGTCCTGGGTCTGGAGGAGGCAGGCAGCTTGTTTCCTCTGGCGCTGCCCCTAGGAAGGAGAGGCAGAGCACCCCCAGGCTCCCTCTGTCTCTCTGCAGATGGTGCGGGCAAATGAGCCTCTCCTGTCCTGCCACACGTGGACCCAGCGGGAGTTTCTCCTCCCTGATGAGCCCTGGGAGTTGCCGGGCTTCACTCCACAGGCCTACCACCACCTGGCCCTGAAGCTTCCACCCTGCACAGACGTGAAGTCCAAGGTGCACCACCGACTAATCTGCCCTTGGAAAAATGAAGCTGAGCACACCTGGGGCTTTCACACGTGGCTTGACGTGGGACACTTGCCAGCCACCTTTCCCACCAGGCCCGACATACCCTATGACAGCAATGTCTGGCGCTGGCTGACAGACTCCAGGGCCCACAGGCAGCTCCCAGCGGAACCCTCCATCCCCCCTCCCTCCTGGATGGGTCGGAACAGCTTTCTAGCTTTCATCAGCTGTAACCCTATCTTCTTGGACACAAAAAGGAAGAACCAGGTGATTCTCAGGACAGTGCAGGAACTAAGAGAGGTGCAGAAACTCAAGCTGAGGAGTGAAGCAAGGGTACCTCCACTCGACACCAACGGCAACATCTTGCCCCCAAAGGACTTCAAGAAGTAAGAGGCGCTCCTTCCTTAGGGAGCTCACATACTACCTATCTTCAGGTGACCCCTCCCTCTCTGATTCCTGTTTCTGATGTCTAATTGGTACTCTAACCTTCCCACCTCTGGTCATCTGAAAACTAAACTCTGGAGGGAAAGGATGGAGGCAAGGAAAGGACAGCCAGGGAAGGGGTTCAATTATTTAACTAAAACTTAGGAAATACAACTATGTACTTAACACCTGCTATAGACCCTGGGGGTACAGAGAAAGTCATTCAATCCCTGCCCTTGAGGAGCTTACAAAAGGCAGACACCTATATACATGCAAGGAAACACTGCTATCAGTGCAAGCTTGCACATGGAAAGAGCTAAGCGTGAGGCGAAGAGTGGGTGTTGTAAGGGTGTCAGTCATCAGTGGAAAGAGCTGAGAGCTGGAGCCAGAGGCTTGAATTGCTTAGCTTTTCCGACTCCATTCCATCGTTGGTAAAATTGGGATGGCAAATACCATGCCTCCCTTAACAGGTGAAGAGAAAATAGGTTAATGAATGTACAGAAGCACCAGACAGAAAATAGATGTTGTAACAGAAACTCAGGAGAGGGAGGGAGGGATTGCTGTGGGCTGGAGCATCCCCCCCAGGAAGGCTTCATGGGTGGGAAGCCTTCAGAGAGGCAGAAAGGAGGGGCCGGAGGGCTGCCTGCAATGAGCAGGGACAGGGATGCAGAAGCGAAAGGAACCATTGGAGAACCCTGCAGCTCCCTGCCCAGCCCCCTCCCTCCATGGTGGGAACTCAATGGGCATGAGTGACAGGAAAGGGGGAGATGAATTAAGGACAGAAAGTCTCAAATGCCAACCCCAAGGGCATTAAGAGAAGCATTGAGGGGTTGGGGGTAGGCTGTGGAGATCTGTAAACTTAAAAAAAATGTCAGTGATTGGTGATTTTGAGAGAAGATTACTCAGAACCTTGGACTTCTCTCTACTGTCCCTGCTATGAAGATTACCAATGGCTAATGCATATTGATACCAGGCAGACAAATGTGCAGGAGCCCTAGATCACTCCTCAAAACTCAGTCAAGTGGCAGTGCCAGATGTTCTGCCATCCCTGTTAAACAGCTCTGCAAGGGGTTAAAGTAAGTTGGTAAAGTGCCTCTAGATCCATGAAAGAGCACATTCTGGGCATGAGAAACCCAGAGGATTTCAGACAAGGTCTGAGCCTCAAGATACTTACGATCTTGCTGAGAAATAGAACATTTACATACAAACCCAGCCATTCTCAGCTCTGGTAGTGCCTGACAATCATCTCGGCCTCTGTGGGAAAATGTCAAAGTTGGACCCCTACCTGGGAGACTCTAACTTACTTGGCCTGGGGCAGCCTTGGCATGGTATTTTTTAAAAGCTCCTGAGGATGATTCCGATGTGCAGCCAGGCCTGAGAACCTAGATGTAACTGAAGACAGTAAACAGGGCCCATCTTCTGAACCAGGTGCCAAGCATGTTGAGCCACAGGAAATTCGCCACTATTCAACTATGGTTTTTACAAAACCGAAAGCCAATTTCCCACTGTTGGCTCTAACACTACAGGCCTGTACAAGAGGGAGCCGTCGGACCGGGTGTCAGAAGGCAGCAGGGCAGAGCAGGAAGGGCTCTTGGGTAGCATCACGTTAACCGGTGATGAGGGGAGCATGTGTGCTGCGTTCACTCTGCCTCCCATGGGCCCTGTTAGCGGGGGAGGTGGGACCTGAAGAGTAGTTAGAATCTGGATAATGACATTACCTACAGTACGGCAAAAGGATGAAAGATTGACCAGCCAAACACAATTATTCCAGCCTAATGCAAAACACACACAGGGTACAGGCCATTTGGAATAGATCAACATCCAATTAGATGGAAGAGATTCCCTACAGCCCGATTGCTCATAACTTACGGAGGGAGAGCTGCCTCCCGCCTCCCATCTCACCCTTTCCACCATGCCTGATCTCCCCTTTGACCTCCCTGTTCTCTCCACACCCTTACCCCCCAACAGGTACAAACACATTTCAGCTGGTGGAAGGTTTGAACCCCTTGGCCTCCAGCTCCAACCCAACCCACTTCCCAATGATTTTGCCAGGAGCTTGCCCTGTCCGAACCCTGTGCCTCATTACCAGGAGAAGGCGGTAAAGCTGGCCTTGCTGCCAAGGGTGCCCCTGACACAGGACCTCGTGAGGAATTACCAAACCCTGATAGAGGACCGCATTGCCTTGCCCCTCCACTATCTCTCCAAGGCACAGCCCAGCAAAGCTTCTTCGAGGAAGAGAAGAAGAAGATCTGGACACACCTAGAAAACCCTCCAGGTGGAAGGGGACCATGGCAGACTCACAGACCCCTAGGCTCCAGGGTGCTCCACCAATGCTCCTTAAGCAAGAAGGCTTTGAGGTGGCTGAAGGACTCTGGCTTCTGCAGAACAGAGCCTCTCCACCATCCCCCCAGCTTCAAGCCATCTTTGTAGCCCAAACTGCTTGAGACTCTACCAAAACCCTACATTGTTATATCTTCTTTGGAGGACTCTCCCATAGCAAGTGGGAGGAATAGGGGTGGAGAGTGAGGAGAGCAGAGTGGGGATCCCATTCCTAGGGACAGAATGAGGACTGGGCAGGAAGAAGGTGTGTGGTGGGGGAGGGTTGGGGGAAAGAGGCACTCTAAGAAGTGTGGGTGAGAAGTTACCCCACTCCCATAGCCCACCGGAACAAGACTGGGATTGGTCAGAGTACGGGGAGGTTTTTAGGCAAAAATAACTTCAATTCCACCCCTCAGTGGATGATTCGATGTCTGGACAAAGACCGGAAGCAACTCTGTTGGGCTGCAGGTCCTACACAGGGTTTGGGGGAGAGGGGTCAGGTCAAGGCTGGTGCCAGAGGATGGCAGAGTCAAGTCTGAGGAAGGCCAACCAGGTCTCCTATAAGGGACAGGAGAAGAACAAGGTAAAGGTCAGACTGGTTCTGGAGCATCACGTTAGGGCCTTGGGCCTGTGCTGCAGGTGACCCAGATTCCTCAGCTTTTACAATGGGGTGCCAGGAACAAGTGGCCTAAAATGGGAGCAGGCAAAACACATCGGTCAGAAAGCTGCCGCCCCAGGTTGGGTGGAGGTTAGGTGGGGGAGGGCCTGCAGGAGACCTGGTAGAGGCGGCCACAGGGAGGCAGCTGGGAGGCCTCTGAAGAGAGAGCCACCTCACCTCTTTGTGTCCCCGTCAAACCCCAAACTGGTGATCTTCCCCAGCGGGGCTTCTCTGGGCATCCTTCCCCTGCCTCTTTGTCTCCACCTTTCTCAAGCCCGGCAGGCACCTGGGAATCCAACACCACAGGGTTCCAGTCCTGGTTAACCATCTACTAACCAGCTCCATGACCTTTGGGAAGGTCGGCAGTCCTCTCAGGTTCTCAGTTTTTTCGTGGGAGCCCAGGAGCCACTAGGGTATAAATTAGCGGAATAAGCAAAATCACCTAAGTGAAGTCCCTGCAAAGTGTCTGGCACGTTGTAGACCCCCCCGTAAATAAAGCTATGAACCATTACCCCTAGAATAAAAGTAAAAAAGGAATGGAATATTACGTATTCATAAAAAGGATTACTGATCCACGCTACAATGTAAATTAACCTTGAAGATATTGTGCCGCACCAAAGAAGCCAGAAGATGCCACCTATCGTACGATTCCATTTGTATGCACTCTCTAGAACAGGTGAATCCAGAGATAGAAAGTAAATTGATAGTTGCCAGGTGCTGGGAAAGGAGAAAATGAGGATTGGCTGCTTAATGGGTTTGGAGTTTGGGGATGATGAAACTAGATAGAAGGAGTGGTTACAGAACATCATGAATGAATGAGATGCAACTGAGTTGTTTCCCTTAAATGGTCAATTTGATGTGTATTTCATCTCAGTTAAAAATAATGTTATGCCCTGGCTGGTGTGGTTCAGTGGATTGAGTGTCGGCCGGCGAACCAAAGGGTTGCAGGTTTGATTCCCAGTCAGGGCATGTGCCTGGGTTGCAGACCAGGTTCCCCAGTAGGGGGTGCTCGAGAGGCAACCACACATTGATGTTTTTCTCCCTCACTTTCTCCCTCCCTTCCCCTCTCTCTAAAAATAAATAAAATCTTTAAAAAAATTTTTTTAAGAATTTAATAAATAGGGTACGTATAGAGTATTTCCAAATTTCCTTATAGTTCCAAATCCATGACTCTATTCAACAGTCCTTCTCTTTGCCACCTTTCTTCATGGTATGTGTTTGGGGTAGGTGGAGAGGAGTCAGGGGTGAAGGAGAATTTCCTGAGTACTCTGGGGAGGGGCAGGGACTCTGGGAATGGACCCATTCTGCCAACTTTGGACTGGGAATGGTGGTAGAAAGGACGAGGTCCCTTTACCTAGGATCCTATCACGTCAGAGCTGGGTAGGCCGTTAGAAAACACCTCACTGGTTAGAGGCCAAAGCAAAGCCCATTGGAGAAGTGACTAGCTCCAGGCCACAAACACAGGCAGTCCCTGGCCTCCTGGTGGTGGGATAGGAGGCACAGGGCTGTGCTCTAGGAGGACTCCAGGGCCTGTGTTCTCATCCTGCTTCTCAGGCTACTTGCCCACAAGGCCAGGGTTTTGTCATCTCCACAGTGACAAGCCCAGGGGATATTTAGAGGGTTAATATGAAGACTTGTGGGGTGGAAGGAAGGAGGCCATTGGAATTCTTCAGAGAAAGCTGCCCACTCTCTGACCTGGAGCTAGTGGAGAGCACAAAGGTAAGCTGCACTTATATAGACTTGGGCCTTGGCAGAGCCGGACCGCCCATGAGGCTGTCAGCCTCACGTCAGAAGGACGTCCAGCCCCCACCCCCACCCCCATCCCCAATCACTCTGCTGCTCTGCTCTCCAGAGGGCAGCCTCCTTCCTGCCAGCACATGGACTCCACCATTATCAGGGGCCCTCTCATCTAGCGGCCAACCAGAGATGTAGAAGCAAGTCTCCTGGAATTCCTGACCACCAGTGCACCATGGAGGTTGCAGGGGACAAGAAGAGCATCTGCCGGTACATCATCCTGGGCCTGAGGACTTTAGTTAGGCAATCGCCAGCTCAGCCAGCCAGCAACCGTGAACACCACCCCCTGCCCCTGCCCTCCCACGTACCCTAATGTATAGGGAGTTCTTGAAAGCTTTTGGTGGGATGGAGTTGGGGATCCCTGTAACTTGGGTCTGCCTTAAAGACCTGTTCTCTCATTGCAGCTTTTGAGAGTATATCTGAGAGGGTGGTGGGGATGGACCTCTCCCCCACCCAATACCCAGCATACTGCAGAACATGCTGTGTTCTGCTGAATGCCGCCAGCTTCACAGACCCTAATTTATCCCAGCACAGAGGTTTTCAAAGCCACTTCTGGGTCAATGCCTCCCCTTCTGCAACCTCACTTTCCCTATGCCTGGGTTTATTCTCATGAACTGGGTTGCTGAGGCCAGTTCAGGTTCCAGAGCTGCTGGGGGCCTGAGGAATGGTTGGGGGTCAGTGAGTGTTGAAAGCTGTGGGGGCCAGGAACCCCTGGGAGAGATGCAGGGCCAGCCACTTGGCCAATCATGACCTTCGGTCTTCATCTGGCTGTCTCCCATCTAAATGCCATGCCTCAAAAATCCCCATCACTGCTCCCCGAGATGACAAATCAGAGCCAAGACCCTCTCTCCAGCCTTCTCCAGACTGACTTCCACCTTCCCCAGGACACTCTGGCCTCCTGTTTCTACTCATCACTGGCTTGTTTGCTCAAGCCCTTTGTCTTCATGCTTCTCTTCCACCTTTGGGCTCTTTCCTAGTTGGACTGTCCAATGAGCCACGTACATTTACTCTTTCCATCACCCCACGGAAGTACTTGCTGCTGTCTTTAGTGGTTCTGTGCCTGGGTGGTTGCCCATCTCAGGTTAGTCTCCGGCCAACGTACTCTCTGCAGGTCCCGAGAGCCTCTCACAAATGCTGTGTGCTTGTAGGAGAGTGCTGCTGCATCTTCTACTTCCAAGGTAGGAGTTTTGATGGGGCCTCTTTTAGCCCACCACCATTTTCATTGGATGTTCACTGAACAGTGACAGTGGGTGTCACGGCATGGTTGCTGGATGATGGCCAGTGACTTCTTGAGCATGAACATCACTAGAAAGTGAAGGTCATGTCTAGGGGTGCCAAGGGCAGGCCTCAGCTTAGGCAAGGATGGAAACTGAAATAGGAAAGAAAGTAGATAAAAATAAGAGGAAGGAAGAGAAATGCCCAAGGAAAGGTGAAACAAGAGTCTCTATCAGAGCTCAAAGGCCCACTATGTTTGGAAAGAGTTGGGCAACGTTGCCAAATTCTCTGAGGGCACTTGCTGGATGAAGATGAGGGTATAGGGCCCAGGGGATGAGGGGCTGGCAAATAATCCCCCATGGATGGGAGGGAAGGGGGATGAGTAAGAAGGGTGATTGCCCTTGACTGAATGCCTATAGCATCAGCTGAATTCTGTGACTTCAAAAATCAGGTGGGGAGCACAACAGGCTGTTCCAGTGTCTCATCATCACAGTAGCTGGGGAGACAATGGCCCGTTTCCTCCTGCATCCCCTGGAGTCCTGCTGAACAATTCATTCAACAAATTTTGTGTAAGAAGAGAGAGAAGAAACGCACACATACACACACAAAAACACACAAATTCTACCCTGATAAAGCCTAAGATCTGGTGGGAAGATGGACAAATAAACAATTAAAACGGGGAGAGAAATAATGTACTAGACACCTGAGTTGGTTGTCCTATGAGAACAAAGAGAGAAGGTGTGTGCGTGTACATGTCCATGCAAGCACGTGTGTGTATATGTACAGTTCCCAAATAAGAGCCGGTGTCTATGCAGCACTTACTGTGTGTTATGTAACGTGGTGAGAGCTTCTCACATGTCCCCCCATTTCATCCTCACAACACCGTGAAGTGGTGCCACTGTCATCTCCATTTCAGAGATGAGTAAACTGAGGCATAGAGAGCTCTTAATCATTTTGCTTCTGCTTCTCATTTACCCTTCACAGCAATTCTACAATTACATGTTATTTCAGTTTTATAGATGAGGTCATGGATCCCAGAAGATTAAGCACTTCACCCAAAGTCGCCCAGTTAGTCAATGACTGAGTTGGAATACTTGGCCAGGCTTGTCTGAGTTCACTTCAATATCTTCTGTTTGGTCTGCTTTCATCAGTAAATACAAATACTTGGCCTTGGGTTTGCCATCTGGAAACTAGGAGAAAAACATCTTAGTGTCAAATATGGAAATTTTCCCTAGCCTGGCATCTTTGGAAGATCTACCTTTGGGAGTGGAGGTAAGGTGATAAATGTTCAAAATGGGCACAGACCTTCTGGACAGGAGAATTCTGGAAAACAGCTTCATTCTTACCCTCAGCAGATCTGACAGGAGCCAGAGGAGAAAGCTCGAAATGGAACTGGCTGCCCTTCACCCTCCATGGGCTCAAGGGAGCTGTTAGTGTGGCCCTGAATAACTCAGTCCACAAAGAACATGCTGGGAATCTCCTTATGCGGCAGGGCATTTGACTGAAGGGTCTGACTGTGCCAAATGAGCTCCCCTCCCCATCCTGCAACCAGAGGTCAGAATTGGCACTGTTCGGCCTTGAGGATGAACATTAAAAAGGAAAGGTATAAAGACAATTAAAGGCATAAAAGGTTATCACGAAGAATGTGGGAACCAGTTTACTTGTGTTTCTACTGTGGTTTGGACAAGAAGAAGGGATTTTGAATATAGTTATAGAGATGTCAATTATCTGTGAAGAACTCCGATACATTGAAGAGGTGCTAGAGTAGATTATATCAGGGTTTTAAACTATATTTTATTGATTATGCTATTACACTTGTCCCAATTTTTCTCCTTTAGCCATCCAGCCCCTCCCTCCAGCAATCCCCTCCCTTCAGTTCATGTCCATGGGTCATGCATGTAAGTTCTTTGGCTTCTCCATTTCCTATACTGTACTTAACACTCCCCTGTCTATTCTGTTCCTACTAATTTGTACTCCTTAATCTCTGTAGCTTTTCCCCCATTCTCCCCCTTCTGCCTCCCAACTGATAACCCTCCCAATGATCTCCATATCTACGACTCTGTTTCTGTTCTGCTTGTTCGCTTAGTTTGTTTTTTAGCTTCAATCGTTGTTAGTTGTGAATTTATTGCCATTTTAATGTTCATAGTTTTGTTCTTCTCTTAAATAAGTCCCTTTAACATTTCCTGCAATAATGATTTGGTGATGATGAACCCCTTTAGTTTTTCTTGTCTGGGACATTCTTTATCTGCCCTTTGAGTCTAAATGATATCTTTGCTGGATAGAGCAATCTTGGCTGTCGGTCCCTGCTTTTCGTGATTTTGAATACTTCTTGCCAGTCCCTTCTAGCCTGCAAAGTTTCTTTCGAAAAGTCAGCTGACAGTCTACAGCTATACCCCCCTGAATGCACCCGATCTCATCTGATCTCAGAAGCTAAGCAGGGTCGGGCCTGCTTAGTACTTGGATGGGAGAAATCCGCTGACAGTCTTAGGGGAACTCCTTTGTAGGTAAGTCTCTGCTTTTAAGATTCTCTCTTTACCTTTAACCTTTGGCATTTTAATTATGGTGTGTCTTGGTGTGGTCCTCTTTGGGTCCAACTTGTTTGGGACTCTCTGTGCTTCCTGGACTTATATGTCTATTTCCTTCACCAAATTAGGCAAGTTTTCTTTCATTATTTTCAAATAAGTTTTCAATTTATTGCTCTTCCTCTTCTCTTTCTGGCAGCCCTATGATTCAAATGTTGGTGTGTTTGAAGATGTCCCAGAGGCTCCTTAGCCTGTCCTCGTTTTCTGGATTCTTTTTTCCTCTTGCTATTCTGAGTGAATGTTTGTTTCTTCCCTATGTTCCAAATCATTGATTTGATTCTTGGCTTCATCCCCTCCACTGTTGGTTCCCTGTAAATTTTTCTTGATTTCACTTATTGTAAACTTTATTTCTGCCTGGGTCTTTTTTATGCTGGTGAAGTACCCAATGAGTTCCTCGAGCATCCTAATAACCAGTGTTTTGAACTCTGCATCTCATAGATTGTTTATCTCTATTTCATGTAGGTATTTTTCTAGGGTTTTGTCCCATTCTTTCATTTGAGCCCTATTTCTTTGCTTCCTAACTTTGGCAGCCTCCCTGTGATTGTTTCTATATATTAAGTGGAGCTTCTTTGACTCCCCATCTTAGTAGTGTGGCCTGTTGTAGAAAAGCTCACTGGTAAGTGGATGGGGGGAACCTGATGTAATCACCAAGGTGGGGCAACCCATGGGGCCATTCTGTGGCTCTGTGTGTGGGAGGACTCAAGAAGGGGACAATGCTGCTGCCTGTTCTCTGTAGTTTTGTCCAGGAGGAAGCTGTCTCCCAGCACTCACTCTGATGCCAGACACTTCACTTTCTCCCCATATGTCACTGGTGCCCTCCTAGCTGTTGCCCTAGTGCAGAACCCGGAGGATGTGAGTCTGAGTAAGTCCTAAGTCCATTGCAGTCCCTTTAAGAAGAGACTCCTGAGAATGCCTCAGTTTCTTTGGCCACCCCAACCCCCACTGCTTTTTACAGCCAGAAGTTATGGAGACTTATCTTCCTGGTGCTGGAACCCTGGGCTGGGTGGTCTGGTGTGGGGCTGGGAATCCCTCGCTCCTGAAGTATCCCTCCTGACATTTATCTACCATATGTGGGTGTGGGATGCCCGTTCCACATCTCCATGCCTCTCTGCATTTCTCCACATGTCTCACATCTCCATGCCTCCTACCCGTCTGGATGAATGTGGCTTCCTTAGTTCCTTGGTTGTCGGACTTCCATGCAGCTTGATTTTCTGATGATTCTGAGTGATATTTGTTTTGTGGTCTAGTTGTAATTTTTGCTGTGGTTGTGCAAGGAGGAGAGCCGTGTTTACCTATGCCTTCATCTTGACCGGAATTCAGATTATATCAGGTTTAAGGAAATGAGCTGTGAATATATTTAGACCAGTGCTGTCCAACAGAAATATAATGGAACCATACGTATAACTTTAATTTTTTAGTGGCCATCCTAAAAAACTAAAAAGAAACAGGTTAAATTTCATTTTATAATGTATTTTATTTAATCCAATAGATCCAAAATATTAGCAACAAAATAATGTAACCCATGTAAAAATAATTAATGAGATATTTCATATTATTTTCAAAATCCAGTGTATTACACTTACAACAGATCTCAACATAGACTAGCCACGTGTCAAGTGCTTAATAACCATATGTGGCTTGTGGCCACTGATCAGCACAAGTCTAGAATTGCTAATGACAGGCAGACACCCAGTGGCAAATACAAGGTATTGTCTGGTTTTATCTCAAGGCAGAAAGTTCTCTAGAACAACTGAGGGCCTATGTGGGAAAAGGCCAAGAAAACCTTACCATTTGAAGGCCTTCTCAGCCTTCCTCATTGCTAGAAATATGAAGGCACATTGCCATCCAGCAATTTTTGGAACCTACTCGGCAGTGTGCTGTGTCCCTCCTCAGGTCTGTCAGATTCAGTGTTTGGGGGGTATTAACCCAGATGGGAGGAGCCCTGTGCCCAGGAGATCAAGGAAATGATTCCATCCTGGGGGAGACAGGTGCTCTATGCTCTTTTTACCCTGCCTGTCTGTCTTGCTGGGGTGAATAACTGCTCACAGGAGGAGCCAGGTCGGACAGAGGGGACGGAGAGGATGAAACCTGCCCCTGTTCAGGGTGCAGTGTGCAACAGAAGCCCTGTCCTGGCCTGTCCTCTCTTACCTACACTGTTCTGCCTTCTCTGCCTGTAACACCCTTTCCCCACGTACCTGCGTGACTCTCTCCCCCACCTTGCTCTTATCCCTGCACAGTGTCATCTGCTCTAAAAGAGTCACCCACAGCCCCCATCCCATCACACTCTCCTCTCACCCAGCTTGATTTTTCTTCAGCTCTCGCCACTACCTGACACTATGGATTTTGTTGTCCGCTATCTGCCTTCCTCGGGAGAATGTGAGTTCCACGAGGGCGGGGACTTCACCTGGTTCACTGGTACATCCCCAGGGTCTAGCTCAGTGTCTGACACACAGTAGGTGCTCAATAAATATTTTTGGGACTGAATTCATCCTGAAAAGAAAACTTGTTACGAATCAGAGGAGAACCAATGTAGTGAGGGAGTCACATAGCACATTTCTGTTTTTTTCTCATAAAATTTCTGAATGTGGGTCCATTCACTTCTGTGTGAACCACAAGACGAAACAAATAAGAGAAACTATAGATATTTCCCAAGCATCTTGGAAAGGAAAACCTCGGCTTCTTTACGATCTAGAATGGTCCAATCTTCTTTCACAGTGTTCTTGGAAGTTTTCTCCCTCTATGTCTCTTCACCAGAGTCCGATGGCTAAAAACAACAAGAGGAGGGATCCGAGGCGAATTGCAGACAACCTGGCTGCAGTTACGGACTTGCTGCACTGCCTTCCCTGGTACTCTCCACCATCCTGCCAAAAAAAATGTCTTTAGCCCCTGACAAAAAAGAGCTCAGAATATCGTATTGCGAGAACACTCCTGTTCACCCAGTGACTTTGGGTAAAAAACAATTTACAAAGGAAGAAACCAAGGGACACAAAAAGGCAAAAGAGAGTCTCCCTACCCCTGAGTCCCCCCCACCCCCCAAGATGGTGAGATAGACAATGAATGAGGTAGTAGTAGTCTAGAGAACATGCAGAACTCAGGGAAACTCAGCTACATTCCAGAAAAATGGCCTTTCCTGAGCAAAAGTGTTCCTAGGGCCAGGCAACAAAGGTCTTATCAGGCCCACTGCAGAAGAGAGAATGACGTCCCCAACCTCACCCCATCCAAAGGTACATTTAGTCTTCCCTGGAGTGCAGTCTGCAGGCCGAAGTGCACCTGAGTACAGAGACATCCCGTCCATGTTATACCTACCAGGCGGGCCCAAAGCAACTCTGCTAAGTGCCTGGAGTCATCTCACTCTTGTTCATTGAGAGTGTTACTGCTCCAAAAATTGAATTAACAAAGGGCTCTTGAGGATCTTGAAGAATTTTCAAACCTACGAAGTGAATTGCTGAGAATAAGGTTGGAGGAGACACCTTTCAGCGTTGAGGTCTGCGCACCATCACAGTCTGCAGGTCACTCACTGACCTGTCAATGCATACCTTAGTCCCGTGGAAACAACCACCAGACACCAGCTCAACATGTCAGGGGATCCTCTTTGACCTCTGTTTCAGGCCAATGTGTGGTGTTGATGGATATCAAAGGCATGACAGGGAGCGGAACTATTCCACTAAGACTGAGTCTGATGAAGCCAGGATCTGGTGGGCCGGAGCTTGACAAATGGAACCCTACTACACTTGGGTCCCCGTTCCATGCTTATCATTTCTGTCGGTATTCTCCTTTTGGCATAATGGAAACCGAGCAAGACCTGAGAGACAGAACACAAAGGTTTGACGCCTAGCTCTTCCCTACGATCACTGAGCGTTGGGCAACTTTTCTAAATCTTAGTATATTAGTTTCCTGGGGCTGCCATAACAAAGTACCAGAAACTGGCTGCCTTACAGAAGAGAAATTTATTGTCTCACAATTGTCGAGGCTAGAAGTCCAAGATCAAGGTGTTGGCAGGGTTGGTTCCTCCTGAGAGCTATGAGGAAGGATCTGTTTCCTGTGTGTCTCCCAGTGTCTAGTGGTTTGCTGCAATCCTTGGCATTCCTTAGCCTGTAGATGAATTACCCATTCTCAGCCTTTGTGCTCACATGCTATTCTTCCTGTGTGTCTCCTGTCCAAATTCCCCCATTTAATAAAGACATAGTCATATTGGACTAGGACCCGTCTTACTGATCTCCTTTTAACTTGATCATCTCTGTAAAAACCCTATCTCCAAACAAGATCACCTTCTGAGGTACTGGAGGTTAGCACAGTTGAACTGGGTGGGACAAATCAGACCATAACACATAGCCAGTTCCCTCATCTGTAAGTGGGGACGATGACACAGCTCTGTCACACCATCGTAGTGGTTGTGCAAGTGCCTCCAAGAGGCTTGGTCCACAGAAGACCAGTGGGCTTCTGGTTTGTCTGAATGTGCACGTGCCTTGGGGCTGTCTGGACCAGACAGTGTGTCTAAGGAGCAGGCCTTTGGTGAGGTGCTCATCCTGTGAGTGTCCAACACATGTGAGCAGCTGCTTGACCAAAGCATTTTGATGATGGTGAAGACAAAAGGCTAGAAGATAAAAAATCTGAAGACAGATGAGCCAGGGTTATAAAAAGTCCGGTTTAAGTGCTGGCGAGGAAGTGGAGGCCCAGAACCCCGCTCCCCCCCACCCCCACCCCCACCCCCACACACTACTGACGAGTGTACACTGGGTATAAACATTTTGGAAGGCAATTTGGAATTATGCATAAATGGGGAAGCAATTTCACTGCTAGGTATATACTCTAGAGAAATGCTTATACACGTCCCCAGGAGAGATGTGCAAAAAGTTCATAGCAGCGCTGATTGCAAGAAAAAAAAGAAAACCTACATTTCCTAAATCTGCTGTATTCACATAGAGGAATACTGTACAGCAGTTAAAGTGAGTGAACTAGAGCTACGCATACCCCAGGGATGAATCTCACTAGTAAAATACCGAGCACAACAGGACAACTTGCAGGAGAATAAATACAATGGGTTAGGCAAAACTACATGCTCTGTTGCTCAGGACACACTCACATGTATATACAGCATATACATGTGTGTATACTCTAGAGCATAAAGAGTATAAAGACAGGTGTGGGAACGACAAGCACCAGATTCAGGAGGGACATCATGTGGAGAGAAGAGAAGGTGTGAGCAGAGATTCAGCTATATTTGAAACAGTTTATTTTTTAAGAGGCTCCCAAGTAAAGATTCTTGGTTCTTCTTTACAACTTTCTGCACGTTTGAATTATGACAGATTTTTACAGAGCCAGGATTGGAGGAGCCTTACCTGAAACAGAGGGAGAGATGGAGCCCGCTTGTGTGGAGATTCAGAGCTGCTCTTCTGGAACTCAGACCCTACAGTAAATAAAATAAAGACCCATCTGACACAGGCCACATGGAAAGGCTAAGACCAGAAAGGTCTATTGAGGGGGAGGGAAGGAAGGAAGGACATTTGGATGCTGCCCTCTCTGGTTCCGAGTCTAGTTACTGGCCTGCACTCCAACCTCTGGGCTGCAAGACCCCCAGATGGAGGAGATGGGGCAGACGTTGTTGGGGGGGGTGCGGGTCTGCCAAACAGATCACTGCCCACACCCACGATTACACAGGTCTGCATTTCCCACTAACACCAAGCACACCCACGCAGGCTGCCACCCCCACACCACACACACTGTCTTTCAAACAACCTGGCATGGGCATCCTGACAGTCCACAGCACTTTTACAGCCCCTCACGCATGCACACACCCACACACCCCCTTCCACCACCTACCCTGGCCAGGACCCCAGAACTGGAGACGCCGCTGAGCCCGCCAGCTGCAGGCCCCGCCGCCCGCTCTCCAGTGCTGGTTTTTTTCCAGCGGAGCTTCACTCCCTCTACTGAGCTCTCTGGGAATTGGCGTCTGACGCGGCGGCTCCTGAACATCATTTATTTATTTATTTCCTCTTCCTCTGAGACCCTCCAGTCAGGAGAGCTGCGGCCGGGGAAGGAGACAGACAGACAGGAACCACAAGGACGCAGGAGGCAGAGAAGACGGAGGGGAGGACCCCTCAGAAGCCCCCACCCGGCTCGTCAAGCTCAACAAGCCTCGCAGGGGCCATGAGCACCAGGCAGGAGGCCAGGAGAGAGGGGGGAGACTCCAGCAGGAGGGGACAGGAGGCAGAGCTTCGGGACCGAGCCCACCTGAGCCAGCAGCGCAGGCTCAAACAGGCCACCCAGTTCCTGCACAAGGACTCTGCTGACCTGCTGCCCCTGGACAGCCTCAAGAGGCTGGGCACCTCCAAGGACTTGGTGAGGCAGCCCTCTCCCCACCCCACCCCACCCCACCCCGGAGAGCTTCTCTGGCCCTTCTCTCACCTCCCCGCCCGGGACCCTGAGCCTTGGGGTCGGGACATTTAAGCGCAGACCCTGAGCCTTCAGATTCCCCTCCCTCACTGAGAGTGGGAGACAGGCAGTCCCCCCCAACTCGAGGAGCTCCCTTTGGCCATTCTCAGCTCTTCACTGGGATATTCCCTGAACTTGGTGACTAAGAGACCCCATTGTCATTGCTCAGCTTCCCCTCTAAAATCCAAGGTTTCTGTTGGAGCGAGCCCTGCTGTTTAGGAGTAGGAGTTTTCAGGGACACAGGAGCCTCAGGAGCGGTCATTCACAGCTGAGAGGGCCGCAGGATCGGCCAGTTTAGGGCTGTGACTGCTGCCTCTCCCTAAACTGTGCTCCCTCGCACCAGGGCCGGCCACTCCCTTGCCTTTTCCCCTCGGAATGAAGCGCTGGAGTCCTCCATCCTTGCCAAAGTGTCGGGATTTCCTGCGGCTCCTGCCAGGCCACCTGGCCTCCTTGAATGTCCCTTTCCTCCCTCTAACCTCCCTCCAGGCCCCTTTCCTTCCATTCCCCTGCAGCAGCTTTGGCCTCCAGGGGGGCTGGGGTGGGACAGTGGCAGTGACGGGGTGAGTGGGTCAGGGGACAACTGCAGGTAAGCACTGTCCTGGGCTTTGAAGCCATGTTGCTTGGACTCAGATCCTGCTGTGACACTGACTGAGGCAAGTTACTTTATGTCTCTGTGCCTCCGTTTCTTTATCAATTAAATGAGGATAAAAGTAATAGTATCTACCTCATAGGGTTGTTGCAAGAGTTGCATGAGCTAATGTCCACGAAGAATGTAGAACAGTGCCTGACGGAGAGGAAGCACTATCCAAATGCTGTTCTTATTCATTCAGCTACTATTTTATTTAGCTTGAGGGGGAAAGGCAGATCTGTAGGGTCCAGAGAACATAAAATCATATCTAGCCTCTTGCTCACAGAAGAAGGATTTTTGTACCAAGGTTTCGGAGCCCTCTGTTCACTCTCCCATCCATCTCCTCATCAGAGGGTCTGAGAGGAGAGTGGGAACTCCTGCAACCTGATAGGTGCGAAGCCATTTCTGGGGGCCTCAGGCCCCTCCGGCAGCCTCTGCCACCTGGGAACCTAGAGGCAATCACAGACCCTCACTACCCTTGTTGCCCTAGACCTACCTTTCCACATTCCTCCTTGTCATATGTGCCCCCTCCTGGAACCCTGCCCAGAGGCCAGGCAATCCCCTATCCCTATCCCAGCAGCGCCCCCAAAAGGAAAAGTGATCAGACTGAGATTTCAATTCAGAGAAACTCCAGGGGCTGTTCCTCCTTGCAAGCAGAGCAAGCGGAGCTGAGAAATGAGGGAACAGGGAAGCAGGTCTTCTGGCTCCCAGTGGCTAGAATCTTACAGCCTCTACTCTTTGGGGCCCATACGCTATGATTTCTGGAGAAGGGCTATCCCCATGGGGATGGTGGGAGGAGAGCTGGGAACTGCAGAGCTGCTCTTTCTGGCCAGTCCCAGGGCTCGCTGCCCTTTTCCCAGAGTTGGGTCTACTGCTGGCAGCCTTGCTGGTGGGAGCAGCCTCCAGGGCCTCATTAGGTCGTGGGTGGAAAAACAATCTCAGGCTCCCACAGAGAGAGAGGGCAGGTGGAGAAGCCTGTGTGGAGGCTGGCGGGTTACATTACTCTTCAGCAAGCATTTATTTACCGAGTGACTACTATACGCTGAACTAAGCCTTGGGATATAAGGATGTCTAAAATACAGACATAATCTCAAGGGCTCTCTAAGTTAGTGGGGGAGTGAAATCCACAAATGACATCTGTGAGAAGCATGGCAAACGGAGCTACCCCAGCCTTGTGTGTGGAGGGAAGAGCACAAAGTCAGGGCTTCCTGGAGGAGGTGAACCTGCACTAATTACCAGATGCATAGGGAATCCCAGACCTGTCTCCTGAATAGTCAGTTCTTGAACGAAGTGTGTTCAGCTAGCCATCCAGTCTCAGGAATAGGGCAGAGAAGCAGAGGTGGAAAAACAGCCTGGTGCAAGCAGTACAAGCAGGGTTGCTGGGGCAGGTGAGCCAAGCGATATGTGAAGGGGAAGGGGAGAAGAGGCAGATTCAGGCAGTGACCAGGTTATCTGGGCTGTGGATTGCCTGAAAAAGTTGGAGCTTTACCATGTAAGCAATGGGGAAAGGGATGCTTTCGTGGATTTTACACAGGGGAGTAGCATGGTTAGCTTTGTTTTATTTGGGTGATTCTCGAACTTCAGTGTGCACAGGAATCATCTGGGCATCTTGTTAAAATGAAGCTTCTGATTCAGTAGCTTTTCTGCATTTCCAACAAGCTTCCAAGTGATGTGAAAGCTGCTGAGGTGAGGACCACACTTTTGAATAACAAGGGTTTTAGATAACCATTGGCTTGGAGCGGGTGTGAGAGGTGACAGTGCTGGAGGCAGGTTCTATGAACACAAGGAGGCACCCCAGTGATCCAGGAGAGCTGTGGTGAGTCTGAAATAAAGGCAGCAATAGAAAGCAGGGATGGACGACAAACAAAGGAGGCAAACCTGGTAAAATTTAGGAAGTGATTGGATAGGGTGTGGGAGTTACGGGTGAAGGAGAGTCAAAGGATGATTCCCAGCATTCTAGTTTTGAAGATTTTAATTTTATCCCTTTTTTTTTATTGTTGTTGTTACTTCCACTTCTTTCCATCGCACCATTAACCCTAGGACCTGTGACCCACTGAAGGGTGAGGTCAAAGGGGGAAACATGTTCAACAAAATAAATAACTTGGTGTAGATCTGAAAGAGAATTCCTCCAGGGCATAACACTAGCTCCTGAAATGTCCCATCAGCTGATGTTAACCAGTCTCAACTAGATGCACTGTTCTCTTTCCGTTTCTTCATCACTGAGCAATCCACTGGGGGCTCAGAAAAACGGCACAGTTTGGTACTGGGGTTCACTCTGCTGCAGTGATCTGACTGCCGGGAGCCTCGGGTGAGCTCCTGCCCTGTTCTTACTCTGTGGAGACTCAGGATGGGGTCGGGCTGGGGACAGCACCCCGGGGTATCTGAGGTGGGGGACCTGAGCAGCCCGGATACTTGGCTTTAGACCTGTCTGCCTTCATTGTTCTGTGACGGAGCCAGCAGCCGCACAGTGTGATCCAGAGACGCCTGGTAGAGAGAAACCAGAGCTGGAGTCAGGGGGAGTCTCCCCTGGGGCAGGCCCTGATCTGTGGCCAGGAGAACAGGAGGAAGACTAGCGCACCAGACATTCCAGCTCTTCTGGTCAATTGCAAGGTGAGAACCTCCCAGGGCACTGGCTTTCATTGACTACCCTGCCTGTGACCGGCTCACTTCACTCACTCCTTTCTGCCCTGGGTGGTGAGGGAAGGAGGGAGGCAGAAAAGGAGCCTCTCCCGTAAGCCTGGACCCCAAAAATGGGATCTCCTCTCTTCTTTCTTCTCTGCCTCCGACCATCTTCCCTCTCTGCAACTTCATGTCACCACTGTGACACCCCTTTCCTTTATCAAAGTACAGTCTCTGCGTGTGAATGAGCATGTGAATGCCCGTCAGCGTACTCTGCATAACGCATGGTGTGTGCACGGATGGAAAAAGCAACCATCCTGCAAAAGCTCATGTGACGGCCTCATCATCTCTGGAGCCATTTGGCCACCCAACCAATATCAAACTTTCCTAATAAATTAACAAACGCCCACTGCTCTTATGCTCTTTGCTCAGCATTTCCTCTGCCTGCTTTGCAATCATTTTCTATCCACACTCTACAATCCTTTATTCTCAAACGTTCCCTCCTCCTTGGAACCTTTTGGTTCCCGGGTAGGAAATAGCCTTTCCTCCTTCTCAATGTCTAGGGCACTTTACTGACAATCCTTTCTACCATACGGTAGTTCCTTTTCACTTCCCCTAGACTCCAAAAGAACGGTCTTCATTGCTGTGCCTTCCAGCAACATCTGTGTATAGTATATGCTCAATAAATGTTTGGAATGAGAAAACTGCATGTTTACGATACCCAAGTGTAACCCAACATGTCTGTACAAATCCAAAAGAAAATGAACGTGTCTTCCTTTGCTTCCCGTGGTCAACGCCTCACTTCCCCACATCTGAATTTCCTAACCAAGTACCCTAGTCTCCACACCGCTCCTCTACTCCTAACTAGATTTCTCCAACTGGGTGGCCCTCAGCCTCCCAAGAATTCCTCTAAACAAACAGATCTCCATTCCTGACCCGATCATTTCCGAGTGGATGGACTCACCACAAAATGCAGCTCACTTACTTTTTTTTGATCCCTTTATTGCCTCAATTGTATGAGTCCCACAAAAGCCTCTTTTAAAGACTCAGTTCATTTCCTTTACTGGTTTCTGAAAGGGAACCACCCAAGGCTAGGAGGGTGAAGGTCCCAGTCTATTCTCCTAGGACTCACTAAATCCCCCACAACCCTCTTTCTCAGTGCCGGGACCAGGTGCTTAGGGTGGCCGTGGACACAGGCACCCACTACAACCAGATCTCCACTGGATGCCTCACCCGCCTGGGGTAAGAGTATGGCCCAAAATAGTGGATGGGGGGATGAGGCTTGTTTTGGGAATGATGATATTCTGAAATTAGGTAGTAGTGAGTATACTCTGAATATACGAAAAACCACTTGATTGTATACTTTAAAAGTGTGACTCTTATGGTATATGAACTATGCCTAATAAAGATGTTATTTACCAAAGAGTTGATGGGGGCTTTGGCAGAGAAGACAAGGATTTAGACCCTATGTGGGGCCAGAGCTTGGGTGAGAACCCAAAGTGTGGTGGTGAGGGAGGGACATTAGCTGACAAAAGGGATGGGGCTGGGGGTTGGGGTGGCCATAACCCTTGCTTACCAACCACAGGTTAGGGAAGAGGGTCCTAAAAGCCTCAGGGGGGGACCTGGCCCCTGGACCCCCAATCCAAGTGGAGCAGCTGGAGCTGCAGCTAGGACAGCAGACTGTGGCGTGCTCGGCCCAGGTGGTGGGTGAGTCCTCCCCCCATCAACAGCCCCATCCTACCCTCCTGCCTCTCTCCTGGGCGAGGCAAAGACAGAAACTTCAGCCCTGCCAGCACCAGACAAGTTGTCCCCAAAGATGCTCTGACTATCCCCAATATCTGTGCTCAGATTCTCAGACCTGGGGGTGGGGGTGGGGCAAAGAAGGGGCATGTGCTGACAGGAGGGCAGCAGCGACCCCCAGGTGCCCTCCAGAACCTTGTTTTCAAATGGTTCCTGCAGATGTTGAGAGTCCTGAGTTCTGCCTTGGACTGCAGACTCTGCTTTCCCTCAAGGTAAGGAGGGTGCTAGCACGTTGGGGCTGACCAAGGGCTGGGAAAGAGGGACAAGAGACACAGGTGTGGGTCAGGTTCCAATGAGAAACATGCAACGTGCAACTGCACGGTTGCTTCCTTAGAGGCTCCTGACCTGCCCACAAGTGAAAAATGTAGAGAACTGGGTTCTTCGCTGATAGGGGCCCCGGTGAACGGACACAGGGGAAGCAAGGAGCAGGGGAAAGCTGTGGGAAGTGGGAGGGGAAACAGAAAGAGGGGGCTGGGAGGTTCCCTGCTGAGACAAGCTCACATTTCCCCTCCACACCCCACAGTGTTGCATCGACCTGGAGCAAGGAGTGCTGCGGCTGAAAGCCCCCTTCCCAGAGCTGCCCTTCCTGCCTTTGTACCAAGAGCCTGGCCAGTGACTGCTGTCCCAGTCAGTCCCCAGGAGGAAGCACTGTGACTTAAGGGAAGAGCCATGTGGGGAATGGGGACATTACTACAGTCAGGTAGCTGGGGACTACTTTGTCTGTGCCTTTTGTTACCACCCTGACCCTGCTGCTCCATTGCCCTCAGTCGGCCACATTCTTCCCTGCTTTTTGGCCAACTTCCCTGTCCCCCAGTTTTCCCAGAGACGGCCCAGGAGCTCAGGGCTCTGCTTTCCCTGTTTTCTCTTATTCCCCTCCCAAGAAGAGCAAAGCCAAATCAGGACTGCAGAAAATGACACAAGCAAAACGGGGCTCCAGGCTGGGCCCCGGCACAGTGGAAACCGGCCAAGCCAAGGGCTGCGGCCTGCTGCTGTGCCCCAGCTCCCACACCTCTCGCCCCACCTTCTGGGCTCAGTCTTTCACAACCAGACACCACACCTCACCAACCGGCTCCCCGGCCTGGCTGGCGCCCACCTTTCTGATTCTGCACAGGTGTGCTCACAGTTCAGCGGGGGAAGAAACACTGAACAGAGTAATGCAGTGCAGTAGGAAGGTGGTTTGGTAGTGGAATGCCAGTTCACAAGACTAGGAACTCTGTTCGTTACCTTTGCTGAGCTTGCAAACGTCTGAAACAAGTTACTACTTAGTCACCCAGTGCAAGCCCTTGGATATACCTCTAATATTTGCCCCAGATATTCATCCTTTTCCACTTGCTTTTTCATCCACTGGGCCCCTGAACTTTGGGGTATGTGTGCAAGAGCCCTGTAGAGAGCTGGCCCCAAAGGTGCACGGGATAGTAGTAGTCAGCACTCAGACTTCACCTAACCCGTATTCCTTATTTCTAGAACTATCTACCCCATTAGATCTTCCTGCCCCTCATCTCTGGCTTCCATAGATGGAGCTTGTCTTGTTTTAGAATCAGTGGCTTTCTATCCCCTACCAGGTTCTAAGCCATAGCAAAGAGACAAGGAGGCTCTTCTGACTTCACTGTGAAGAGAGGAACTCAAACCGTAAGAAGCCAGACCCCCGAGTGTCTTTCTGGCTGGTCTGAGCCTCTCAAATCATGGCTGTGGGCTAGAGGAAGTGGTGTAACTAACCTGAACTAGGGAACTAGGACCTCGGGCTGGAAACAAAACCTTGAGCATGGGGTAGATTAGAGAAGAACCAGGACGTAAGAAGCTGCCCTGTGACACCTGGCCTTACCTTTCTCAGCCAAGCCTCCTGCTCTCACAAGGAGAGAGGGACTCACTATCACATGTGTCAGAGTGCGCTGGTCCTTCACTGCCTTGCTCCCTGGCCTCTGCCTTCCTGGTCTCACCCTGTCCCTTTCCCTTCTGCCTCCTGCTGCTTCTGTAATTGCAGACCTCAGACCCGAAGGCACTATGCAGGCCCTCAGCTCAGCTGCTCCCCCACTTGAATAAACATGTTTCTCTATGGTAATGTGCTTCTTTGGTCTTCCCTCATGCCTGTCAGAGGCTGAATGATAACTCTGCCCTCCTTCAGAAAGGAAAGGTGAATGCGGACCCTTCCCCAGGTGGACCCATCAGGCTGGGGTCAATGTAATTGGGAGCAATGGCTTTCAAACTCCTTTGAACATAATTCAAAGCAGGAAATATGAAACAGATTTTATATTATACTCAGAAATACATACAATTAAAGCAAAACAACAGTTCCCTATATTGAAAGCTATATATTTTTCCTTCTATTGTATTCTATTTCATTTATTCAAAAAATGCTGATTGCAACCTACAATTGGAAAGATACTGATTTAAAGCACACAGAATTAAGAGCAGAAGGGATATAAATGGCCAAGGTATGATTCTGACTGTGATCTGGACCATAAGCCCACACCAGATTTTAGATGCCATTGTCTGAGAGGCCACAAGTGGTCTAGGGAAATGAGTGGGGGAAATGGACCGAGGCCCAGGATGCTGCGCAGCACTTGAAGAATATGGCAAACTGAGAGTGCCGGCCCCATTTCTTCAGAAAATAGAGCAAAATCACCTCAGGATTGCTGGGGACACAGAAGAACGAGACTGTAAAATGTCCTGAAAGACCCCTAAAAAACCCCCCCAAACAAATAGTCTCCCATCCCTGTAATAATTACTACTGCCAATGACCTGGAGTCATGACACAGAAGACGGCACCTGGGAAGGGGTAGAGCCCCACCTCACTGCTCCACTGGCACCAAAGCCTAGTTTCCTTCCGCGCGTTGGGGCCACAGGCAAGTCTTTTTTCCATACGACAGGAGTGGGTTAGCTCTGGGGAGGGAGCAGTCCCAGGTGGTGTGGAGTAAGGTCAGGGTCCTGCAGCCCTGGGGATGTGATGGGTGATGTACACAAGAAAACGGGCAGAGGGTCAGCTTGTCTCTTCTTTCTCCAAGAAGATATGAGATCTCTAGTTCACAGTCACCCTAGGGTTGCTGCCATCTGTCCACGCACCTCTGTAATGTGTATTCCCTATCCTGCCAATACCCTGGATACCTTGGGGGTAGGGAGGTTCAGAAGGATCCTTCCTCGGCTAAGAGGGAAAGTCCAGCTAGGTGGGATCCTGGAGGCTGGCAGGAGCACACTGTGGTGGCTGGTCAGGATGGTAGAGGGTTCGGTGAACCAGGGTGCGGACTGCTGGGAGGTCATCAGGATCTGAGGGCAAGAAAAGGGCTGGTAAGAGGCCGTGGCTCTCCTGGGTCCCTGATTCTCCAGCACCGCAGTTTGCTGGGCCTTACCTACGCCCAGCTCCTGCAGCAGGCTCTGGTACTCTGGCTCAGCCTCCAGCAACTTCAGCAGATTGGTAGACTCCATCCGCTCGAGCTGTACCTCCCAGTACACATAGATCTTCTGGTTGAAGGTGACGTACACGAGGCAGGGGCTGTTGCGGCCCTCTTTGCAGGCATACAGGCCTGGGAGGTGTGGGCGGTGAGACAAAGGTCAAGAAGTGTCGCCCGGGGGTGGGAGGGTGAGAAAGAGATGGGGGCTCTAGAGCCGGCAGTCCTGGCCCTCCCACAGATGTCACGCAGAAAACTGATGGCTCTCTTTCTAGGTCTACTCTGTTGGGAACTCGGTAAAACAATAAACGACTTGGCCCCTTCCCGATATAGTAAAACCATAGTAACAAACTCAGGCAGAAGAGCAGCCAAAAATCTGATGCCTGATTTTGTCATCCCCGTGATGGCCCTGGAGTAACGACTAGTCTTGCTAGTCTGCGGGCAGATCAGAAACTGAGGCTTCTCTGAGGGGGCAGCCCCTCTGCAAAGGCACCCTGACCTCTCAGGTCACTGGAGTATGTGGGCTAGAGCACTGTTCAATTCTTTTCATTTCAGTGACCACAGATATCTCCATGTCACCCCAAAGAGTGAGCGCTGGCTCCCAAGGTCCCGATGTGGAACTAATGGGAGTGCTCTAGGACAGCGATACTCATTCGGTGTGCTGCGGCAGACACGCTAGTGTGCTGCAAAAATTTTTAAAACGTGTAATGCCTGTCTATTTTGTTAGGGGCACTGACCTCTTTTCCCTTGAGACTGTCAAATTAAAAAAATGACAAAGGCCAACATAACAATAGTTGTCCAGTGTGAATGAATCAAAATTATACCTATTTGTTTGTCAGATTGGTAAAAATCTACTCTTTGGGGTGCGGCAGAATTTTGGTGATTAGCTCACGTGTGCCATGAGATGAGAAAGGCTGAAAATTGCTGCTCTAGGAGGATGGTCTTCACACAGCTCCGGTGTGCTCAGGCGGGAAAGAGCTCTCTGAGGTCCTTACACAAAAGGTGGCAATTTGGTTCCCACCCATCACCCTCTAATGAAAGACTAAGGAACGTGTTGGTTTGTGAAGACTCCCACGAGGGGACACGCCGCCGAGAACAGCGAGAGGCAGGCAGATGTGGGCAGCAGGCGCTGGGGGCCGGGGCCCACCTGCACAGAAGGCTCGGACATTCTCATCCACTTGGAAGCGGACAACCGTGCGGCCGTGGTCGATGACGTACGTCTGTCCGTCCCAGGCACAGGCAACCACCTCCTCATGCCCATCGCCCTGAAAAAGGTCAGAGATGAGACTGCAGGGCGGGCCAGGAACCTTTTCAAAAAGAGATCTAGCGGCGGGGCTGGACAAGGCACAAAGCAGCTACAGACTTCGCTCTGGGACAAACGGCCGGCTGAGAAAGAAAACCACCATTCGCCTCTTACTGAACTGCCCCCATGTGCCAGGCACCAAAGGGGCTGCTGTCCAATGAGCCACCTCACCCAGTACTCACAACGACCCTGTGAAGTAGGCAATATTATTCCCGATTTGAGACTGAGGGAACTTCAGCTTGTAGAAATAAAGTCATGCACCCGAGGTCACTCAGCTGCGAGGAGGTGGAACCAGGCCTGTCGCGCCCGACCTCAAAGCCTCACGCCTCCTCTCCGACGTTGTCCAGCCGGCAGCAGCACAAAGGCAGCCCCCCTCTGCAGACTCAGGGGCCACAGCCTCAGTAAAGACAGACTCACATGGGACAAGAAAAACCTTAACGTGCATCTGGAGTTGGGACTGATGACAAACTTCTGGACCCTAGTAATGACTTGGTTCTCTTTGGAGCTTTGTCTGCTGCTGAATGGTACTGAAGTGTGAGCTTCCCCAGAGCACAGAGTAGTGCTAAGCACTGCGTAACAGGGGACAACTCACTGCAAAGGGAGCTGGACCTGGCTAAAGAGGGCCTTAAGATAAAGGTTCGGAGTTAACTCCGAAGTGAGGGTGGCCTCACTGAAACCTGCACGTAAAGAAGGTAAGAATGTTCTCCACCAGGTTCTCCACCCACCGTGACATCCAGTTTCTCCAGGGCGAAAAGCTGGTGGTCCACCTGCACAGACCACAACAGCTTGTCTGCTTCTTCCATAAGCTTCAGTGTCCCTGAAGGGGGAGAGGCAGGCTGGGATGGGCAGAACAGGACCCCCACGCAGAATCCCTGGGCACAGAACCTCCCACCCCAGCAGGGGCCTGTAGCTGACCCAGGGAACTCACCATCCAAGGTGCAGAGGGCGAAGAGGCCAGAGCCACCACTCTCCGGGGTGTGGCCTGTGGGTGGGACAGAAAGACCAGAAGAAGAAAATGTGAAGGTCAAGGCAAGATCAGAGCATATGAGGTGAGGGACAGCCAAGGGCAGGCAGGGAGGGAGGGGCAGGACTAGACAGGAGAGAAGGTCCCGCATCTCCTCTCCCAAAAGTAATGTTTGCCCCCAGCGACCTGCCTCGTCCCACCGCCCCTCACCTCGTTTGATGTTGCCAATGAGGTGAGTAGAGACATTCTTGTTGTGGATGCGGCCGGACGTCTGGTGCAGCACGACATCTCGGGCAGCCGGGGTCTCCCTGTGGGCAGGAGACTGGGAGACTAAGTGGGAGACCAAGTGAGCTTAGCTCTCTGGCACGTTTGTGGCCTCATCTCTGTAAGAGCTGCCGAGATGTGAATCAGCTAGGAACCCACAGCTGACTCATGTGGCCTGTGTGGCAAGTTGGAAAGAGAGGGACAGAGCTACCAGGCTAGAATCTTAGAACCTCTTCCAGATGCTACAACATTACAGCCAAGATTCCCTGGGTCCCAAAATACAGGTCTTCCCTTACTAGGGCAGAGGTGCTTGTGCCGAAGCTAGCTGAAGCAGCTCTGCCAACTGCAGACCCATCCACTGCCATGTACATGCAGGACCCCATCTTGCTCCCATGTACCCCACACCATCCACAGGCCTGCATCCCTTACCTACTGCTTTCCACGGTCCCCTCAGGGGTAGCAGAGTGCCCAGTGTCCTTGTTCCAGGTACACAGTAGAACTGCGTAAGCACAGCCTGGCTGCGATACCATCAGCTCAGGAACACCCTGGGATCCCAGAGTCACCGAGAGACTATCCACCTGTACCAGGGAACAGAGGCTTAAAGTGGGCTGGAGAGAGAGGAAGTGGGATCCTGCAAAGAACAAGGGAGAGAATCGGAGTCGGGGCCCTGGGGGCAGTCCCTCAGGCTTCAAGGGCAGCAGCAGGAGGAATTCCAGAGTTCACAGGGCTCCTGCCTAGTGCCATCCTCTCCAACTACGCCATCTGCTTTCCTCTGCAGGGTCCAGATCCTGACAGACATTACACCCGCCTTCACATTCCCAGTTCTTAGCACTTGGTTCCTTCCCATTTGCCATGACCAGCAACTTCCCCTAAGACTCTGGTTTGAAATGATCTTTAGATCTCTCTCAGCAAGATTATTTTCCCTTCTTCCCACCCTGTATCATGGCCCACAACTATTCTCCCACAACCCCCCTTCAGGAGGCCTTCCTCCCTGCTCTCTGAGCTCCAGGGTCCCTCTATTCAGCTCACCTGACCTTCCAGCGTCCATTTCTGGAGAGACACCAGCTGCCCTGTCAGATGTTCGGTGCCCTCGCCTAGATCTTCCCAGCGGAAAGCCCGTACCACACGGTCTGTGTACCCTACCACCAGCTCACAACACCCGTCTCCATCTGTGGTCCAGAAGTAAGACAAGTTTGGAGCCAAAGCCGCATTTGTCAGCTTGAACCCTACAAGCATCCCATCCCTACCCCTCTGCTAACATCACCGCTGGCATTCTGACTTCAAGCCCAACCTGTTGTGGAACCATCTCACACACTGAGCCTGGTGCACCTCCCCGCCCTTCCTGTACTGACAGCACCTCCCTGTCCTTGGCCCTACCCAGCACCTGCTCCACAGGCCCTGTCACTGCCTCCCTCAGATACGCACCTCGAGGTGTCCAGATGCATCCAATATACCTACCACCAACTTTAAGACAAATTCTGGCCAAAATATCAGCACAGTATCTACATAGCCCACTCCCTCACCATCTTCAACTTCTGATCAAATGTTACCTTCTCAGCAAGAACTCCCCTGACAGTCCATACAGAATTGCCACCTCTCCCGCAGCATTCTCTAGGTCCTTTCCATGACTGACTTTCTCCATAGCAACTGCACAAATGAACACTGACCCCCTCACCCCCCACTGAATCCCTTGAGATCTGCTCTGTTACCACTGACTCTTACTGCCCCGAAAGCCTGCAGAGATAGCCGTGCCCACCGATGTCGCTGATCAGCATGGCCTTGGTGTTGGCAGGGATGTGCTGCTTAAAGACCGGACGCTGCTCCTCTCCCATTAGGGTCTCATGGTGCCCAGAAGCATCCAGGGTCCTGGCAGGAGTCAGGTCACACAAGTGAAACCAGCCCTCAGCACTCACCGCCACCACCAGGTTCTGGGAGAGACAGAGGTATGGGAGAGGTGGGCTGGGGACGGAAGTTTGAGCACAGACTGACCATCAGAACGCAGAAGTTGGGGCTAAGGCCATTAACTCTTAACTGATTTCCACCTGGAGACAGGGATCAATCCAGCTAAGGCCCTGGCGTTACACTCAAGTCCCAAGACCCCCGAAAGTTCTTACCTTTCCTTTATTACATATATCTCCAACCCCGACGCAAGTCAGCTGCAAAAGAAGAAAGGGAGGCTCAGGGTGACCTAGGGGGAGACCGGCATTCCCTGATCCCCATGCGGCAGGAAGGAGCAGGTTTTCTCATTACCAGCGTGTGCTGGAAACCACTGCCATGGGACCTGTGCTGACGGACAGCACTAACTGAGCTACTGCGCTTACAGGTTTGGTTCGGTTTACCCAGACAGTAAAATGAAGACCTGAAGTAAAGGCAATTTGGGATCCAAACAAACTCTCTGCAAAACAAAACTCCGATTTAGCGAGTCTACCACAAGTCTAGACTTATTCAAATACTACCCCCATTCTGTATTATACTTTATAGGACCAGACAACCCAGGCGGTTTTCCTAGAGTACTTAGGGAGTCCCTCGTGCATGTGCGTGTGCGTGTGCATGTGCCGTACGTACATGCAAGCGCTGCCTGGGGCTTCCCTCCCTGAATCAAGCGAACCCTGAACCAGCGGCTAAGCTGAGTAGCTGGTGAGTGAGGACACACTGGTGAGCTCCTGTGTGGGTCTCAGCCTTGACAGTTCCTGGACAGAAAAGATCCCCTCTCCCACCTTCAGACCCAGGTGTTGAGTACTGACCATTCCCTGGCAAGAACAGGTGAGCCACGGCCGGCTGTCGTCATTCTTATACACAGACAGCTTCCCACTGGTGTCTCCCACCACCAGTTCGTTCAACTGCAAATGGAGAAAGAGGGGTGTTAGCACGGGATCCTGCTGACCCACCTCACACTCTTCTCTGCCGGGCCCATGCTGGGGAAATCACAGGACATCAACTTGAATCTTTATCAAATGTATTAAAAATCTTTCGTGACCAACACAGCCATAGTTTTCCAAGTTTCTTTATTTCCATGGGGATGAGGGTGGCAGGGTGTGTGTGTGTGTGTGGACAGGGGAGGCAGCGGAGTCGGGGAGCACAGACTCCATCCCGGAAAAGTCTGACATTTGAACGGCTCAGTGCCCCACACGCTCGACTTTGGCTCCGACTCATCCATGACAAACAGGACACACAGGGAGGGGCAAAAGTGGGCTTACAGTTGTTCCTACAGAAAGTAGTACGATAACTAATAAGTAATAATACAGGAATAAACTGTGTTTTGCATACTAACAACTGTAAACCTACTTTTACCCCACCTTGTATTTTGGAAACAACCCCAAATACTCAACTTTTGGGGAATTTAACTCCAAACCTCATATTCTATGAGGGCCAGGAAAAAAAAGGCAGCTCTGGGGGCCCTCCCTCCTTTAGCAAGAACTTTTGGTCTTGCTGTCCACGAATGAAGAGAGGGATGGAGGTCCCAGAGCGGTGAGCAGCAGGAAGGGGCTGCTGGGTGTCAGCATCCATGTTCTGGGCCTCTGGCGCCCCCAAGTGGTGGCTAAGCCTCAGGAAGGCAGCTCCCAGGATGGAGCCTCTTCACCACTATTGCATCTGAATACTCCACTTCCCAGGGGGTAACAACGATAATCAGGTTGCTCCAAACCCTATTTCTAGTAACAGCTTCAGGATTTCCCCTTGTGGGGACATCCAACACTCCCTTCCTGTCCTCAAATAGAGTGACTATTAGATTCCCAGAAGATTTAACTTTAAAGGCAACAAAGACATAAAAGGAAAACAGGAAGGAAAAGCTAACAATAAATTGGAATTTATCAATAATGATTTACTTGATTTGAATCTTACATTAATTATTTCTAATAGTTATGGGAATATTAGATCATAGAAGCATAAAACAAGTTTATTTACATTAAACCCTCTACACCTGAGGTTTCCATTGCAGCTGCTCTCGGAGGACTTCTGCGCAGGAGAGCGGCTGTGTGGCACCGAGGGTCAGAGTGCAGCTGCCTGCATTGGTTCCCAGTTCTCTACGCCTACATTTCGTTTGTAAAATGAGGATCGTGCCCTGATCAGTGTGGCTTGGTTGGTTGGGCCTCGTCCTGCAAGGTGAAGGGTCACCAGTTGGTTTTCCCTGGCAGGGTGCATGCCTGGGTTGTGGGTTCGGTCCCCAGTCGGGGCACATGCAAGAGGAAATCAATGGATGTTTTTCTCTCACATTGATGACTCCCTCCCTCTCTCTCCCCGCTTCCCATCTTTCTAAAACTAAATGAATAAAATCTTCAAAACTTTTCTTTAAAAAAGTGAGAATCCTAAGAGTAGCTACCTCATAAGGTTGTTGCAAGAATTGAGCTAACAGAGGAAAGTATTTAGAAGTGATTAGCATATGGTGAGCGTTAATATCAGGTGGTTTTCAGCCTCTAGTTAAATGCCTGCAAAGCTAGAGATCTTAGCATCTTTCATACAATCCATTCTTTTTCTTATACATTCATTCAACAAATGAGTCTATAGTAGCTCTTGATAAAATGTTTACTTAATAGACAAATACCAAAAAGGATTGTTTTAAGAAACAAAGAAAAATCAGAATGAAAGAGAATGAGGTAAAGCTGAACAACAAGGTAGTGGTGCAAAGATAAAATGTCATAGACTCCCTGCTGAGAAGGACCTCACAGTTTAACAAGGGCACAGACACAGGAATAAAACCATAAAACAGCCCTGGCTGGCTGGCATGGCTCAGTGGATTGAGCGCAGGCTGCAAACCAAACGGTCGCTGGTTCGATTCCCAGTCAGGGCACATGCCTGAGTTGCAGGCCAGGTCCCCAATGGGGACCACGTGGGAGGCAACCACACATTGATATTTCTCTTTCTCTCTCCCTTCCCCTCTCCAAAAATAAAAAATAAATAAAATCTTAAAAAAAAAAACATAAAATAGTGCGGAAGGTGCAGTGAGCCAGGCAGAGAGAGAGGCAATGGCACTGAAGGAGGACATTCCCAAGGCAGCCCATCGACTCTCTGGCAGCTACAGTAGCCCCCCCCTTATCCATGGGGATACATTCCAAGACATCAGCGGATGCTCGAAACTAAAGAGTGTATTGAACCCTCATACAGAGGTGGGCAAAAGTAGGCTTACTCTGCCACTGTGACATTCTTTTGAGTTAATAACGCTATAATAATAATCATAACCTGCATGTCTTTTTCCATACAAACAACTGTAAACCTACTTTTGCCAACCCCTGTACATACTATGTTTTTCCTATACATACATACTATGGTAGAGTTTAATTTATAAGTTAGGCACAGTAAGAGATTAGCAACAACTACTAATAAAATAGAATAATTATAACAATATACAGTACTATAATGAAAGTTATGTAAACATGGTCACTCATTTCAGGGGGTCCCTTGTTGAAGTCTTCACATAGTCTCAATGCTTTCCAGTGTGACATGTTGCCATCAATTGAAACATATTTTCTGCTCAGGTCTCCCACCCACGAACTTAATGCCTTTTCTACCTATCACACACTGTGTCTGTCACTTTTGCAGTTTCAGGTGCAAAAGCAAAACAAGCACGAATTTTTCAATTATGTTTTGCATTTCTTGCTCTTCCTCTTCTCCTTCTGATACCATATGATTCAGATGTTGGAATGCTTACAGTTGTCCCAGAGGTTCCTAAGTGTCTCATTTTTTTAAATTTTTGTTTCTTTATTCTGTTCTGGTTGAATGTTTATTTCTTCCTTCTGGTCCAAATCATTGATTTGAGTCCCGGTGTCCTTCCCTTCACTGTTTGTTCCCTGTACATTTTCCTTTATTTCTTTGCATAGCCTTCACTTTTTCCTCTTTTTTGGGGACCATACTCAACCATTTCTGTGAGCATCCTGATTACCAATGTTTTGAACTCTGCATCTGATAGGTTGGCTATCTCTTCAACACATAGTTCTATTTTTGGAGGTTTGATCTGTTCTTTCATTTGGGTCCTATTTCTTTGTTTTGGCACACTGGTTACATAGTAAGGTGTGGAGCTTTAGGTATTCGCCAGGGTGGGGCAAGCCACGCTGTCATTGCTGTGTTGTGGCGCTATATGTGGGGGAGGGGTCAGGGAGGGAACAATGCCACTTGATTGGCTCTTGGTCGGCTTTCAGTCACTTTCCCCACTACCCACAAGTAAATTGGGACCCTCTGGTGCTGATTTCTGGGTGGGTGGGTTTGTGTACATTCTAGGATCCTGTGAGTCTCTCCAACGGACTCTCCTGTGAGGCTGGGAGTCTCTCCCACTGCCACAACCTCCACAAGTTTTTACAGCCAGACGTTCTGAGGCTTTATTTCCCCGCACTGGAACCCTGGGTTGTACGGTCTGTTCACTCCCTGGTTGTTCCTCCCGGTTTATCCCCATACAGATGTAGGACCACCAGCTGCTGTCTTGCCTGCCCAATCCTCTAGCTGCCACCTTGCTGTGCATCTTCTCTGCCCTGGCTATCCGTCTCCACCCCTCCTACCGGTCTGGATGAGTGTTTCTTCTTTAACTCCTTGATTGTCGGACTTCCACACAGTTCGATTTTCTGGCAGTTCTGGTTGTTTTTTGTTTTTGAATTGTTGTTGTCCTTCTTTTGGTTGTACGAGGAGGCAAAGTGTATCTACCTATGCTTCCATTTGGCTGGAAGTCCTATTTATTTTTTTGTTGTATGTTTTCAAAATAAGTCTTTTTCTTGCCCCAAATCTCCAAATGTTGGCCTGGGGGACCAATAACAAAATTTCTATGCACACTTATGCAGGCTGAGTGTAGCACAGTTAACCACTAGCCAACTGTCTCAACTACTTGTCTTTCTTTCCATTATATTTATTAATAACAGCTTTCAAAGCCCTTCAAATTGCTTTGAGATACATAATCACACTTGCTTTTCATACCCATCTTAATTTTTTCAACAAACATTTACTGAGTGCCTACTATTTGCCAGGCACTATTCTAAGTGTTGGGAATATAGCAGTAAAAACAAAACAAAACAGCAACAACAACAAAAAAGACAAAAAATTCCTATCCTAATGGGAAAAAATATAACTATCCCTCCCTAATACTGCAGAATTGAGTGTATAATAGTGCAATTCACTTAGAAAAGTACAATTTCCAAAAAAAGCTGGTGCTATGAAGCTTTAAAAAATGCATGTATTTTTCTCTTGTAAATAAAGACGACAATCATATAAAAAGGAAAATAATGTACATCTAAAGTCATTTTGTCAATTTACTATTTAAAAATGCCTTCCTTGATTTTCTCATAAAAATTGTACAGCTTGGCATATGAAGAAATGTGAAAGCCCAGAAACATAATACCAATTCATGAAAATAACTTTTTCCTCCCCAGACAGGGTAGAGCCAAAGGAGGCCTCATTAAATGCCTCTCCATCACAGCACAAAGAAGTCTAGAAAGAGGGGAGGAGGTTTTAGTCCCCCCCCCTTTATTTTAGGGAAAAGACAGTACAGAACAGCAGGGAGGCAGACTAGGAAGATGGGACAGACGGTAAGAGAGAAAGGTAATAAGGTGCTTTGTATTAAAAATATTAAATAGAGATAAGGAATGAAAAGATAAAGTCTGGGGAAAAAGACTGTTTCACATTTTCAACAGCCCCTATCCCCTTTGATGCTCCACTCTAGAACATTTTACATATTTTAATCAAAGCATCTTATTACTATCATTCCACCTGGTAATGAGCTACCTGTGGGCTGGGGCTATCTTGTTCATTTTTGAATTCCCAGAATGTAGCACAGTCCTTGGCGCATGATAGGCAGCTCAATAAATATTTGCATTAAAATAGAATCAAATACTAACAATAGCGCTAACACTGACTGAGCTGTAACTGTGTGTCAGGCATGATGCTACCTGCTTGATCTGTATTAATTCATTCAAATAAGGAACGACTCTTAGGGAAAGCGATGGTAGATGAAAATTACTTTTGTCAATCAAGGTGTAGCACTTTAAAGTTTCCTGACACCTGCGGGTAGTATGGAGCAGGTACCCCAGTAAGACATTAAGACTGGGTTGGTGAGGACATCCGTTATCTCAGGGAGGAGCGTCATCTACCAGTTGGAAGGTGAGGCAGATAGAGCAATATATTCCAGCGTCGCAAGAGGCCAAGTGTAAGAGCAGAAGATTTGGGGGAGGGGGGTTTAATCTTCACCAGAGGATATGTTTATTGATTTGAGAGAGGGAGAAAGGGAAACATCGATGTGATCGGTTGCCTCCCATATAAGCCTGGACCAAGGATCCCACCAGCAACCTAGGTTTGTGCCTTGACCAGGACGAACCCTAACCTCTTCGTGTACGGGATGACCCTCCAATCAACTTAGCGACCCCGCCAGGGCAGCAAAGGTGATTTTAAAGCCTATTCTGAAGCTTTGAAAGGTAAACCGGAGGAAACCTAACAACAGAACCAGTGAACCTGGAAGTTTGGCCACCAGAGTCTACTACTAGGCTCTTTCGGTGAATAAGGTACTTAGACAGAGAGACAGTTACCCACGCCCCTAAAAGGTTACCAGACCAGTGCACCAAACTCTGTCAGGACGACCTGGGACACTTAAACTATCTGTAAAGTTCTTCCCCAGGTTCGCCACGCAAGCCCTATGGCGCACGCGCCACTGGCGCCGCGGGCTGCCTCCACCTTCCTGGCCCCGCCCCGGCCCCGCCGTGCGCAGACCCGGGCTGTGTCTCCTGCAGTGCGCATGCACTGACCGTATCGTTGTCGACGTCTCCGAGGCAGATTGCGTGCGGGAAGAGGCTTCCGCTGAACTCCAGGGCTACCCGCTGCACGTAACTAACGGACCTCATCGCACTTCTAAGGGCTAAGGGGGTCGAGAAGCCCCGCTAAATGTCTCCCGAGCCCCTCCCGGCACCTGCCACGGCGGAAGGCCACCGAAAGCGGGAAGTTACGTCACCGCCTGAGCTTCCAATCCTAGCATTCCTCGCTTAACCTTAGCGAGGAGGCGGGTCTTCCGAGCCTTCTTGGCGTGGGGCGGGCTTGCCCAGCTACTCATGTGAGTGACAGGGGCGTGGGCCACTCCTTTTCACCTTAGAGCTGGAGCGCTTAGGTAGAGCAACCCTAACCGGGCTCATCTGTTTCCTTGGCAGTGGGACTCCAGTGCTTGACCTAGTAACCTTGACCTCTTCCTTTGTTGCCCTAGCAGCTGAAAATTTCCAGCCATCAGAGCACCCCTGAGAATCATAATAATCGTAATAACTGGCAATTATATGCTTTCCAGCAGTGTTTTTTAGAAGTTACCCGTTAGGAATTGTGAAAACGATGTAGTGAATTGAACCAGCATTTAAAGACACGAATAGGATAGAATAGAAAATACCAAGTGATTCATAGTAAGATAAATATTGTTCTTATGAAACCTTTGTTTCAATTGTATATATTTATATATGTATATACCGGCTAATGTATATTAAAACAATTTTTTAACGGTGTGTGTGCTCTGGTCAGTAGTTTGAAAACTACTTGATGCAAAGCACATTTCACATATATTATTTCATGTAATTAACACAGCAAACCTGTGAGCTTATATTATTCCAGTTTTTTGGATTAGGAAAATAGGTTCAGTAAGATTAAGTAACAAGGCAGAAAATGGTAGAGGTGGAGCCCAGACCACAATTATTTGATCCCAAATTTCAGATCTTTCCTATCATTTATGTCATAGTTCCTAGGAAAGTCCTGAGGCTACAAGTTAGGGTTACTTAGACGCTGGGTCTGCCCTGCCCTGAGCCCCACCACAAAGCTCTTGCCTCCTTCCCTCAGTGACCTCTGTAGTATACATGGGACATCACCATCCTGGTTGGCCTCTCAGGGAAACTTTTTATGCTAAATCAAGTCCCATCTTTCTTTGGGGTGTCTCATCACTCAAGGCACCAAAAGTATTATTTGTGAAATTCGGCAGGTACTCCATGAATTTTAAGGTGTAGGTCTGCTGGCTCAGGCTTGATTTACACATTGGTCTTTTTTTTTTTATTCTTTAGATTTTATTTATTTATTTCTTAGAGAAGGGGGAAGGGAAGGAGAAAGAGAGGGAGAGAAACATCAATGTGTGGTTGCCCTTCACATGGCCCCAACTGGGGACCTGGCCTGCAACCCAGCCATGTGCCCTGACTGGGAATCAAACTGGCCACCTTTTGATTCCCAGACCTGCGCTCAACCCACTGAGCTACACCAGCCAGGGCCACACATCCATCTTTCAGAAGTCAAAACTGTGAAAGTGAGGGTGTGTACCTCATCTGGGGATGTTGGACCAGGGCTGATCTTGCTTTCTGAACCTAGAGACAGAAGGCGCTGGAGGGCAAGACCTTGGTGCCTGGGGGCAAGAGAGGAGGAAGGACACATTTTGTCCTAGGGGGTCCCAATGGGTCTGATGGCCAGATAAGATGAGAACAAGGAACAAGCAGGTCAAAACAGGAGGCAATCTAGAGAAATGCTGGGATCTCAGATACACTGAAGTTTCTGTTTCTGTGGTGTACTGTGGGATTGGCCAGGTCCATGCAAAGGCTCTGGGTTACGCAGGTGTACCTGGTACTTTAAATACAAGATCTCATTTATGGAAGGGTTGTATGCTACTTCATCTTGCCATACCACATCTCTATTCTCTCATCCTAGCTCAAACCCAAGCTTCTGGTGAGGTTTTAAGGGATGGAAAAACAAAAGCCAGTTTTAAAATATTAACCTCTAGATGTCAAGTTAAATAGTTTGAATTATGTTTCTTTTCACTAATATTTCTACATTGTCTTTTCTTTTTCCAGCCCTATGAAGGAAATTGTAAAACAAACAAACAAACAAAAAAACTAACTCAGCACAAAATAGATGAGGATCACCCTGCTTCTTACCACGGGCCCTGGCCTGACCCAGTTCTCTGAAATCATACTCTGACCCAGCTCTCCACAATGCCTTAGTTTTATCTTCCTCATCACTTGGCCTCTTGTTCTTGACCTTTCTGTGCCCGGCAGGTACCTATTTTTGTTTGTTCTGTTTTTGCCATGAAGGTCATGTCATTATGATCACAACTTGGATACCCTGCCTTTTGGCTTTTGCCAAGAGAGCCACATTAAAGTTAGAAAGGGAGGAGAGATGAGTTTCCAGATACATAAGGCATGAATCAAATCTTTTCATTTTTATGCCACTCCCACCTTGTGTCAATTACTTTAATTGCATTGCGTGTTAAGGTCATTGTAAGTGGATTATAAGACTAGGCATTGCAGTCACGTAGCCAGATCCCTTGCTCTCCAAGGAGCACCCTTGTTCGTGGCTCTTTCTAGTGGTCAGTCTCCACATGTACCATCTACTGCCCATCTTGTTTCAGCCAAGCAATCTTTCAGCATGGGTTTTGGCTTATTCCTCAGAACTGCCTAACCAGGCCATCTTCCCAGATGGATGACATGGAGACAGTTGTGTGGGTGACATATTCTTTTTTTAATTTTTTTTAAGATTTTTATTTATTTATTTTTAGAGGAGAAGGGAGAGAAGGAAACATCAGTGTGTGGTTGCCTCTTGAGGGCCCCCTACTGGGGACCTGGCCCGCAAACCAGGCATGTGCCCTGACTGGGACTCTAACCAATGACTCTTTGGATCTCAGGGGGGCCCTCAATCCACTGAGCCACACCAGCCAGGGCGAGTGGCATATTCTTTACAAACCAACTGAACAATAGCTTCAGTAGAAACCTGCTATGGGAGGGCAGGCATTAAGTGGGAAATATTTCTAGGGAGATTCTTTGTCCACTTATTCCTCCAAGAGGTGTCAGAGGGGGCAAATTCTGTCTGCTGAGGATGCCCAGGTAGGAAATGGGACCTTTAAAGCTCTTTCTACAGGTGAGGCCCGGAGCACTCACTATCCTGGGGGCAGGACCTAGGGCTTTATAATGGACTCAGTTTTCCTTATTCCCCTTCCCCCTCTGGTTCACAGTGCACCTTAGCATACTAAATATTCTGAGAACTCATGAAGTACAGAAACCTGATTCTCAAACTTACTTGACCTAAAAACTAGGCAGAATAGTGTGGGCAACCCTTTGAGTGAAATGCTGTTATTCAGAGCTTTACTTCAAGTCCCACCCATCACAAGTTTGGCCCTATCAGAAAGGACCAACTCTGGAAAGCTTTGATCCTAGAACCTATCAGGTTTGTTGTCTGTTCAAGACTCTGTCGGCCATTGACTGAAGGATAATAAGTAGTTTTTTTAAGGTTTTATTTATTTATTTTTGGAGAGAGAGTGAGAGAAACATCCATGTAAGAGAGAAACATTGGCTGCCTCTCATTACGTGCCCCAGCTGGAGGACCAAACCTGCAACCTGGGCATGTGCCCTGACCAGGCATCAAACAGATGACGTTTTGCTTTGCAAGAAGATGCCCAACCAACTGAGCCACACTTGTTGGGGCAATAAGTAGTTCTTCATTGTCAATGAAGAACGTGAGGAAATTAGTTTAAAACAGAGGATGAGGAACATGTTTTAGAACTAGATAGAGGTGATAGGTGTACAACACATTGTAATGGACTAAGTGCCACTGAATTTTAAAATGGTTAATTTTTTGTTATGCAAACTTCACCTCAATAAAAATCAAACCACTGCCATTTTATGTGCGAAGCACTTCTAACAGTGGAACCAGCAATCCTAAGAAGCATACATGTTTTGGGGGTTGGTAATAGGGTATAGCTGGTCTCTTCTAGCCAAAGAACCCTCAAAGTTCATGAAGGCATTGCTCTTTCTTGATCGTTCCCCTTCAGAAACACTTCCTGAGTCTCATTCTCACTTTACCTCTCAAGGCATATGTAGTGTTCATGATAGGATAATAAGGTTTTATTATGACTCTTAGATTTTATGAGGATAGTTGGTGCGTTCAAGTTATCTGAGGTTGGCAAGCAGCTGGGGAACTATGCCACAGTCAGCAAAAACAATTTCCCAAAAGAGGACAAGTGTCTCTCCTAGAATGCCGTCCAACTCTTACTTCGGCTTTGTTCAGCAGCCCTTAGCCCATTGTTATTTCGACTTAAGGGTTACAAGGCCCTGAGGTGTTCTGCATTTGCAAAGGGAAGATTGGTCATTAAGACAGAAGGAATAAGGTATGAAAGTTTCCACTGTTTCTTTCTTTTAAACAAGCCAGTTGTTTATTTTATGTCATATGCTACTGACAGTGTTACCTCTCTGTCTGGATGTTCTGTCATGAATAAATGGAGAAATTGATGATGAATCAATGACAAGTGAATCGATATTTGGATAAACAGACAGACTGGATGGACAGTTTACAGTTCCACCCAAAGTGTATGAGGCTTCCCTTTTCTCAACACCTTGCCAACATTTATTATTTATTGACTTGACAATCGCCATCCTGACAGATGTGAGGTGATCGCTCATTGTGGTTTTCCACCGTGTAATTCTCAATTTGCCAGTATGTTTTCTAAAAAGGTACTATTTAAAAAAAATTTGTTTTTTTTAATTTACTTTTAGAGAGAGGAGAGGGGAGGGAGAAGGAGGAGAGAAGCGTCGATCAGTTGCCTCTTGCACATCCCCAGCTGGGGTTCTGGCCTGCAACCCAGGCATGTGCCCTGACTGGGAATCAAACTGACGGGTGACCTTTCCGTTTGCAGGCTGGTATCAGTCCACTGAGCCACACCAGCCAGGGCAAAAGGTGCTCTTTTTTAGTAGTCCCACCTATAACATATTTTACAGATTATTTCTCGAGTTGAGATGAGATGCACAATTCACCCTTACACTCACTCTCAGGGTGGTGTGGCTGGTAGAGTGGAGAGTCAAATGTGTAATCATGTGGGTAAGGCAGACTAGGCCACCCTTAAAGGGGCTTATGGCCTGTGGTAGATTCTGATCCTACACATAAATGGGATGGGAAATCATTGACAGTGTGGTAAGCAGTTGGAAGGATGTAATTTGAAAGCTGTGCAGTGAAATGTAGGCGGGCCACGAGGGAATGCCACGTGAGTCTTGTAGGACGAGAGAGCAGGCTAGAGGTGCACAGCGGTGTTGGGGAGGCACTCGATAGAATGGAGAGACTGGAAATACGGTACTTGGGAGATAAACTTTGCAGAACTTGATGTCTGAACCAGCACTAGGAAGATAAACTCTATTTAAAATTTTCCGGAAACAACTTACACATTTGCACTAACAGCTGAAAGTACTGTTGCTACTAGTTTTCCTCATTCCAGCACATCCTCTCCACGTGGAAAGACTTAAGTGTGGGTGAGGAAGGTGCAACTACCTGGGAAATGAATTCGAGCATTGCCCCAGAGCAGAGTGGAGTAGGTGGCAGGCTTATTTTTAACCTTAGACTTTTGGCCAGTTTAATGAAACATCCTCACAGGTTACAATGCCACAGAAACCAAGACTTGTCCAGCTACAGGGTGCTTGCTACACACCCTGGTGGTGGTTTTATTTTTCATTAAATTTTTTTTTTTTTACATATTGACTTTACAGAGAGGGAGAAACATTAATTTGTACCACTTATGTATGCATTCATTGGTTGACTCTTGTATGTGCCCTGACCTGGGATCAAACCCACAGCCTTGGTATATCACGATGCTCTGAGCTACCCGGGCAGGGCACAAGTGATTGTTTTAAATTCTTGGATTCCTATAGAAGCACTCAGAGCTAGAAGGAACCTCAGGAGCACTTTGTCCATTTCTCTAGTTGTCCAAGGTCACATGAATCTCATGGCTGACTTTGGATTTGCTCAAGAGATCTCACATTCCAGGCAGACCTCTCCCATGACTTCTGAGCCTTGGTTTCCTCATCTGTAAAATGGGGTGATACATCCTTTGTAGGATGGTTTGCAAGGATGTTAATCTGCATGAAGCTCTTGGCCTTGTGCTAGGCTTACACTGTGCTTAATGAGGGTTAGCTGTTACTGTTGGCTGCAGGGCCACATCTAACCTTGGAGTAACATAAAGACCCGGACACAAGCTCCAAGCCCAGGATGATGATGTGAATCCATCGAGAGAAAGCAAGGACACTGGGAAAACAGAATGCCCAAATTTTAGTTCTTGCTCCAGCACCAGCCATGCTGTATGAGGTGGCAAAACTTTTCCCCACGTAAATCTTCCATAGTAAAAATGTGGAGGATATTCTTCCGGAAGGAACTATGCAGGCATGTGGGTAGGCATGCTAGCTGCCCGTGTGCAGGAATTAAACAGCCCACACAGGATAGGGGCATGGGTGTTAGCTCTGGCCTGCTGCATAGGGGTGAAAGGTCAAAAGAGAAAAAAAGCATTAAGTTTTCTCCTGTTAGGGCCCAGAAGGAAGTTGGAAAGTGGCCCTGAGTGCCTGTGTTCCCTGGCTTGAAGACTGTCCCTCCTGCTTCCTTGTTGTGAAAAGGTCTCTGACATGGGGTGTTACTGACTTTTGGGAATTTAAAGAAACCAAGGACGGTTGTGCTTTGTGCCCAATCAGGCAGAAACAGACAAATCTAACCTCAAAATAATTGCAAGTGGCCCCTGTATTTTAGATGTTCACATTTTCCTTTGTGTTTGGGAAGATGACCGAAGCTGGCAAACATTGCCAGGCTGCTGGGGGCAGTGCTGAAGCGATGGCAAGGCCTCAGCAGAGGCCCTGGCTGCAGCCTGTGTGGGGCCCAGGAGGCCAGCTACAGCTTCTCTACCAGGTGCTGCATTTTAAGCAGGACTGGGGATGTACGTGGTGGTAACACCCTTAATTTTGTCCCCAGTGTGGCCACCAATGCCCACCCTCTGAGGCCAAAACAAAAAGGGATGCCCGACACAGGTTTTATTGTTTCCACTTTATTGCTCAAGTGCAGGACTTGAGATGAGCCTGGATCTTCAGCAACGTGCAAAGAGGCTGAGGTGGTGAGGGAGGGGTGGGGGACATGACCTGGCTGAGAAGGCAAACAGGTCTGAGAGGAAATACTGGGAGGGGACACGGGGTGGTCACCATGATACCAGAAGACATCAACCACACCATCTGGGCGAGGAAAGGGTACAGAGAGAGGTACTGGGCACAAATGGTTTTTCCCATGCCCCTAGCACCCACATGGAGGCCACATGTTTCGAAATGGACAGGGAGGAGGAAAAGGACTGTCCAGGTTTCCCTCTACACCCTGGTTTCACATCTGGGCCCACATCCCCACCACTAACCTCCTTCCACCATTTGACAAACTGACAAAGCAAAAAGAGGAAGCAAAATAAATTAACATCCTTATGAGTGTGTGTGGATGGACATTCATTCATGTGTAATGGGGGAAGGGGGAGGGGAAGAGGGGATAAAACACCTAAAATGATCCCCCACCTCAATCCCCCAGCCTACTCCTTTCCCCCTTCCCCCAAAGCCACCATCCCACCAGATAGAAAAATAAAGGTCTAATTCACTCAAAATTCTTCAGTTTTTTTACAAAACGAACAGGGTGGAGCAGAGTAGGGAGCAGGGGAAGCAGGCAGCTGCAGGAATAGGGCTGGGGAGAGGCTATGCTTCCGTTTCCACCTGAGACCGGCTCCCTGCCGCATCCTTCTGCTCATCCTGCATCTCTGCATCAGTATGGTCCCCTGCTGCCTTGGCCTGTGAGAAGAGAGAGGATGAATTCCAGTTCCCATTTGGCCCAGTCACCTGATGAGAAAGGTGACTTTTACTCCATGTCCCCACACTCTTGCCTGCCTGCACTCAACCGATCTGGTGCGACACCTAGCACCCTGACATCATGTATATATATATAGTCTGCACCCACAAATACTCATGCCCAAGTAAAAAAAAAATGTACACATAGCCCTGGCTGGTGTGGCTCAGTGGACCGAGTGCCAGCCTACAAACCGAAGGGTCACCTGTTCAATTCCCATTCAGGGCACACACCTGGGTTTGGGCCAGGCCAGGTCCCCAGTGGGGGATGTGTGAGAGACAACCACACATTGATGTTTCTCTCCCTCTCTTTCTCCCTCCCCTGTCTAAAATAAATAAAATCTAAAAAACCCAAAAACGTACACATTAACTTCCAGTAGAATTACACAGACACAGCAATTACTTTTCGAGATATGTCCTGAAGATGCACTTGCATATGTTCAAAACTATGAATTTGTAAGATGATTTCTTGCAGTACTGTTTAGAACTGTGCTTGTCCCATGGCAGCTACATGTGGCGACTGACTACTTTAAATATGGCTAGATCACACCCTGGCTGGTGTGGCTCAGTGGACTAACTGCCGGCCTGTGATTCAAAGGGTCGCTGGTTCGATTCCCAGTCTAGTACACATGCCTGGGTTGTGGGCCAGGTCCCCAGTAACCACACACTGATGTTTCTCTTCCTCTTTCTCCCTCCCTTCCTCTCTCTAAAAAATAAAATCTTAAAAAAAAAAATGGCTATATCAAATTGATATGTTTTAAGTATAAGACAAGCACTGAATTTTGATGACTTAGTCTAAAACACATGAGTTCAATTTAAAAGAATTACATGTTGCAATATTTAGATGCCCTGGGTCAACAAGAAAGTATTAAAAATAGTTTTAGCCCTGGCTTGGAGGGTTGAGTGCCAGCCTGTAAACCAAAAGGTTGCCAGTTCGATTCCCAGTCAGGGCACAAGCCTGGGTTGTGAGCCAGGTCCCTGGTTCAGGGTCTGCAAGAGGGAGTCAATTGATGTTTCCTTCTCTCTCCCTTCCCTTCTCTCTAAAAATAAAATCTTAAAAAAAAAATTAATTTCACTTGTTTCTTTTTCTTTAACATAGCTACTAGAAAATTTAAAATTATGTATGTGGTTTGCATTTTATTTCTATTGGACAGTGCTGGTTTGGGACACTGACTAGAAGTAGGGTACTGGGTACATGAGCTATGACGTATCTGAACAATCGAATACTGACTACATTAGTGTAAGAAGGCGAAAGCTCTTTTGGTTACTGACGTAAAATAAGCATCCAGGTCTGACACCAGGAAGGCACGGCACAGAAAACAGGAAGAGCTGCTGCCTCTTATTAGGGAAACGGGAGAAAACGTGTGCCTGTTTGTGAATGTGTCTGACACACTGGGATGATGCCAGGACTGGTAATATCAGTCGCTTTTGGGCAGCGGTAGACTTTCTCCTACACATTCTTTTTGTACAATTTGAGTTTAACTATGTAATTGCATTACTATTTTAAAAAGGGACCGAGAACACACGTTGGGAAGCACACTGGGCAACTGACTCCTGACCTCTAGGACTTGCGAGTGGTTTCCTGCCCTGACCACCAAGGGATGCTAGCCCTGACAGCAGGGGTTTTACTCAGAGAACACCTGTGGCACTGCTCCAGGGATGAGGGCAACTTCTGGTTTCCAGAACTGGCACGGACAACCACAGGCACAAAGAGCCCACACCAGCTGGGTTGGGCACAGAGATGAGGAGATGAGATGGACAGAAGAAGAGGCATTACCTCGTCCCTACACCTGTCCAAATCCTTACCTTGGTCTCCTCCTCAGCCAGCCTCTCAAACATATTGGCATAGAGCTTCTTCTCCCGTGCAAGCTGCTTGCGGATCCGCTGGTGGCAGACAGCCAGCTGGGCCTTGGCAGCTTTGTTACTGGGGTAGAGATACAGGACCTTCTGGAAGTCAGCCCGTGCCAAGTCAAAGTCATTCACTGCCAGGTGGGCCTCTCCTCGGCGGAAAAGGCCCTTCTCATTGTTGCTGTCCAGCTCCAGGGCCTAATGATGGAGAGAGGAATCAACAGTGAGACCTCAGCTCCTGTAGCTCATCTGGCCAAGACTGGGTTTCCAAGGTACCCTCAGCAGGATGACGGGGAATGCAAATGGCTGGCTCCACCCGTAAAAGAATGAGTCTTGGGGCCTTCAATGGAAAAGACCAAGGTCTACGAAGGAACCTCACTCAGTTCACGAGGCAGAGAGGGGAGACAGGCTTGAGATGGAGGAGAAGGGCCTCTGATAACATTCGCATTCTCGTTAGAACAAGGCAGGCATGGACGAGGGCGAGGCTAAGAATTGGGGTGAAGCAAACACTTAGGTAGCTCTTCCCATCCAGTGTGTCCACCTCTGGGTCAGCTGCTCCTACCGCTGAAGCCAAGGTGCTTGCTTTTCATCTCCTGCCTCTGGGTCCTGAATCGCTGAGCTCCCAACGGTCCATCCTGCGTCCTACTACCTTAGTCACTGAGGGTCACTTTCAGACATGCCAGCAGCTCACCCTCAAACCTTGCCTGTGAATGTTGCTCCCATATGTCCCTAAAGGCGCCTCACCTTGTTACAGCTCTCAATGGCAGCTGAGAAGGCCTGTAGTTTCAGATGACACATGGCCAGGTTGAGATGGGAAGCTAGCCGAAGGGCCTGTGCCTTCTGTGCATCCTCATCAGAGAAACCTGATTCGTATTCCAACCAGGACACAATCTTCTTGTATTGCAGTAAAGCTTGCTTGTACTTGCCTTCCTAGAATGGGAGGGAGGCTCAGGCACACAGAACAGGCTCAGCGGCACCAGGCTGTCATGCCCCAAAGTCATCAGTGACCCGTGGGCCTAAGAGGGTCCTGCCCAAACCCACCCCCAATGCCCCGAGGCAAGGCCAGCTAGCTTGTGCTAAGACTGCAGGTGCCACCTGTCCACTCCCTGGCAGAGACTGACCTCAGCCATCGGCGGGGAAAGGTGGGCCCAGAGGAGCCCTCCCTGGGAGTGTCCGCAGGACCATGGCTGCTGGCTCACCTTGAAGTACACAGTGCCTCGCTCTTTCACTATGGAGCTCTGTTCCAGCTTCTCCTCTGAATTCATCTCCCAAGACTCCTTGGCCTCCATCCCCCCAGAGAGAAACACAACTGTCAGCGACCCCAGACAGTCACCTCCAGGGTGGGATGTGACTTCAGGATGGGGAGGACCTGGAGCCAACTCACCTTCTCAAAACTCTGGAGGCGGATCTCATACTTCAGGTCGGCGTTCGGTGGGATCTGGAACTTGCCCTTCCCAGCAGTGCCAAAAGCGTACCTGTGGGGGCAGGAAACCCTCTAAGCCACCATACCAGCAGTGAACCTGCTCTGCACGGAAAAGACTTCCTATTTCCAGGAAGTACCTCCCCGTCCTGTGTGGCAGAATCTCCCCTGACCTCCGAACACATTG
>VMDR010000575.1:0-19810 GCA_007922815.1 Macrotus californicus
AACCTAACCAAGGAAGTGAAAGACTTGTACTGAAAACTACAAAATGTCGCAAAAAGAAATCAAAGAAAATACAAATAAATGGAAAGATATTTTATGCTCATGGTGTGGAAGATTCAATATTGTTAAACTGTCTATACTACCCAAATCAACCTATAGATTCAATGCAATCTCTATCAAAATCCCAATGGTATTTTTTGCAGAAATATAAAAAACACCCTAAAATTCATATGGAGTTTCAAGGAACCTTTAGTAGTCAAAAAAAAAAATCTTAAAAAGAACAAAGCTGAAGGTCTCATACTTCCTGATTTCAAGACATACTACAGTTGACCTTTGAACAACATGGGGATTAGAGGTGCTAACCCCTCAAGACACACACAGTTCAAAATCCATGTATAACTCTTACTCACCCAAAACTTACTTACAGTTATCCCTCAGTATCTGTGGGGTATTAGTTCTAGGACCCCCTATAGATACCAAAATCCACATATGCTCAAGTGCCATATATAAAAGGGGACAGAACATTCCCAATTGCAGACTGAAAATGCTGTCTTCAATCCAGGGCTGACTGAATCCACAGATATGAAACCTGGGTATATGGAGGGTCAACTGTACGTTTATGAAAACACCTGCATATAAGTGGACATTCCAGTTTTCAACTGCAAGGGTCAACTGTACAAAGCAACAGTAATCACGGACAGTGAGGTAATGGCATAAAAACATATATATGGACCAATGGAAGAGCATAAAGAACCCAGAAATAAACCCTTGTATATATGGCCAAGTGATTTTTGCTAAGGGTACCAAGATTATACCAATGGGGAACTGAAGACTCTGGTATCCACATGCAAAAGAATAAAACTGGGCCCTTATCATACATCATGTACTAAAATTACCTCCAAATGGATTACATACGTAAATGGAAGAAAACATAGAGGAAAAGCTTTATGACACTGGTATGGGCAATGATTTCTTGGATGTGACACCAAAATCACAAGTAACAAAATAAAATAGATAAATGAGACTACATCAAATTTTAAAACTTCTGTGTGTTAAAGTAAACAATCAACAGAGTGAAAAAACAATCTACAAAATAGGAGAAAATATCAGCAAATCATATATATCTAATAAGGGTTAATATCCAGAATTTATAAGACACTTCTAGAACTCAACAACAACAACAACAAAATTTAAAACATGGGTGAAGGATTTGAGTAGACAATTCTCCAGAAAAAAAGATATATAAATGGCCGAGTATATGAAAGTATAATCAAGTATAAACAAGTATATGAAAAAGATAATCACTGTCACTAATTAGGAGGAATGCAAACCAACTACACTGAGAGACCACCTTACAGCACATTAGGATGGCCACTACTGAAAGGATGAAAAATAACAAGTATTAGCAAGAATGTAGAGAAAGTGGAACCCTTGTGTGCTGCTGGTGGTAAAGGAAAATGGTACAACCACTACAGAAAACAATAGTGGTTCCTCAAAAAAATTAAAAACAGGATTATCATGTGATCCAGCAATTCCACTTCTGGGTATACAGAAGACAAAAGAATTGAAAGCAGGATCTCAAGGAGTTATTTGTATATCCATGTTCATCCAGTATTATTCACAACAGCCAAGTGGCAGAAGCGATCTAAATGTCCACTGACAGATGACTGGATAAAGAAAATGTGGTAGACAGACCCAATGGACTGTTATGCAGCCTTAAAAAATGAAGGAAACCTTGTCACACGCTACAAAATGGATGAACATCAAGAAAATTTTGCTAAGTTGAATAAGAGGTATAAGTAGATACACTTTGCCTCCTTGCACAACCAAAAGAAGGACAACAACAAATTTAAAAACAAAAAGTAACCAGAATTGTCAGAAAATCGAACTGTATGGAAGTCCGACAACCAAGGAGTTAAGGAAGAAACATTCATCCAGACAAGCAGCTGGGGCAGAGAGAACCCACAGCAAGACAGAGGCTGGTGGACCCAAGCAGGCAAGGCAGCTGCTGGTGGGCCAGGTGGTCCCACATTTGCATGAGGATAACCGGGAAGAACAACTGGAGAGCCAGAAAGACCACAGTAACCCAGGGTTTTAGTGCAAGGAAATAAAGCCTCAAAACTTCTGACACTAAAAACCTGTGGAGGTTGAGGCAGCAGGAGAAATGCCTAGCCTCACAGGAAATTGAATTGCAGAGACCCACAGGGTCCTAGAACATACACAAACCAACCCACCTGGAAATCAGCACCAGAAGGGCCCAATTTGTTTATGGGTAGCAGATGAAGTGACTGAAAGCCGGTGGAGAGCCAAGCAAGTGGCATTGCTCCCTCTCAGACCCCTTCCTCACACACAGCACCACAACACAGCAACATGGGTTGCCCCTCCCTCATAAACACCTAAGGCTCTGCCCTGTACTATGTAACAGGCACACCGAGACAAAAAAAAGTGGTCCAAATGAAAGAACTGATCAAAGCTCCAAAAATAGAGTTAAGCAACAAAGAGATAGCCAACCTATCGGATGCAAAGTTCAAAACACTGGTAATCAGGATGTTCACAGAAATGGTTGAATATCGTCACAAAATGGGAAAAAAAGTGAAGGTTATGCAAAGTGAAATGAAGAGAAATGTACACAGAACCAACAGTGAAGGGAAGCAAACCGGGACTCAAATCAACAGTTTGATCAAAAGGAAGAAATAAGCATTCAAACAGAACACAATGAAGAAACAACAATTCAAAAAAAATGAGATGCTTAGGAATCTCTGGGACAGCTCTAAACGTTCCAATATCCGAATCATAGGGGTGCCAGAAGGAGAAAAGGAAGAGCAAGAAATTGAAAACTTATTTGAAAACATAATGAGGAGAACTTCCCCAATTTGGCAAAGGAAATAGACTTCCAGGAAGTCCAGGAGGCTCAGAGAGCCCCAAAGAAGTTGGACCCAAGGAAAAACACACCAAGGCGCATCATAATTACACTACCCAAGATTAAAGATAAAGAGAGAATCTTAAAAGCAGCAAGAGAAAAGGAGACAGTAAGCTACAAAGGAGTGCCCATCAGACTGTCAGCTGATTTCTCCAAAGAAACCTTACAGGCAAGAAGGGGCTGGAAAGAAGTATTCGAAGTCATGAAAGGCAAGGACCTACATCCAAGATGACTCTATCCAGCAAAGCTATCATTTAGAATGGAAGGGCAGATAAAGTGCTTCCCAGATAAGGTCAAGTTGAAGGAGTTCATCATCATCAAGCCTTTATCATACAAAATGTTAAAGGGACTTATCTAAGAAAAAGAAGAAGATCAAAACTATGAAGAATAAAATGACAACAAATTCACAACTACCAACAACTGGACCTAAAAACAAAAACAAACTAAACAAAGAACTAGAACAGGAACAGAATCACAGAAATGGAGATCACATGGAGGGTTATCAGTGGGGAGGGTGAGAGGGAGAGAGGGGGAAAAGGTACAGGGAATAAGAAGCGTAAATGGTAGGTACAAAATAGACAGGGGGAGGTTAAGAATAGTATGGGAAATGTCAAAGCCAAAGAACTTATATGTACGACCCACGGACATGAACTGAGGGGGTGGGGAAGGTGGGTGGGAGGGGGGTGCCAGGCAGAGGGAATTAAAGGGGGGAAAAATGGGACAATTGGAATAGCATAATCAATAAAATATATTTAAAAATGAAAAAAAGAGAAAATTTTGCAAAGTATAAGCCTAGCACAAAAGGACAGATGCTGTATTATTCCATTCACATGAAGTATCTAAAGTAGTCAAAATTATAGAAACAGAGAAAGGTGGCATGGTTGTCAAGAGTGGTGGGGAGACAGGAGGGGACTTAGTGTTTAGTGTGTATAAAGTTGCAGTTTTGCAAGAAAAAGTTCTAGAGATCTGTTGCACAACAACACAAATACATTTAAAACTGCTGAACTGGATACTTAAAAATGATTAAGATGGTAGATTCAATGATATGTGTTTTTACCACAAAAATATCAGCTGGAAACTAAACAAAAACATGCAATTTCTGAAATAAGAACATACTGGACACAACAGAAGATGCACTGAAAAACAGGAGAGAGGCTGGTAGAAAGCATCCAGGCTGAAGCACGGAAATAAAATAAGATGGAAAATATGGGGGAGGGGTGCAAAACACATATGGGACATGGTCAAAGAAGTAAGATACAGAGGGAGAGGAAAGAAGAGCACAGAAGTAGTTTTAAGGAAACAATGGCCAGGCATTTTCCAGACTGACACAATTTTCCAAACTGTAAATATATGGGCACTTTTCCATACCTATATTATATTTCAATAAAATGAAAAAAAAGTTAGTCACCGTGGGTTAAAAAAACCCCTCATGCTACTTGGAAGGGACGTTTGAATATAAAGCTACAGAGAAGCTCAAAATAAAAGGATGCAAGAAGAGGAACCGCGCAAACACTAACCAAAAGAAAACGGGTGTGACAGTGACATTAGACAACACAGACTGTAAGGCAAGAAACAGCACCAAAAGAAGTGCATTTCATGATTATAAGAGGCTCAGTCTACGAGAAGATGCAATAATTCAAAAGATGTATGCACCTGAAGACAACTTCAAGAAACGACTGGCAAACTAAAGGAAACGAAGAAAAAAGAGACAAATGGCTATTTCTCAGCAATATTAACATGTCCATTGAACATACAAAAATGCACCAGAGATGGTGTCTATGGGAGAAGGGAAGGGGGAATACAAAAGTGGAGGTCACAGAAATAAAAACTTCAATAAGAGAGAAACCTTGCCATAATCAAGAGGGCAGCAGACTTTATCTGCAAAGGGCAAGGTGGTAAATCTTTTAGGTTTTAAGGGCCAAAAGGCAAAATCGAGCAACTCTTATTGCCGAAAGGCTGCCATTTTTACACTGTACAATGTCAGAACTTATTCTCAGCATGCAGCACACAAGAACAGGCAGTGGCCCCTGTTGGCTCAGTAGGTTGGACGTCCTCCCACAAACTGAAAGGTCGCCGGTTTGATTCCTGGTCAGGGCACATGCCTCCTGGGTTGCAGGTTTGGTCCCCAGTTGGGGGCGTGCTAGAGGCAGCCGATCGGTGTTTCCTCTCTCACATCAATGTTTCTCTCCCTCTTTCTCCTTCCTTTCCATTCTCTCTAAAAAAAATAAATAAAATCTTTAAAAACAGTCAACGGGCCACATTTGGCCCCTGGGCTGTGGTATGCCAACACCTGTCCTGACTCAGATGGCAGTGAGCCATGAAAAAGGTAGGAATCACTCAATTCACTGTGCCAAAGGCCTTAATTTTAAAAATAAGGAAGGAGCCCTGGCCGGTGTGGCTAGTGGATTGAGCGCTGGCCTGCAAACTGAAAGGTCACTGGTCTGATTCCCAGTCAGGGCACGTGCCTGGCTTGTGGGCCAGGTCCCCAGGTTGTTGGGGGTGGGGGGTGCGAGAGGCAGCTGATCAATGTTGCTCTCACACATCGACATTTCTCTCCCTCTCTCCCTCCCTTCCCCTCTCTCTAAAAATAAACAAATAAAATCTTAAAAAAAAATAAAAATAAGGAAGGGAGGGAAAGAAGAAACAGGCTGTCCTACCTTCTGATGCCCATTGCCACCTCCACACCCAGAAAGGTGCACATTCTCTAGGACAGTGGACACATACCAGGGTCTGAGGAGCAAATTTCACAGGCACCTCCTCCTTTATAGGACAAATACACCTTTTCCTCAATAGCTATCTGCCAGGGGACGTCTGACTCCCTCACATGCAACTCCAGGCCTGGGTCAGCACCCAGCCTTGGGAAGATCTTATAAAAATCATTAACAGATACAAAAGTGCGACCAAAAAGGGCAAAGATCTGCAGAGACTGGTGGTCCTCAGTCACCACCGAGTAGCCTATAATAAGCCTCCCCCAAAACTAGAAGCAGCACACTGAGCATTTTGCCCACTTCATCCCTGTCCTTCCTTACTAACAACCTGCATTACAGGCTAGCAACGTGCCTTTTCAACTTTCTTGCACATGTGAGTGGCCAATGAAACGCAAGTAGAAATCGCAGGGTGGGGCTTCTGGGTGAGCTGTTTAAAGGGGCACACTCAGCTAAGGCACATTTTGCCTTGCCCCTTCCTCCTTCCTGCTGCCGGAACACGGACAGGATGCTGGAGCTGCGATGAAAGCCACATCCCACACAGCAGACGGAAGACAGTCGCACCACCGCTCCACACCAGACCCCTAACCCTAGGCGACTTCTGTGCAAAAGCAAAGCAAACTTCTATCTTGTCAGGTCATTGTTGTAAGGATTCTGTGGTCAACAGCAAACCCAATCCCAAGAGCCCGTTGGAAAAACAAGCTCAGTCACTCGCCTTCAAAGAGAGGGATGGAGTCACTGGAAAAGGTGTCCAAGGCGAGGAGGTCTTTCCCATCTTTAGACCCGCTGCGTTTGTGCTTATGTTTTCTTCGAAAGAAGGATCTGCGTGCAGCTGCTGACAGTGTCTTTGAGGCACTGTTGTCATCTTTGACTTCGGACATGCTGAGCCTCCTGGAGAATTCCTGGTCCATCCTGCAGTCACAGGGAATGGCAGTCCTGGGAAGGGACCATCTCCCGCCCGGCCTGCCCATGAGGAGGACGAGAGCTGGGAGTCCAGGCTCCTCCAATACTCCTCTGCAGGTGTCATGGACACTTCCCATGCCACCAGGGCCCCCGGCACCACTGCTGTGGGGCGGCACAAACACCAGCGATGGGGCACGCTCTCAGAGCGGGCCAATTTCTATATTCAGAAGGGTGTCAAAAGCAACTAAGCCTTCCCTTGGTGGTATTACAGGTATAAGAGGGGTGAAGCCCTGATACACGCTGAACATGGACAGACCTTAGAAAGATTATAGCAAGTCAAAGAAGCCAGGCACAAAAGACCGCATGCCACATGAGTGCATTCACACTGAAGTGCAGAACAGGGAAATCTACAGACATGGAAATATTCGTGGTTGCCTACCGTTAGAGGAGGCAGGGAAGAGAGAAGGACAAAGGGCGTAGCTAAGGGCTACGTGACTTCCTTCTTAGATGAAGAGGGTGTTCTAAAACTGACTGGTGAGGGTTGCATGTAACTGTGAATATACAAAACTCCACAAATTGTACACTTCGAGTAAACTGCATGGTGTGTGAATTACATGTCAGTAAATCTGTTAAGAATAAAAAAAGTTATGTCTCCTAAATTGCCACTGTGCTTCTGTATAGCACTGACTTATGTACAGAACTGACTTAGGCTAGAAGTAGCTTCTTAGATGCTCAAGTGTGGTGAGACAGACAGACCAGAAGCCAAGATAAATAGCAGGATGAGTCCCCTATCCTGTGGGATAGTGCCACAGGTGCCACCCCACCCAACCCCAAGCACCGCATACAAAACACTTACACATATTTGCTGGGGATCTGCCCGCGCTGGATCTTCTGGGCGTTCTCATCCAGCTGCCACGCCATCCAGGACCCAAATGTGCCCTGGGGCAAGGTGTCATCGACATAGAGGATGTCATCTTTCTTAAAGCTCAGCTCATGCTCCACCTCTGCCAGCCGGTCATACAGGGCCCTGGATCAGGTGACAGAGGGAAGATCAGGAGGCCATGTGCCTTGGCAGCCACACTCCTGGGTCTGCTCTCCTGCTCTGAGCTCTCCCAGACCATGATCAGGATCTACCATCTTCCTCATCCTGGTGGCGGTTCCCAAAGAAGGGAGCCCAGACTTGACACAACAGGACAAAGAAGCTGCCTTTCCTCCCTGAGATCAGGGGCTTCCTGGGGACAAGGGCTTCCTCAGACCAATCAGACATAGAACTTATTGTCAAGGACCAAGGCCGTATCTACCCTTCCCATTTGCCTTCTTCTCCGAGACAAGGCTGATGGTTCCTACACTGGAAACTCCCTAGGATGGAAGCATATCGTCCCTCACCAGGGAGGGGATCCTAAGGACAGGGATCCATACCTCCCGGTACACAGTTTGATCAGTGTTTTTATTCTTTTTTGTGGCCTCAGATCTTAGAGAATATGCAGGAAGCTATGAGCACCCCTTGGGAACCACCAGGTGCCCGCCCCCCCAGAAAATCAGGGCACTGTGAACATACTGCAGAGGGATCGGCAGAGCTGGGTCAGGGGAAGACTGGGAAAGGAGGGTAGCCCACAGGAAAATGGGGCTCTGAGGCCTCAAAATCCCCCAGGACCAAACCCTAAAGAGCAAGTTGTGGCCCTGCAAGCCCCCGTGGGTTTTTCTAACTCACAAGTATCTTGCCGTGAGCTTGCAGTTTGGGGCCCTAGTAATGATCACAGGCCTCACACTTTGAGGCAAGAATGCAAAGACATTTACTAGGAACAGTCTTCATCAAAAACCCCTCCCCTGGCCCCGAATCCCTGGAACCCATGGCCACCAGCACCTGATGTAGAAGCTGTCGCCAGGCAGGCCCTTGACCTTGGCAAACTCCTCTGGGCGGTACTGCACCTTCAGGCGGACGCCATCCTTGGGCTTCAGCATCTCCACATAGACCTCCTCTACCATCTTGCTGCGCACATCCAGACTGCCACACTGCCCAGGGACAGGGAACGGAGGTCAGAGGGCAGAAGCCAGGGGCAGCTTGGGCACCCTTGAGGGCAGACTGTGGGATAAGGTGCAGATTCAACATCCCCCTCACTGAGAATCTGCCTGCCTCCCCTTCGCAGGCAGAGCCAAGTCGCCTGCTCACTGTCTGCTCTGCACTCCACAGCAGGATGGAAACGTGTCATCCCCCACCAAGGACGGGATCCCAGAGACAGGGACCCATACCTCGTGATACACAGTCGATCAGTGCTGTTACTCTTTTTGTGGTCCAGGAGAAGTCCTGCTCTGTCCCCCAGCAAGTAACACCACACTTCATCTTGCTTATGCTACCTGTATTTCTCAATGCCTGTAAGCCAGTTCCCCCATCCAACAGGAGACCCAGGGAGAGGCAGATGACACTCTCCATCACATCAGAGTCCTGCCACTGACAACAGCAGAGCACCTTCCCTCCAGACGCCAGTGCCCAAGCTGGGGCACTGCCCACTTCCCCGTGATCTGCCCAGAGGGTCTTGGCAGCATTCAACACTGACAAGGGTTGCCAGGTGAGAGGCTGTGCTCCTCCAACTCCTATGCCACCTGAGAATGCAGGAAGCCTGAAAAGCAGACAGAGAAGGGCCTGGCCAGCTGCTCAGCAGCTCAGAACTCACCTCGAGGATGAGGTCCCCCGGCACGAGGCCATCAGGGCCCTTGGCAGGACTGTCATCCTCCACTTCAGCCACAAACACCCCATGCAGGTTCCCACCACATAAATGCACTCCAAGCTCCAGCTGGGACTTTCTGATGAAGACGACTCGTGGCTCTGGGCTCTTCTTGTTGGCATCTCCCACCACCCTTTCAGGGAAGAAAATGGAGTTCCTTAATCATGCACAGGGAGGGAGGGAGGAGGGCATGAAAAAGACCAAACAGTGGCCAAGGCCCTAACCATTTCTGCTTGCTCCCGTGTTTCATGAGGCCTCAGAATCACGGGGAGTTGCAAGGTGGTCCCAGCACAGGCTCTAGTTCTAGTGATTTAGCTAATAGGCAGGATGCTGAGGTTTGGCAGAGATGAAAACCTGGGCCCCAGGTCACAAAGCCAGTTGGGAACAGAGTGGAAGTCAAAGCCCCTGCTTTCTAGCCCAGCTGTTAACCACATGCTGTAGGCTGTGTATCTCTCCCACCTGGACTGGACTTGTTTTTTGAACCTTATTCTGCGTAAGGAAAGTTAGAGTCAGTCCCAACAGCCAGAACACAACTCATCCGGCAAGTGCTTACTGAGCAGATTCTGAGGCCCAGGGACTGTGCTAAACCACAAAGAGGGTCCCACTGCCATCAAGGAACTCACAATGCAGTGACGGAGACTAAAACACTAGCAACAGATTGACTGAAGGAAAGGGGACAAGGGTGGAGTGTGAGGAAAGGGAACTCAGGGGAGATGCCAGCTGGTGATTACAATGTGCTGCAGGTCAGTTCCAATGTGATGGACTCTGGTGCAAAGGACACAGAGCTGGCCTATTGTGTGAGGCCAGGGCTTGGTCAAGGTCCCACCGCGACAGGGACACAGCTCCGTGCAGGACCACATGCCCTGGCCCGTGGGGCCCTCTCCCTGTCTCCTGCTCCAGCTCCCACGTGTGCCCTGCCTCTCCTGCCCACAGAGAAGCTGACTGCTCCTCTGACTGCTCTCCACCCCCACCCTTTGTACGCCTCACCCCTGCTCATCCTGAATGTTCTGACCTGGCTGTCACCACTCCCTACCACACTGCTGACTGCCCCACCACAGCCTGTATAGCCCCTCTCAGCAAGTACAAGACAAAAAAAGCAAGCAAGCAAGGGCAAGAGGGAGGCAGGGAAAAAACCTGCTGTGCGTCAGCAGCACAGGGCGGTACCACTGTCCAGTACCTGCACCTCTCAGAGGATGTGCTCCTGCCATGAAAACAACCCGCCTGGCCCACCCATTCACTGAGGCACACAGGTGGAAGGCCCACAGCATGCATTTGCTGACCTGGAGCTAAGGCCGCTCTGCTTGGGTGGGGGGGTGCCAGGGCCCTCGTCCTGCTCCATCAGCGGGTCAATGACAGAGGGATGCTCCGGGGTGGTAGCACCACTGCCCTGGAGAGTAGAGTGGGTGTTGGCAGGGTCCAGGTGGGAGCTGGGGATACAGAACAGGAAGAATAAGGAGCACATAGCCTCCAGCAGCTTGAGGCCACTCGCTGTCCCGCAGTGACCAGGGCTAGGCTGTGAACAGGGACCAGGTTACACGACACTACGCCCTGAGCCCTGAGAAGAGCAGATGCCCTGGGGGCTTGAACTCAGGTCATCCACCCTGGAGAATCTGCCTGTCCTCTCCTCATCTCCAGTCCTCAACTCAGGGACCCAATGCGAAGGTGTCAGCCTAGGGACACACAAATTTGCATCATTTTTCCTCTGTGCATCTCATCCCACCCCCCGGCTAAGCTGTGCAGGGCTGCATGGCAGGGGCACGTCTTCTCCTTCTCTCATGTGTCCTGTAACCCTGCATGAGGGCAAACAAGGGCAGTGTCTGCCTTGGGACAGGGGTGCTGTGTGTGAGTCCCGCCCCAGGGCCTCAGCTCCTGGTTACTACACCCCCAGCTGTGGGGCCTCCCGCAGCACAGGGGGACCCAGCCATCTGTTTCCACAACCTATTTCAAAAGGAGACACCTGCCCTGTAATATGTCCTTTCTCCAAAACCCAGGGCTAATCAACTCCTCTTACAGCAATAGAATGCCCAGAACCTGCAGCTGGTACCCTAGGTCTCCCCGTGGTGAGCCATGCATCTGCCACACTCATCTCACCTCCCCTGGCCCAGACAGCCCTTCAGAGGCCCCAGCCCTCACCTGGACCGGGAGTGGCTGCTGAGCTGGTGCATGTGGGGGTTGTACTGGGCCAGGATGGTGATGGTGTCACACTGCTGCCCAATGATGAGCCGGGCCTGCTGTTCCGTGGCACTCCTCAGGTTTATGCCATTGAACTAGGAAACACCCGGAGTGGGCTCAGTGATATGGCAGGGCTGGGAATGTGGGGAACATGGCTCTTCCATGGAAGGGAGGCGAGGAGGAGAGGAGGGAGGGAAGAAAGTAGTGCAGAAGGGCAGCTCCCACTTACCTCAAGTAACTGATCCCCATACTCAAGGCCAGCCTGGTGGGCGATGCTGCCCCCAGTCACCTTGGAAACATAGACACCGCCCTTCTCTCCACTCACAATGGAGATGCCCAGTGGCTCTGAGCCCTTCTGCAGCTTGACATGGCGTGGCTCCTCCACGTAGGGCCTTGGAAAAGAGACAACAGTTTAGGGGCTAAGACCCAAGGGAAAGGTTTGGGCAAGACTGGAGGCAAGGCATGCAATCAGCAATGCAAAAAGGACCAGGGAGCACCAGATGCTCCTATGACGACACAGCTGGATGGGCACATGATGACCCCACCTTTGCATGACGGTGACACACATTCCCGCAACCGCATGCTACACAAACACAGCAACCCAAATGGACACGAAGCACCCAGCCCCAAAGACACAAAGAATGGTCTAGCTGAACTAGAAGGACTAACATACGCAGGGGGACAGCACAAAGACTTTCATAACGAGAACAGTCCTTCACAATGTGCAGTGTGCAAACCCCCAGTGGGGTGTAAAGATGGCCCCAGGTGAAAAGAAATGACTTCTGGGATGATATTCACCCAAGAAGAGACAATATAAAGTACCAATCTTATATTTGCCTGTACACCGGGTGATGTAAAATGACCATGGAAATTAAGCTAATGCAAACCCAAGCCATCAAAAGGGGGGCAGGGAGGCTCAGAGTGAGGCAGCGACCATGCACTTGCTGGCCTGGGGGAAGCTGACCACGTGCCAGGGGCACAAGGGGGCTCGAGTGGGGGCCTCAAGTCAGGCCAACCTCAGACTCCTCAGGGAGGAGGCCCTGGGCCTGGCAGCCACGGGCAGTCTCAGGAGGGATCTGTGGTGGTGAAGACGTCTGGAAGGTGCGAGAGGTTAGAAACAGAAGGCTGCTCGGAGGAAGATAACCACAGACTCCTGGGACGTCACCAACAGAAAGACAGCTGATGGCACTTTGCGCTCCTCCTTTCAGGGCAAAATCAAGGCCAAAGGCCTAGGTAGAACCAGTAGGAGAGCCATCTCCTGGGCTGCCCTCCAGAGCACATGGGTGGGGTGGATCCCAGCGGATCCACGTGGTAAAGGACAGCAGGGCCCTCGACCATCCACCCCTGCCGCCCAGAAGCACAGCAATCTCTCGAGCTCCATGAGCGCCCCCACTGCTCAGCGCCCAGTCCTCTTAGACGCTGAGGTCGAAATCCTCCTTGGCTTGTCACTTCTCCTCTCCCACGCTCCAAAGCATTCTCCCCTTCCCAAACTCACCTGCAGTGCAATGCCTTCCTTGACCCTCCAGCTCAGACGCATCACCAGTCCCCGGCCTGCACCCCCCATTACTTCAAGACTCAACACATATTAGAGTGCCAGGCAGTTTAGGGTTCCAAGAAGCCTTAGTGAGCAACCACCCCAACACCATCCTCACACCCTAGCCAAGGACAACGGTATGAAGGGAGCCAGTAGCAGTTCACCTGCCCAGGCCAGTCTGCCAATGCAGCAGAGCTGGCTTCTGGTCTGCGGGTCCTCATTCCTCACTGAATACCCTTCCCTCTGTTCCTCCTCCAAACAACACACCTATCTCAGAAAAGAACAGGTAACTGAATCATCATAGCCATACAACAGACGCCATGAAGCCATTACGAATAATACCAAGATTTACTGACACACAATGATATCCAGGACACGCTGTGGCTGAGAAGACAAGGCAGGTTGCTGGGGCAACACACCAGTGAATGCTAGGTGACCCAAACAAGGGCGGCCTGGCCCTAGGATCAACTCAACTGGAACTCTCCAACTCACGCTGTTTCTACCAACAAGCGCCTCCCCTTGACTGAGCCCTGGCCCACCTACGGGGATGCTCTGTCCACCACTGTGTCTGGCACAGATGCCCAGGTCATGCTCACCTGTCCTTCCTCCGCTCCCCGAGGGCCACGGGGTTGACTGCAATTCTAGGCAACGTGGAGGCTGAGGTCTGGGACTGGCTACAAGAGGACAGGGTGTCGATGTTGAGGGGTGACTGCGGAGGTGTGCTGCATTCAGAGTGCGACAATGAACCTGCCAAAAAAGGTGTGGGGTAACGCGGGCCTCGATCTTGCATTTCATTCTCTAGCAGCAAAGATCCGGAGGGAGACATGATCCAGACATGTGGCCCATGCCACAGCCACATCACACGTCCTTGAATTCACATGCTCGGCTCCATATGGCCTTTCGGTCCCCCACACCACTAGTGTTTACAGACCAGCTGAAATGAGGAGGCAGCTAGAAGCAATGCCCAGACACTCCACTGTGAGGACAGCGTGACACAGCAGGCAGGGGAGGGTGTGCTGAGTTCTCACCTCTGTCAGAGCCCATGACAGACCGGGGATATCTTGGTGTTGATGGGATTTTAATGCGTTCTGCCTTGAACTGCAAGTTGCTTGAAGATCCTACGGTTCCATAAGGAGAGAAAACTTCAGGTCTGTGAGTAAACACCACCCGTCACCCCTTCTAGTGGTCAGGAAAGACACTCAGTCATGACAAAATGCACAGCAGGGCCCTGCCATTTACCCCCAAGGGGACGCAAATGTGGAACGGCAAGAAAAGCAGGCACTTAACGCCTGGTATCTGAATAAACTGCAGGAACAGCCTGCTCCAGAACAGAATCACACCAGTTTTATTTTTTTGCCTTGGAACAGGGACGGTGACCCAAGTGAAAGAGGTGGCTGCTCACCTTCTCTCACAGGCTGAAGCACCTGCACCACAGTCTCGTTGTGGGTAAGTGCCAGACTGTGCTCTGGGCTGCATTTCCCGCAAGTGAATAGCAACACAGAATCCCCCAGAATGCCCAATAAGCTCAGTGACGGGGAGCAGGGCTCCTGGGCCAAGGGGTCACCAGGAACAACACACTGCCGCTAGGGAAAGCACGGAGACACAATAAAAGGCCAAAGGAAACGTGCATTGCGAAGCTGATCTCAGCTCTGGAAGGGGAGGAGCCATGTGGGCAGGCCACAAGGAGGCCAACCAAGATGACGCAGGTCGAGATGAAGAAGGCCGGTGACCTACTATGGTGAGAAGGTTCTAGCGGTGCAGTTACCAAGGCGGGCGCTGGAGGGCAGTGAGTTGGACCCGTGGGAGGCTCTCATCTCCGAGTAGTCGCTGCAGGCCCTGTGGCTCAGGTCCAGGCTCAGGCGTCCCTGGTGCTGAACACTGCGAGAGAACCAGACAGGTGAGGGGCCAGGACTGGACGCAGCCCCCGGAGAGAAATACAAGTGACAGGCTTGGGCAAGGCCTCCCTCCCTGGGCCGGCAAAGGGAGGCCCAGAAGCCACTGGCTGTCAGCTGAGGACAACACCCTGCCCGCAGCCATGCACAGAGGAGGCATCCACGAGGCACCCTGCACATGGCAGAAAAGGCCACACACATGGAATGGGATCAGCACAGGCACGTCAGCCTCAGCTAGGATTGGGCTCACTGTGGGAAGGGCTTCTACAGGGAAAACAGAGGCTCTGAATCCTGGTTGGGCCCTCAGAGGGGAAGTCTCTCCTCCGGGGTGAGCAGGGAGAGGCTAGATAGGCAGAGGGCCTTAGAGAGCTTCAGTCGGGTGAACAAACCTAGGAAACCAGAGGGCAGAGAGCCCAGGCGACACCCACACCAGCGGGCCTGCAGTCAGGCCCAACGATGTCCTCTTCTAACTGCATAATGAAACTACAGCTCTTCCTGCCTAAAACCCTCCAGGGGTCTCCACTGCACTTAGAATAAAACCCAAACTCTGTATCGTGGCTGCAGCCCCTGCAGGATTTGTGCCCTATGACCTGGGCTCACCTCCTGACTCACCAGGCCTTTGTCAAGCTCCCGCACTCTGTCCCAAGAGCCTGCCACACTGTCGTCAGGTGCCTGGGCCACAGTGCCAACAGCCCTCCTTCCTGGGGACTCTGTCCTAGGTCTCGTGCAACTGGCCTCTTCTCAGCCTGGTCGCAGCAGTCTCCCCCTGACCAGGGGACCCTCCCACCCTCTTCCAAGTCAGCCTAGCTTGTCACCTTGTTTTTTAGATTTCAGAGCTACTCAGCACCATCTACTATCTCTCTGTTCACCTTTCCCTATCGGCCTCCCACACTTGAACGTCAATGCCACTTGAGAAGAGACTTGTCCATTTCGTTCTCCACTGCATCCCCTTGGAACTAGAGCAGTCCATGTCCTTTAGTAGGTGCTAAATAAACACCTGTCAAATACTTGAATGAACACGTGAATGAAAGTGAGCTTGAGTCAGTCCTCTCACTTTTTAAGGATCAGTTTCCTCACCTACATAAAACAGAGACAATAATAGTCCCTAGAGCCTAGGGTTACTGTAGCAATTAAATGGGATGATTTTTATAAAGGTCTCAGCACAGTGCCTGGCACATGAGCAATAAAGCATTGGCTACCATCACTATCATCTTTCTTTAAATACATTTTCAAGTTCCATGTTGGTGAACCAAGAGAGTATCCTTAAAGCCCACTTTGCCTGAGGTCCCTGAGCTGCTCAAACCAGCCCCCATCCAGCTAGGCAAGGAAGCTTCTCTGTCCACGAGCCTCTTTATGCACAAGGGGCTTTATGTCCAGGTAGGCTTGGATGGCTGTGGTACAGGAGGTGTGGGGTGACTTCACATACCTGGGATGCAAAACCTGGGGGCCGATCTCTCTGGGGACGGGTGGAGAGCTGCAAGGGCCAACCCTGTGGCTACGCACGGTGTAGATGGGGTTCCTCAGGATGGAGCTCACAGTGGTGCTCGGAGTCATGCTCCGGGGAACAGTGCCTAGAAATGAGCTGCGTGAGAACACTCGTCCCAAAGCACCCAGCCAGCCCCAGACCTGCGCAAGCCTCTGGCCTCTCTCCAACTATAAAATAAGAGAAATCTCTTTGATGCTTCCTATTTCCCAGGCTATCGGGAGAAAGCACTCTGAAAAGCTAAGAAATGTCACTGGCACGAGACTAAACATCACCCCAGACAGCAAGTGCAAGCTCTTTGGACCTCTGGCTGCTCCTTGAAATGATAGCCTCCATTGGGTGGTCCTGTGGGCCCACAAAGACCCTCCTCCTCCTGGCCCTGCCCAGGTGACTTACCCACAGATGCTTTGCTGGGGTAGAGTGGGGGGTTGCTGTGTCGGCTGGAGTGCCCTGGCGAGTAAAGGGACCAGTCCTGGAGCTCTGGAGAGAGTTCTCCACTGGCTGGGATGCACTTCTGCTCCTGCAGAACCAAAGGCAAGAGGGAATGGCTGGAAACAGGGGACACAGGTGTTTGCGAGCAACTCTGCAATCCTGTCCCTTACACACCAGCTCCTCCCATTTGGGCACGAAGCAACAGTCAGGAGATGTCACTGCTCATTCAAGGTGTCTTACACACCTGGAAGAACTTCCCTTAAAAACACTACAAAGAATCTGTTCCTTCCAATTAAGAGAAGTTAGGTATGTGTGTGCAGGAGGTGGATGGCGTGCATCAGGGCTGTGTGAAGCTCCCTGTCTGCAGAGAGCAGCACGGATATTTTCTCTGCTCACGGCACCCTCCCTTCTGGAAACGACTACAGTACCCACAACAACAAGCCAGCCTGTCCTGCTGCTGGTAACAGATTAGTGAGTGCTATCTTCCCTCCTGAAACCCTTCAAGGTAGGCCCAGGTCACCTGGTTTTGTTGTAAAGTTTCAAAAGCTTCTTGTTGAATAAGCAAATTAAATGCTATATCCAAGAACGTGTTTCTCTCTTGGTAGCATATCCTTTGAAATGTGCACATCTCACACTACTCTCCAGTCTCCTAAGGAGGGCTGCTTCCCACTGGCAGGCCCGCTACCCCTTCCCTCGGGTAGATGCTCAGGACAAAGGAGCCAGGGCCAAGCACAAGCCTGGTGACATAGGTGCAGGCCACTCGGGGCGTTCTCACAGCCAGCCAACCTTTCCCATCCCAACCCCCAGTCCAGCATTGCTTCTACCTCCAGGAACTGAGCAGGAATCACCACTGGTGCAAGCTTTGGCCGGAAGCTGGGAGCAGACTTTGGCCGGCGACGCTTGTGTCCCAGCTCATCCGTCTTCTGGGAGGTGAGGTCCTCATCACAGGACTTCTTGGCAGGCAGGTAGGAGGAGTCCCCATCTGCCTCAGGGTAGTAGCTGGAAGCAATGCGGACCCTGGCCTTGCGAGGGGGCGAGGAGTGCATGGGTTCCCCAGGGTCCACGTCGGGGGGCAGGGCACTCGGGGGACTGGTGGATGGGGAGCTGCCCACCAGGGTGGCCTCAGACTCGGAGCTGGTTTCTAGCCTGTGCTGGAACTTAATGGAGTCACTCCTCCTAGGAGGTTTTGGGGGCGTCAGAGGCCCCATCCTCTTGGAGGGCTGGGGAGAAGGAGCAGGCCCAGGGCCCGGGAGCAGGTAGTCTATTTTGGGGGGTGTCTGGGGGCGTTTGAAAGTGTTAGGGTCAAAGATAGACTTTCTTTGCTTTGGCTTCTTGTAAACAGAGAGCTTCTCAGGCCCGGCCGTGGAGCTGAGCACCGCCTTGGGCCAGGTCCCGCCGCTGCTGGAGCTCTCGGGCTCGGCCTCATCCAGGGGAGCCTCTGCCGCCCCACAGGAACCAGCCTCAGTCTCGAAGGGCAGCAGAGGCCGCCGGCTACGCATGTCCACCAGCCCACAGCCACGCTCCCCAGAGGCATCTGAGCGAAAGGAGCTCAGGCCACGCTCAGAGGCACTGGGACACGTCTCGGGGGAGACTGGGAAGGGTCCTCCAGGGAATGGCTTGTGCAGGAAGGAGCTGCTACCTCCTGGGGGCTCCTTCCTGTCCTCCAGCCTGTCCGTGTAGAAGATGTCCGTCTGCGTGGAGTTATTGTGCTGCATCAAGTTCCGTTTATTCTGAGCCTGGACCTCTGGGCCATGGGCTCGGAAACTCAACATCTTATCAGAGTCCTTGATGTTTTCAAAGATGTTCTGGCCACTCCATGAGGAGCTCTGAGGGAACACCTAAGTTAGGAATTGCAGAGGAGTGAGAAAGAGAGAAGGCCACAGAACCTGGCACTGCCCCTGAAAATGCCCCTACAGGTGTAGCAGTGGTGAGGAATGGGCCACACCACCCAAAAAAGGCAGACACACACACATGAACACACACACACACACACACACACACACACACACACACACATGAACACATGTACAGACATGCACACATGACTGCACGTGTGCACACATGGACACACATAAACACAGACCCACAAACACACATGAGCGTGCACGTGCACATGAACACAGACGCATGCATATGCACACATGGACACCGAGACATGCACACTAACACACATGTACACATGAACATGCACACAGACACACACACATACTCTCCCTGGCAGGAGAGGCTTCCTCATGGCCCTGGTCATTGTGAACCCACAGGACAGCCATAAAGTGCTCTTGACTTTGAGCACTTTCTGGTATCACCTCTGTCATGTCCCGCACACATTTTTAAATTACTAAATAAAAAATTCATTATTAGAAAGGCATATCTTGTAGGACATTGACACAATGGAGTATTACTCAGCAGTAAGAAGAAATGAGTTATCAAGCCATGGGAAGACATGGAGGAAGCTGACGTGCACATTACTAAGTGGGAGGAGCTGGTCTGAAAAGCTACATGTTGCACGGTTCCGACCAGAGCACATTCCAGAAAAGACAGAACTACGGGACCAGTAAAAAGAGCGTGGTTTCCAGGGACGGGGGCGGGAGAAAGAGGCATGAGGGGCGCAGCACGGAGGGTTTCTGTGGCTGTGCCACCATGCTTGCGATGCTGTGACGGCAGGAGCACGTCTCCGCACGTGTGTCCACGCCACACGCACACCACAAAGAGCACGTCCTCATGTGAGTTACAGACTTCAGTAACACCAACGCACGGACATGCAGGCAAATGAGCCCCACTAATCCAAGACACTGATAATGGGGGGAGCAGAGGGGGGAATATGAGAATTCTCTGTATTAGTTCAACTTTTCTGTAAATCTAAAACTGCTCCCAAAAAGTCTATTAATTTTAAAAGCATTAATTTTTTAAAACTTCGCTTAGTGAAGTTGATGGGCCTGTTTTTCCCAACTCTCTATTATTAATCTTTTCAATTCTGTAGGAAAGTTGATAGAAGAGTACAATGAACAGGCATAAACCCACCATTCAGAATCAACAATATTTCTTTTAA
>VMDR010000575.1:19910-207396 GCA_007922815.1 Macrotus californicus
GGGATTGTTTTTCATTTTGTTTTTAAACAAGATCCTGGTCAGGGTTCATGCACACCCTGCACTTTATAAATCAATGCCCCCTTTTCAAGGATCCCAGGGACGCAAAGAAGATCAGGCATAGGGAGCTGAAGCTTTGTCCGGCGCAGACACAGCAAGAGCAGGGGTGGGATGGGCGGGGCCCTTACCTTCAGGAGGGAGAGGGTCAGGGAGTCCTGGCAGCTACGCAGCAGAGATTCACACTCAGTCAGAGACTTGTTGTCCAGTGCAATGCCATTGATCTAGGGCCAGACAGAGAGCCCGTCAGGCCCGCTGCCAGGACAGGGCTCTGCACCCTGCCAGCCCACGTTGGACAGTGGACCTAGATCTGCAAGGTGTCCAAGTCTGAAGCTGGCAGAGGAAAGAAAGCCCCTCCCCAGTAAGGCCTTTCTGAAGCAAATGGAACACGCAGCCTTAAAATCACTCTACAGGAAGGTGCCTATCGGACTGGGCCTCGGACCCCGAGGGTGTCCAGCTCTGGGCTTCCTGCTGTGTGACGTTGGACCTTGCTGCCAAACTCCTTCCTGCACGTGCGCCCCGCAGGGGCAGGAGGTCATGGAAAAACGGCACCATGGGTGAAAGGCCTTTGGAGACTAGAAAATGCCGTGTGAGATGAAGAGCTGTCACTGTGCACCGAGACATACCACACCGCTTATGGTTACCTTTCTGGCCACATTCCTCTCAGATGTGTGCCAATCTTCGGAAAAGCGCTAGCGCAACAGGTGAAAGGTGGGCCCAGGCTGCGTCCACACCCCGCAGCACCACACCCTGCAGCGAGCAGGGACACACTACCACACCCAACCATGTCTCCTTCTCACAGCGCCAGGCGGGCAGAAAAGCCCATCGGAAGGTCCCACACCGTACAGCTCTACGTATTATATGCTGTTCACGAGATGGTGACACTGCAGAAATGCAGTACCAATTAGCTGCCAGGGTGTCTGAACAGGGGGTGCAGGGTGCGGGTGTTAGTGCACAGGGGTAGCAGAGAGAGACTGTGGGGGTAGGACTGTTCTGTGTCTTTTCTGTCGTTTACCCAAACATGATCAAATACATAGAACCAAACACACGCACGGTACTAATGTCGACTGCCTAGTTTTAACTTCATTTATAATACTAGTTAAGTTACGTGAGATGTAATCGTTAGGGAAAACTGGGTGAAGGGTGTATACAGCCTCCCTGTGTTATCTTCGCAACTTTATTCTTAACGCTGTTTATTTAATATAACTGAATTATAATTGTTTATGTAACTATGTCAACATTAAAAGCTTAAAAAATATATGCAGAGGGATTATTTTAGAGTGATAGATTAATTTGGTCGTTTTTTCTTTATAACTTTTCCACATCCTGAAATTTTCCACAATGGCCATGTTGCTTTTAAAGTCTGGCACCCCAGGGATCTGGAAAACACTGGCACAGATGTGAAGCCTCATGGCATGAGCTCCCCCACCTGCTGCAGGTGGGATTAAAAAGGCCACGACCTTTTGGAGGCACAGGGGAAGAGCACATCAAATGTTGAATGCTCATCTGATCCAGCAATTCCCCCGGCCCAGGAATAACTGCCCCAGTGGCATGCTCTGCTGGGTCCCGTGCAGGGACGCGGCAGTGGCCACAGGGCTCCACGTGCACAGGCAAAGGTGTCCTGAATGACTGCCGGGGGCAGGGGGTGCTTAACAGCTGGAGCTGCGGCCACTGAGGACTGCGCAGCTCCTGAAATGACCCAGACACACCTAGGAAGCACCGCAGGTCATGCTGTTAACAGCAGAAACAAGGTGAGCAGCCGAGAATATTATGACCCCATCTGCTTTTTTTATTTTTTTCAAAATGTGGGAGAAGCACATGTTTACAACATTTCTAGAAGAAACGTTTGTCCTTCACAATAATTGCCATGGGGAGGAGGGGGCAGAACCAGAGAGGAGTTGCCATCACTGAGCTGCCGAATGACTGGAATTTCGGGGGCGTGTCATGAAGAAGAGCGTCTGCCTTCAATTTTAAAAAGTAACTCACAAGCACTGAATGCGCATGCCCTACCACTGAGCAGCCTCACACAGCGCTGCAGGGGTGCGGGCCCGAGGGATGCCGCTGGGCGTCCCCACAGTGGCTGCTCCACACAGCTGAAGTTCGCGGCAGGGCTGTCCGCAGTCGCGGAAACTGAAAACAGCTTCTGTGTCCGTCAATCACGGGGTAATTTAAACTATAGACAGTCACACAACAGCACACCATGAGGAGGACAAAAATAATGAGGACAGACTTGGAAAGACATCCACCATGTAGAATGCAGACTGCAGAGTAACACAAGGTGATTCCAGCACTGTATTTTAAAAAGCAGGCAGAAACCATAAATCTCAATCTGTGTGTGCAGTTATGGTCTAGCTGGGAGCACATCTTCCAGACAGGTGTAGAGAATGCCTTCAGGGTGAGACCGAAGGGAAAAGAGGGGACTACCACTTCGTACATTTTTGTACTGCTTGAATATTCTACAGCAAGTGAGTCTTACTTTGGTAATAAAAAAGAAATTAAAAAAAAATGGATAAAATATATAGTAAAAAGATCTCTAAAAAAATCATATACAGGTATCTATTTTTTAAAAACTGACCTAGCTTTACATTCATATATAGAATAACAGCTGTAGAGAAATACAGTAAAAATGTTAATAACGGTTATCTGTAAGCGGTAGCAATAAGACTAATTCTTATTCCCGTCCTAAACTTCTTCTGGACTTCCTGACTTTCAATAGGAAAGAGAAACACACTATCAGAACAAACAAGTCACATTTAAAGGTTTGCATTTAAAGAATAAGGCGAATATAAAGACAACGTTCATCACGTCTTGCTCACCCCTCCCGCATCTGTAACCTAACTGTCTACGCGCAGCACACAGCCCCGCTCCTGGAGACTTACCGCCACAATCCTGTCTCCCACGGCGAGGGACCCCTCCTTGGCAGCCGGGCTCCCGGGCGCCACAGCGGCGGTGTACACTCCATGCTCCAGACTGATGCCGCTGTCTATGAACCACAGGGGCGACCACGGGGGTCCCCGGTTAATCCTTGCCCAGGTCTCATGGTCCTCTGGTTGTCCCGCCTCATCTTTGGGAGATACTTCTACAAAGTTGGCAGACTGTGACCTGTCCATCCCAGCACCCCATCTAAGCCAGGCCAACCAGGGGCTCAGTCATATCTGGTCTGGTGAATCACTCAGGGACAAGCAAGACCCAGGACCTAGGTGGTCACATGTCAGGGAAGCACATGGGCTGCATTGAAGCAGCATCAACACCTCGACCCTGGCAATGAAGTACCCCTGAAAACACACATCCCTCAGCCCAAGAAAGGGCCACCCTGCCATCTGACACACTCTCCCCACTTCTGTGGGCCACTACCTTTCTGTCCACTCAGGTTGATGTGCAGTGGCGTGACCACCTTCCCACCCAGGGACTTCCTCCGCCGCACGACCATGTTGATGGCCCCCTCCCCATTGAGGAGAGCCTTGATGGCCTGCTTCTTATCCTTGTTGATAAGGTCCACGTCGTTGATTCTCAGCAGCCAGTCATTGACCCTGAAGAGGGGCACAGCCAGGTCAGTGTCCATGCAGGTCTTGGGACCAGGGGGTAGCCCAACTGGTCCCACGGGAGAGTCAAATACCAGAAAGCAGGCGGACCACATACACATCCAGAAAGATCTCCCCTTCCAGGATGGTCAAATGATTAAACTCATATAGTGGAGCTGGGCTGCCTAGGTGCAAATCCTGGCTCTACCACTTACTAGCTGAGTGACCTCACCCCTCAGGGCCTCAGTGCCTTCAACTCTAAAATGGGGTAACACCTACCTCGTAGGACTGTAAAGATGTGCAAAGTGCTTGAACCAGTACTGAGCATACAGTAAGCACTATTTTATCATCATAGGTATTTCATGGAATGAGCATGCAATGCATATTCTATGTTCTCACACATATTGCCTGAGCGCTTTTCTACCCAGACATGCAAAAGGCAGAGCGTGGTGACTGGAGAAAGGTCAGGTTCAAAGGCAACTGTGAGTCAGAGAGTGTCCTTTGAGAACAATGTTAGCAGCTGAGCCTGCAGGCCTCAGACAGACTGAGTCCCTTAGACCCTGGGATGCACTTAACTACCACCAGGCTCTCCAGGTCCTTTCATTGGGTCACAGGGCCCAACCTTCCCTCCAGAACCCGGGCCTCCTCAACTCTTACCGTAAGCGGCCATCTGCAATGCTTCCTTTGTCCACTTTAGTGACAAATATGCCGCAGTCCCCAGGCAAACAAGGCTCATTCACACCTTCTGCCATATCGAACCCCAGTGCCTTCAAATCAATGTCCTCCTGTGAAAACAGCAGCAGCACACTTTACAAAGCAGTGACAAGAAGCATTTGGCTCTTAAACCCCAAACCATTCACTGTAAAGTGGGGACTCTCCCTTCACCACGACTGACAGGACACTTAGTCCCCAAGATACAGCCTAGGAGCAGCTGTGGTCTTCCCCTCTCAGCTGCTGCAGACACACCAGCATCACCCTTGTGGACTCCGTTCTTACCTCTGCGATCCATGGGCTGTGTCAGCACCTGCCACGTGACACAGGAAACCAACCTGCTATAACCCAGCTTGAACAAGTGCAAGGAAAGGGTGCATTTGCATCCTGGGAGGAAAAGCCAAACCTCCAAACTAGCAACGTGACACTGGGGGACACTACAAGGGGGCCCACTCTCCCCCCACCATCCAAGGTTCTTCGTGTCAGGAGAAGAAGACATGAAGGAAGCTTACGGTCTCCCTTTCAAACTCTACAACTTCCGTCTCCCACTCCATGGAATCTGTGTCGATGGCCGAGTCGTGGGAGCTGTGGGCCATCAGCTGCCGGAACCGGGCCTCCTTTTCCAGCTGGGACTCCATCTGCTCCCTGTGAAGAGGGGGAGGCGTGGCAATGGCCTATGGGAGGTGAAACGTCCCCCCAAAGTCTCAGCTTGGAAACCAGGTGGACCACTCATGGAAGCTCAACGGGGCTTTCACCTCATACTTCCCAATAAATCTGGAGCGTCAGGTCAAGGCTTCTTGGGTATCAGTAGGTTTTTACACTGTTCTTTTTCTAAAGATTCAGAAATTGTCACATTTATCTAGAGATTTAATGCAATTCCTATGGAAAGTGCTAACAAAACATTTCCACAGATACAGACAAGACTATTCTAAAATTTACAGGGAAAGGCAAAAAAGGTAGAATAGCTACATCAATTGTGAAAATGCAGAATTAAGTGGAAGGAGTCACTGTACTTAGTTTTAAGACTTTTTATACCACTGCCATGTTCAAGATGGAATGGAACTGCCACAGTGGGAAGATGGACACAGAGATCAACGGAAAAGAATAAAGAACTCAGAAACAGCCCCACAAGTGCAAGGGCAATTGAATAGAAGAAGGAGAGTCTTCAACTAGTGAGGCTGGAGCAGCTGCATACCCATGGCAAAAAAAAAGGAATCTCAACTTAAACACCACACCTTAGAAAAACTAATAAAAAATGTATGGCAGATTTAAATGTAAGAAATAAAACTACAAAACTTTTGGAAGGAAAATATGGGAGAAAAAGCTTTGAGATCCATAATTCATTGAAAATTAAAAACAAAATATCAGTAAGCTGGACTTGACCAAAATAAAAACCTGAGCTCTCAGAAAGACCCGGTCAAGAAGAGGAAAAAAGACACAGTAACCTTGTCCCATCCCACAGTCACTTGCATGTAATGCCCTTCTTCCTGAAGCCTGGGCCCAGACCACCTTCCCAATTCACCAGCCCTGCCCATTGGGTCCCTGGCACACTCGTCACCTACTTTTGTTTCCTTCCCAAGAGAACGTTGTCCCAGGTTCCCACCCCCGGCTGGGCTGTGCTCTCACTGGCCAGCCCCAGAATGCTGCCCAGCCTCCTCCTGGGCCCCAGCGCAACTCCCCCTGCGCAGCCTGGAGCTCTCCGTTTAACGCCGACTGCACCTGACTCATCTCTCTCGCCGACGCTTCTGGTGCAGCAGCACAGACGGCATCGCAGCGTCCACAGCTCAGAGAGCTCAGCGGGAAGGAGATGCAAAGACAAACGTGCCGAACGAACCAAGGCAGCTGACGTTCTTAGACGGCCTTGCAACTCCAGCGCCATTAGAATGGAAACCTCCTCCCACGATGAAGCCCCAGAGGGTCTAGGCCGGAACTCAATCTGATTCTGTTACTTGCTAGACTCAAGGTGGGTCCCTGGAGAGACTGTGGCTTTGTCTCAATCTCTGAAGTTTTCTTTAGAGCACTCAAGCCCCAGAGGTTCTAGGCTTTTATTTAAGAAGTGAAGAGGCTTGTCTTATGTTAGATGTTACTGAATGGGAAGGGGAGGGAAGCCGCACTCCCTTCTGAAAGGCATACCTCAAGTAAGCAAGGCTTGCACACTCACACTCACACTCACAGGCTTCTCGCCTTCCTTCCCCACTCTACCAGCTTGGGAAGTTCCTGGAATGGACAGAGAGCCACTGCTTCTCAACTAGAATCTGCCTCTAGGCTCTAGTAATGACCACTGGCCTCTGCCAATTTCTCTTTTACACTTTGAACTTTGTATTTTCAATCCACTGCTTAGAGTCACCATGTCTGAAGGGACACCCCTGGGGGCAGTGCTGTCACTGAGGGGGGTTGTCTGACATCCCAAACAGGCTCTTCCAGACGGGCATCCATAACACAGCAGGACAGACTGCTGAGTGGGGGTCACAATCACCTGCAAAACTCGACACCACAATCTTGTTGCTTTGTTCCTTTATGCCCTCGCCTCTCTGATGGCTGCCTGTGGCCTGTCTCCTGTGTGCTGTGAGCCCCACAGGACAGCCTGCGCAGCTGTTTCCCCTGTGCCTCCCTCCCTCAGGCCTGACCCAAACAGAGCAGGCATGCTGTTAATCCTTATTGAGTTGAGGAATGAATGAGGGAGGGAGGGAATGAGTGGACAGTGCATGCTTGTCTGTCCCCAAACGGCCTGCCTGTGAGTAGGGACCTTCCTTCCTGCGTGTCTTTGCACACGGTGCACACCTCCATGTGCTCACAGGGCCGCTGGCATTTTCTCTGCTGGTCTGAGTTTCGAATTAACTCTCCACGAGGAGGCAGCATCTGACCCCTTTCTACGGATTGACAGAGTACGGCAGAGAGAAGGGACAGATGGCCAGGCCCTGCCCTGAGAGGAGAGGCGAGCACTCCGATCCCAGGTACGAGCGCGGCCCGAAAAGGCGCCCACCCCAGCGTACTTGAGCTCCTTAAGCTCCCGGCTGACGTCGTTCTTCTGTTTGCGAGTGTCGTCCAGGCTGCGCAGGGCCTCGGCCAGCTCGGTCACTGCCCTGTCCCGCTCTCGCCTCAAATTGTCGCAGAGCGTCCTGGCAGAAGAGGCAAAGGGCAAGGTCACCAAGAGAGGTAAGAGATGGAGGACTCACAGCCTGCAGTGAACACCCCAGGCTCCCGCCTTGCCCCCAGATGCACAGGAACGTCTGCCAGTTTAGAAGTAAGGCCATCAAGGCCAACCCCACTGAGGGACAAAGGCTACACTGAGGACCCAGGAGAAGAGACACCCCCCAGTCACCAGGCAACAAGCACTGGGTTCCAAACATCTCGTGCTCATCCCACTGCTCCACTGCCTGGGGTCAATGACCGCCCCTCACCCCAGCCCACCCAGCAGCCCTATGCCCCAGCACTGACCAAACGCCTCATAACCACCCACACGTGGGCCCTTCCAGAGCTGTCCCCCAGACCACAGCCAGACTGAGTCCCCCACTCAGGCAGGAATCATGCCTCATGCATCTCTGCACCTCTGAGCTCTGCGCAGGTACAAAGGGCAGGCTTGACAACCCTCTGCTAAAGGACATATGGCTTCTGGGACCTCGGGACCACCTCAGCCATTCAGAGAGGAGGTGGAGACAGGGGGCCTGGCAGCAAGAGAATCTGTGCCCTGTGCCATCCCCAGAACTGCATCCTGTTACTAGATGGACCCTGAGAACTGTCCCCACTTCTCCATGGCTCCATATCCTCCCAACCCTGAACCCTCTTCTCCTTGGTGGACATCAGTCTCTCCTTCAAAAGGCCACAAGGGATCTTTCAGAAACTCTCACCACAAGTCCCTGCTCACTCCCAACACCCCCCACCCCACAGCCTGTCCTGGCTCTACCTCGACTAAGGACCCAGTCTACATTCCCGCCCTTACACCCTGCACTCAGGGGCGCTGTCAGCTGCCTGCTCTGTGCCTTCCCTGCCCTGAGCACACCACACCTCTGCTCATGAGGTTCGCTCAGGTTGTAGTGCCCTGCCCCTCTCCATCTGGAAAAATCCCACTCATGCTTAAGTTCTGCCTCAAATGCCACGCTTTCTGGGGAGATGCCCTCCTCTGTTCTCCCCTGCCCGGTGCCCTGCGTGCCCCCATCACAGCTCTGCCTGTGGCCCAAGAATTCCCTGCCCATGTACCTTCCTTCCCCACTGTGCTGTCTGACACGGTGGCCCACAGTGCCGGACCCTCACAGGCATCACAACCACCTGGGAGCCTTGGAGGCTGTGTCCCAGGGTCTCCTTGCTCAAGCAACCTAAGATCGTGGCACACAGGTCCACAATGAATACTGACTGTCAGAACTGGGAATAAGAATAAAACCTGGTCTTGTGCCACTTCACAGGCACACCTGGTCGCCTGGGGTGAAGTGGGATAGGACGTAAAGACATAATGGGAAACACTGATGCTCTGAGGCAAGGTGGGGGCATCACCTAGGGTGAGAAGGGAAGAACCTAGTCACTCCCACCTTACCTGGACATGTGGCAAATGACTGTGGCCCTACCCATAGACCCTGTGTGTCCTGGGGAGACCTGAGGCCAGGCCAGCCCAGGGGCACCGTACCGGATGCTGTCCCGCTCCGCCACAATCTTGTCCCGCTCCTGGAAGGCCCAGTCCCGCCGGCACTTGGCCACATCTGCCTCCTGGAGGGCCTCCTTCAGCTCCTGGCACAGAGCCTTGCACTGCTTTCGAAGAATTTCAGCCTCCTTGTTGGCTCTCCCGGCATCCATTGTTACCGTGTCTTTGATCTGGTGGGAACGAGGGTCAAGCAGAGGAGGAGGTTACTGGGCCTTCTGGCTCAGAAATACACTCCGACGGGTGCAGGGGCTGGGGCTGAACTCTCGGGAGCTAGATGGAGGGAAACAGCAGGATCCCAGCCACAGCCCATCCCAACACCACCCTACCATGCCTGTACTATCCCCCACCCCACCAACGACCACATGCCCACAGCCACGCTCAGACCCCCAGTGATGTTAAGGTCCAGTCCAAATTCTCACGACCCCACACAGAGCCTGGACCCTGAACCCTAGTCCCTCCCTCAGCCAAGGTCTCACTGGCCCAGGAGGAATGCCTCCCCTGGAGGGCTTGTTCCAGGCACCACCCTGCCACTTGCGTGGTTTGTACCTACAAAGAGCCACCACATCTTTCTAAGTGCGCCCGTGACACAACATAATGACGTAAGGCCTGACTGCGGGGAAGGGCACAGACACTGGTCATGATAAGTCACAACTCTCTGTTTCTGAGACCCCGGTTTCTATATTCTGATTTTTATACCCTAGCACGCGGAGTTATTTTTAAATCACTCCGTATCTGAAAAAACACAGCAGCATTCTTGCTGGTGAAGTCCCGTGTATCTCGGCTCATTTTCAAAGCTGAAATCTGAAGCATTTGCTTCTTGACACTTCCTCAAAGCATGGCATGCTCCATTAAAATTTGAAATCAAACTCTTAGAAGTGCTCACATAGAAAGCTTCCTCTGTGCCGCTATACCCCCGGAAAACACGGGGAAAATGACAAGCAAGCGTCTACTGCAAAAGTAACTCCTGCCCTAGCTCAAAGGCTTTCTGAAGAAGCAAAACACAAATAAGACAGGAGAGGGACAGATACTACTGTCTCTGCATCAGGAATCCCCACCTCTGAGCGATAAGAATAAGGAAGACACACGCACGGAGAACGTTCCCACTACCTCCACAGCCGACGGCAAGGCAGCCTCTGCTAAAACACGCTCAAAAACATCTCAGAAGTTCAGCCAAGAGACAAGTATGAGGGAGGCAGGAAAACGGATGCAGTCAGCTTATAACTTCCCTCTTGTCTCTCAGGCACAGAATCAGAAAGAGCTGGGGAGAAATCCGCACAAAACCCCACCCCTCACCTGGGGAGAGGGAGAGCGGCACACTCCGCTGAGGACTCAGGTCCCGAGAGCAACTCAGACTACTTCAGTTTTGATTTCTTCCCGTGTCCATGCAGCGATGAGTGTTTTACTTTGATATTTTTTAGAGAAGTTATTTTTAGTAATTTTATCGAGAACTGAAGAGTGTTAATAGGTTTAACAATGACATTTTCTTACGTTTATATTTCGCTCGGTGTTTTACGGTAATGCAGTTTTCTGCTTGAACTACGTTACATGTGGTTTCGATGAAAGGTCTTTCCTTTTGGACCTGGGTAATCATCTCAAGCTGAAGGCCAGAGGTGGAGACAAAGAGGCACCAACGCCAGGGAATTAGGCAGCGCCTACCCTCTCCCCCTCTCCCCTTCCTTCCACTGGGCCCCCATCACTGTTAGTCTCCAAAATGAGAACACCCCCAAAACACTGCTTCCTTCTGAGAAACGCTGGGAAGTATAAAATACTTAGTTTTATGGAGAGTACAGTCTCCTAATTAAAAACGGCAGGAAAATTGGGGAGCTAAGGTCCCCTTGTCCAGGCCCCTGATTATACCCATGAGGAAGCTCAGGGTCCAGAAGTGATTGTCCCTCAGGTCCCACCTTAGGGAGCTGAGCCCGGAACCCAGGTCTCCAGAAGTCTGGCTCCTGTGCTCCTTCTTCCACACCATGCAGATCTCAGTCTGCAAAAGCACTGCCCACGATCTCCTTCTGCCACCCTGGGTGACCTTGGGGCCACAGGCTAAGGTAAGGGATGGGCTGGTTTTCACAAGACACTCACCCTGAGCTGGCATGAGGCCAGGGGAAAGGCCCAGGGACTGCACCTCAGCCCCCCAGCAGGGGAAGAGCCCACACCAGGGGGTCTTGTCAGGCCATGAGGAGATTAAAGCCCTCCCACCCATACCTCAGAGCCAAAATGGGCCAGGCCACAAACCTGGCCTATTCTGGATGAATGGGGGAGTGGCCTTGTGGGAGAAGCCAGACAAAGCAAAGGAGGAGCCCAGAGTAGACCAGGAGTTCAGTTCTGGAAGCCCAGGGCCAGAGGGGGCGGGGGAAGGGGCTCTTCTCTCCTGCCTGCTGACTCGGATCAGTGCCTGGAAAAGATTCCTGCCTCAGCTGACAGGCAGACTTGACACCCAGCCAATGCCCCCTGCGAAGGCCGGGAACCAGGTTCCGGGCTGAAGGGCACGCATGAATGCCGGGAGTGGGGTAACAGGCTGCCACCAGATGCTGGCGCCTCAGGAAGTCAGTGGTTCTTCATCTTTCTCGGTGCTTTCCACCATCCTACAGAGGACACAGTTAACCGCATAACTCCAAAAACCCCTCCACGTGGGCTGCTGTCCTGTCCCAGGCTCACCTCTCCCGTGCCTGACACATCGTCCTTGACTTTTCGGTTTAGATGCAGACTCAGCCCTTTTCAAAGTTTTACTCTATCAGTTTGTTTTCCTTGTTGGGTAACATTCTCCCAACCATTAAGCTCTCTGATGTCAGAGTGCGAAAATGAATTGGTAGTTTTTCCAGGACAATTACCAAGTCCTAACACAGTGTATTTGCTTATTAAAAATCGCTTCTCGTGACCTTTTACAAATTTCATCAAAGTGAATTCTCCCTCTCACAACAGCTTTCACCGTGATGGTCTGGAAGTCTCGGTGCCCAGCTCTAATCTGGGCTACAGGGATAGGACATTGCCCTTAGTTGGCCCAATTTTGCCTTCAAAAACAATTTCATAGGGTTCCTGACAAAGTAGCTAATAATCATCTTAATAATAAAGACTCAAACCATGCCTACTTTGGGTGGGCACTATTCTAAGTGTGTTTTCAATATTAAATCATGTGCTTGACATAACCACCCATGAGGCAGATGCTGTCTTTGCATTATCATTTCCATTTTGTAGGTGAGGAAACTGAGACCCAGAAACATAAGAGGGCACATGACGGAGAGGGCCTGCTCTGCCAGCACAGGGCCTGTTCCCCCCACATCCATGGCCCCTAGCCCCACCTGGGCATGAGGAGGTGCCACTCCCAGAAAGCCACACAGGGCCTGGCCACCCCTAGGGCATCGGCCCGGCCTCGTGTTGGGTCCAGGAGGCTCCGGCTCCAGCAATCCAATGCCTGCCATCCCCTGCCAATTCGCCCAACCTTTAACACCTTGCTTTTCAGTTCTCACAGACCATTTTTAAAAGCTGTATTCCAAACGACCTGCATAGAAAAGGAGAATGGAGAGGCATTTCAATGGGAAAAAAAAGTCTGCTATGATCAAGTTCAGCAGCTCTAAGCAGAGCCACAACACTGACCAACAGGATGGGAAGGGAACCTCAGATCAGGGAGCTAGTAGGATGCATCTGCACTTGGGGGTGAGGGCTGTCCGTGATGAGGCCCAGGAGCCAGAAGGAAGGATTCAGAGAGTCCACACTGAGCCCTCAGGAGGCAAGCTGACTGGCCTAACTCTAATGCTAATGAACCCCAGGCTCCTGACCCTGGAGGCATGTCCCCTAGGGAGCAAGACCAGAGAAGGGCCTCTGGCACAGCCTAGATACTATCTTCCCAGAAGAAGCCAGGCTGCCCCTTAAAGAGCAGACCCCTCAGATGCTGGGAAAAGAGCCCTAAGGGTGTTCTTCCGACTCACAAAGCCAAAGGTATCTATGGCTTTGGGAAATTGGCCTTGGGATCCAGCTTCCTAATGAGCAAGTCCCTGAGATACCACTGACTTTCAGCATGACATTGCTTCACAATGGGTTTGAGTGTGAGTGCCCGTACCTGGAACACACGAGCACCTGGCCACGCCACAAGACTTCCTTCCTACCGTGTAAGCTGTGGAGGCCTGAGACCAGAACTCCCCTTGCATCCCCGTAGCCCAGATTAGATCTGGGCACTGAGTGGAGTGAACTCAGCAATCTCCTGGGCAATGTGTCCAATGACCCAGCCCTGCACTCGGACGCCGGAGCAGGCTGCAGGTCAGACGCCATGCGCTGGCCACCGCCCGTCCTTCCTCGCCGCTCTCCCAGGGCCTGGGAGGCCGGCTGCCCGGCCACCTACCTGTCGCAGGGCCGTCATCTCCTCGCTGGCCGCCTTCTTCTCCGAAGTGCTACTTTTGAGCTTGGACTCGGCCAGCTCCACCTCGGTCTGCAGCTTGTCCAGCTCGGAGATGACCTGGTCACGCTCGCTCATGATGAGCTTGTACTCGCTGTACACCGCATCCCGCTCCTCCTTGTACTTCTCCGACTCCTTGGCGGTTTTTGCCTGCGTGGTCCTCAGCTCTGTCAGCTCCGACTGCAGCAGCTCCATCTCCCACTGCAGGTCTTTATTCTGGGCCGTGGCCTTGTTCAGCTCATGGTGGATCGCCTCGAACCTGGGGGAGAAAGGCAGCCAGGACGTGGGGGGTGGCGGGGCCCGGCCCAGTCAGCTCTGTTGTGCTGGACAGTCAAGCATGAAGTTTCAAGGGAGGTCACTCTCTACACCCCTCAGAGAGAAAAGTCACGGAGTACCAGTGCCCCTGGACCTGGAATTTTTCTCAGCCTTTACAAAACCAAAAGTTGAACTGAGGACTTCATGCCTTCTGCTCTGCTAGGAACAACAGCAAACTTCTCCCACAGTCAAGCTGCATTATTTTTTTTAAATTCCGGAATCAGCATATGAGAGATAAAAGGGAACTTAATGGTCATTTAGTCCACCCACCTCATTTCACAAATACAGAAAAGAAGCAGATGTAGCTGGCCGGCCCAAAGTCACCAGGTTAGTGACAGAGCACAGCTCGGACCTTCCAGGCCAGGAGGTACTGCCCATGCAGGCAGCCCTGCAGATTAAGAGCCTAAGGCCCTGGAGTCTACAGTACCACTTCGGAAAGTGTGTTCTTTAGAACGCCAATCTCCTGCACGGATCTCCGTTTAAAAAAAAAAAAGTATGTCCTCTGATGACTTATGTTTGGGAAGCACTGCGTTCTGTGTCCCCGTCCTGGACAGCCTCACGCTCAGCACCAGACTGCAGGCCCTGAGAAGGCCCGCATTGCAGATGCCCTCCACGTGCACGGTGGCAATTCTCAAACCTTTTCATACCCAGACACCACCTCTCACGGAAACCAAAGAACGATCCAAGGACCCAGGATCCTGCAGGAAGGCACCTCACCAGACACTGCTCGAGGGCAGGGCTCACATCCCTGCAGGTCACATACCTAGTACAAAACCAGACTTGGGGAGAAACGGTACCTAGGACGACTAACTCTGCTGCTCGTTAGGTGGGTGACTGACAAAGAGGGGCCTACGGGAGCCCTAGGCACTGCGACAGTCAGGACACGCCACAGCTGTCCAGGGGAGGAGAATGACAACTCCCAAGGCACAGTGAGTGCCAAAAAAAACGTTTGCTGGAAATAAGCATTTTCCGACGGAAAAAGCACAATCGCTGCGCTGTCTCACTCTCTGGTGGTGTCTGGGAGCCTTGTGGGTAGCCACAAGCCCACAGAGGAGAGTGGCCCCAAGCAAAGAAGGTCCCTTGGGCCCTCAGGGCCCCGCCCCCACCTCCTCAGGGAGAGGGCGCACTGGTGCTGCAGCTGGATGGCTGTGTCCCTCTGCTGGGTGAGCGTCTCAGTCTGCTTCAGCAGGCGCTGCTTCTCCTGCTCCAGCCGCTCCAGCCGGCTCAGGTCCGAGTTGTGGATGGCGACCTTCTCGCTGTACCTCTTCCGCAGGGCGTCGTAGTCCTTCTTTGCCACCTCCAGCTTGTCCATGGCCGTGTCGTACAGCTTGTTGAGAATTTCCGAAGACCCGTTGTGCTTCAACACCTGGGGACCAGAGTCACACTTACCGAGGGCCTGGCGGCAGGAGGAAGCACAGGCTGAACACCCTTGCCTCCCTGTGTCTAAGGACAGAACAGCTGACCAGGGAGGGAAGGTCGCGGCCTCCAGCCTTCGGAGGCTGAGCTCTGACTCCACTGGCCCTGCAGTCACACTGGGTGATTCATTAGTTCATCAACATTTCTGGAGTAGTGTGCAAAAGGGTGTTATCCTAGGAGGCCCAAGACTTCTATCCTTAGAGAGCCCTGCTTGCAAGTCACTCTCGGCTGGTACCTGGGAACTTGAGTGGCAAGTAGTTCCCTGAACTGATGTAAAACTTGCCCCAAGTAATAAGAGGGGCTCCCAATGCCTGGGTCAGACAAAAGGTGTGGCTTAGGCTGAGTACTGCTTTCTCCTGGGAGTCTGAAATCTCTGTACATGCTAGGCAGCAGTGCCTGCGGGGCCGGCCCCCAGGAAAGTCCCCGGGCAGGGAGTACCTCATGGGCTTCCCTGACGACACCACCTCCCATGTGCTGTCATGCTTCAGGACTGGGGGAACTGGGCATGCCTTGTGCCGCTCCCCAGGGAGGCCGGTTGGAACCTGTACCTGGTCTCCTCTGGACACACCCCTTCCCTTTGCTGACTTTGCTTTGTGTCCTTTCGCTGAAATAAAATTTAGCCGTGAGTGTAATTGTACACTGAATCCTGTGAGTCTCCCTGACAACCACCAAACCTGGGGGTGGTACTGAGGACCCCCAACACAAGTGCCTGCCATGTTCTAGCCATGTTCTAGATGCTGGTGGTGCCAGACAGGACACATACAGACCGCAGCTTGTGGGAGGATACGGATGCCCAGGTGGACAGACAGACAGAGATAGGCAGGTAGATAGAAAGGAAGAAAGACCAGATAAATAGCTTCTGGGCAGAATAAGAGCCCTCAAGAAAATAAAAAATAAAGCAGGGTAATGAGCTGGAGAGACTTCTGAGCAGCAGAACAGAAGTGTGAGAAGGTCTGAGGAGGTCTCTCTAAGAAGGTGACTTCGAAGCTTGGATGCAAATGAAGAGCAGCAGCAAGAACACCCCTGGCAGAGGGGTAGGCAAGTACAAAGGCCCTGAGGCAGGAACGGCCAGAGTGTTCTAGGCACAAGGACGAGGGCAGGACAGAGTGACTGGAGCCCCATAAACAAGGAGCGGTAGGTTCCAGAGGAGGCTGGAGTAGCCGGCTCGGCTGCAAGGCTCACAGCCAAAGCCAAAACTGTATCCTAAGGGAGACGGGAAGCCTGGGAGATTTTTAAGCAAGAGAGTAAATTACAGGTTCACTCGGGGTGTTGTTCCAGAGGACAAAAAAACAAGAAGATGACTCAAGAGGTTGTCAGGGGCCTGTTGACTTCTCTAAGCACCTGGGGGGATCTGTGCCCTTTGGCAGGTCACGCCACTTCTCTGGCTTTCGGTTTCCTTATCCCTCAAGTGATAGGACCGAACCAGAAAAGCTGGTTCGCGGGCGGGAGCTCCAACAGTCCGGGAACCGCCTGGCTGATTCAGCGCAGACCCCGAGTGGTCAGGTCTCTGTAGCCCAGAGACCCAGGACCTGGAAGTGCTGCACACAGGCATGCTTTGCTTTACTGCACCTCACCTCACCGTGCTGCGCAGGTGCGTTTTCTTACAAACTGCGGGCGAGACTCCCGACCAGCACAGAGACTGCAGCTCATGTCCTGGGATGGCTTGGAACAGAACCCGCAAAGTCCCTGACGTCTGCCTGTGCTCTGTTGCAATCACAATTAGCATGAAATGCCCAGGGACAGCTAATTTAGCAATCAAATTAGAGACAAAGAAAAGGAGTTTGTTCTTCTAAGACATAAGCATTAGCTCCTAAGACTACAGACTAATGAAGGGAATCTCAGAAATCAGCTCACTGGAGGCTCTTTTGCCTTTTTTTTTTTTTTTTTTTTAAAGCAAAACTCTTTCCTTTAAAGGAACTCTTACAAAGACATCAAAATACAAAGCTCCCACAGTACATCTGTTCCTTGGGCAGTTACAATCTCATTGTTTTGTGAAAATGCTTCAGGCTGAAGAGAGGACCGCACACTGACAGAAAAAGACTGTCTGTGCCCCCGCTACCATTTAAAGTGGTCTAAAACAACAAGGACAAGGACAGCCCTGACCAGTGTGGCTCAGCTGGTTGGGCATCTTCCCGCAAAGTGAAAGGTGTCTGGTTCTATTCCAGGTCAGGGCTCGGTCCCTGGTCAGGGTGCCTACGAGAGGCAACCTGTGGATGCTTCCCTCCCTCTCTTTCTCCCTTCCTTCCCCTCTCTCTAAAAAATACGTATTTTTAAAAAATTAGAAAACAAAACAACAACACACCGAGTATCTTCCAAACATACAGAAAAGCATACCAGATAAAGTAACAAAATTTTAAGTGTTCACCACTTAGCTCTGGTCTTAACATCTTGTCACGTGTGTCAAATTGTTTTTCAAAAAAATACAGTGTTGCAGGCATTGCTAGAGCCCCCAACGCACCCCTCTCCTCCCCTCCAGAACCAATGGCTCCCCTGAATTTGCTGCCAGCCATCTCCGTGCACAGCATTTTATTTATACTACTTACGTACTCACACGTTTCTAATGGTACCATACTATGTGTGCTTCTTTTTTACTTAATGATGCTTTTCAGGTTTAGTCAAGTGATGCAGGCAGTAATTCACTGTATGAATACATCACACATACTCCTTTTTCTGTGAAACTAACGTTTACATTGCCCCCCACACACACATTTTTTGGCTGTTATACATGATACTGCCGTGGACACTGTTGTCGGTCTCCTCTCCCACACCTGTGGGATTTCACTCTAGAAGTAGAGGGGCCAAGTGTCAGGGCGCGGACCTGTCCACAGTCTGGGCAACATCGAACTGTTCTGCCAGTGCACAATCTGCGGGCCAGGGGCAAGCCCTGGGAGTCACTGTCCTCGACACATTCTCACCAAGCTTTTGTTCAGTCCCACTTTTCTTTAATTTTTCATTGTGATAAAATACAAACAGCAAACTGTCTTAACCATTTTTAACGTTTTTTCTATTTGTTGATTTTAGAGATAGAGAGGAAGACAGAGACAGAGAGAGAGCGAGATGAGGAGAGATTGACTGACTTGCTGTTCCACTTACTCATGCACTCACTGGCTGACTTTTGTACGTGCCCTGGCTGAGGATCGAACCCACAACTCTGACCAACTGAGCCGCCCGCCCAGAGCCTGACACCTGTGAGCGCACACTTCAGCATGTTCCACAACCAGTCTCCAGAACTCCTCCATCTCGCAAAACCGAAACTCTGTCTCCACTGAATAGCAACCCCCCACCCCATGCTCCCCTCGGCCCCTGGGAACCGCCGTGCTACTTTGTGTTTCTATGCATCTGGCTACTCTGGGTACCGCATAGAAATCAAATCACACACTAAGTGACCTTTCTGTGACTGACTCATTTGTGCAGCGTAATATCTTCAAGGTTCACCCATGCTGAAGTATGTGGCAGTTTTCCCCCTTTTTACAGACGAGTCATATTCCGTTTCACGTGTGTACTGCATTTTGCTTACCCACTCATTCGACAAAGGGTTCTTGGGTTGTTTCCACCTGGTGGCTAGTGTGAAAGAGTCAGACACTTTAAAGCATTGCCAATCACACGGACAAAAAAAATAGGATTTTTACATTTGGTTTCTGATTGCTAAAAAGAGCAACTCTCCTTATGTTTACTGATGCTACAGACTTTCTCTACTTCTCCTTCTTCCTTTCTTTACGGAGGGCTTATTTTCAAATTCTAGATACGAATCCTTTCCTAGTTATATTACAAATATAAAGATATTTGCCCAGTATGTGGCCTTTCAATTTTCTCGCAGTGTCTTTGCTACACTAAACTTTCACATCTTAATACTGTAAAACCTATCAACCGTTTCCTTCATGGTTTGTGCTTTGGTAGTTTTACTTCAAAAGTTCTTTCCTTCCTACCTTCAGATTATGAAGATACTCTATTATATTTTTCTAAGAGGTATTAGTTTATTTTTTACATTTAAATCTTTAAACAACGTGGAATATATTTTTGTGTATGGTATGAGATGGAAACACAACATTATTCTTTTCCATAAATCACCTGACAAATGAGAACTGGGATCCCAAGTGCAGGACAAAGTAAGGACACCTGAATTTGCCCAAGTGCAGGCAATGACGGCCACCAGGACATAGCTGACACGGCGTCCACCGCTGTGAGGTAGAAGGGTGTCCCACGAGGGTATGCCCACACAGGCCAGGACACACAGAGCCAACAGACAGCTCTCCTAACTTTCAGGTCAGCCAGTACCTTCTACTCACGTCTGGAAAAGGTCTTGCTTCTAGAAAGGACTGCCCTGACTCGTGGGCAGTGCCTCCAACATTTTGATAAAAATCACTGCAAGTTTCTCACTCTCTACACGTCCCCTAAGCCAGGCGAGAAGCCCAGGGTCTGCAAAGGGCTTCGGTGGTTTGCTACAGAGCAAAGGCACTGCTGCCATTCCTGGAGTTCCCCACAAGGGGGCAGCCCTGGGGCCAGTCAATGTTCTGCAGTCCAAGCTTCTTTAAAAAACTAATTTTGAAGGCAGCCTTGAAATGACACCAAGACCCTGTTCTAGGCGCTGGCCCAGCAGAGCCTACCCCCACCTCCACAACAGAATCGGGGTTCTAGACCATGGCTTGACCTTTCTTCATGGGGAAATAGTTCCCCAAATGCCTTAACCACCGGGAGCTTGGATTGGCACCTGCATGTCAATCCAGGGCAGATGGGTCACAAGTTCCCAGTGAGACGGGGTTGGTCAGGGAAAGTCCCAGAACAGACCCAGGGATCCTTCCTGATGCACAACCCACCTGTGCGGACATGTGGGATCCAGGAACAGAGGGGACCCAGGGGAGATCAGGACCACGGCTCCACCCATCCCACAGGTGGAGACTACACAAGGTCTTACACTTCCTGTGAGCTGAAATCCACGAGCTTCCCCAGCCGCTAACCTCTTGTTCTCAGCTAGCCCCGGAGCCCCGCAGACTAACCCTCCTCCCGCAGAACAGCATCCACACACTCAGAGCCTCACGGGGCCCCAAACACTTCTCAGCTTTTCTCTACAAGCAAAGCTCAGCATCATCATGCCTGTGCGGACACAGTCAAGAGCATCTGAAGAAATCTGGGGAAATCACAGCCAAAGTTACCTCCAGAGAATCTGAAAAACCATCCTATTAGTTAGAACTTTTCTCCTTTTCATCATTAGATGATGTTCTCGGCAGGAAGTCCTACACAGGTGCGTGCACATGCACACACAGCAATCAAATGCTCAGCTTCCCGCTAAGGTAGCAACGGAAGTCCGAGCGAGAGAGAACATTCACATTTGGCCCAGAACCCTCGAAGGATCTCGTTCTAGGCAGACAGCAGTCTTTAGGGATGAATTCTCTCCAGACTCTGAGGAAGGGGGCCTGTGAGGAGGGGACAGAAGTGGCACAAGGGAGGCCCAGAGCCAGGGTCTGGTTCCACCCACAGCCTGAGCTGTGCCCACCTCGCCTCGTCCCTGCACTGGTCAGAAATCCTCATTCTCTCTGGGCCTCTCTGTGAGGCATGCCCTCCAGAGGCGTATCTGAATATCTGGAAAAGAAGTCGATTTTCATGAATCACCAAAGAGAAAAGTATATTTAAAGAAGCAGGGGCTGGGGTCAGGAGGAGGAGAGAGAAGACTCCCAGGGCCTTACGAGTTTCCCAAATCAACTGGCAGACCCGATTAAAAAAAAGCAGTGCTCTGGACCCTGCGGTTCTACCTCTAAGCATGCAACTTCACAAAACATGTACGAAGGAACATAAGGACAGGTAAGTGTGGCCACCAAAACAGCCACTTGTGATAGGAAAAAGTGTGGACAACCAAGAGTGTAAACACACACAGAGAAGGGGTTAATAAATGATTGACAAGTCATGAAATATGTTGTGGATACTCCAAATTTACAGAAAACATAAGGAGACCCATGGTCTATTGATGGGGTGGGGGGGCAGGTGGCAGAAAATAAAAACAAAGTTCTGTGTGTTCTGTATGACACAGAAAATGTCCACAAAGGTCTATGCCAAGTGGTTCAGAGAGGTCGGTCATCCCTAAGGGGTGACATTGGGCAGGGGCGGGGGGTGGAGGCTTCACTGCTGTTTGAAGTTTTCTTCTGTGTTTACCAAAGAATATTAATTATTGCAGTAAAGAAAGACAATGCAAAACCACCCTCTACATTGCACCCCCAACCCAGTTTGGCAACCTGTGCCCAGGATCTCCTGGACATTTCTGCTGCAGACCGGAAGAATCCAGATGGCGCATTCTGACTGAGGAACCCCAGAGGTGGAATTGCCAGGCTGCGGCCACCTCCCACCCCCACCCCCACCCCCCACACGCAAGGAGGGCCACCTGCCTGCTGCTCTCCGGTGGAAGAGGCCCCAGGCCCCCGGCTGCACCCTCCCATCCCCACCCAGGGCTGCCTCATTTCCTCAGAGATAAATCATGCAGACCTGGGGAGCCCCACAAATCCCTCAAGCAAACATGCAAGTCAAACAGCACCGTTTACCCCGCAAGGGCCTCTTCAAGTTAACAAGGCGTGGGAGGAACCGGGCAACAAAACCGGCCTTGTCCAGCAAGGTCAACCTTTGCCCCCAGGCCTGCTGGGAGGAAACCTGTGCCCACCCCCATGGCCCCTGCTCCCTCTGCTGCTGACCTACCCAAGGCCTGGGCTTTGCTCAGCCTAGGCGCCTACCCCTGACCTGGTTAGGGTGAGCGGGCCCTGGCCAGGGACAGCACATGGCCCTGGCCACTCAGATAACTGCTCCCACCCCACAGGCAGCTGTGCCTCCCCTCCTGCGGGGGGTATCCCAAGGTGGCAGGCACATGGTAAAGGGCACTGGTGCAGCTGCACAGAACTGGGAAACTCACTCACCACCGTAACAAACTACCCCACTCCCCGGGGCACAGCTATGGGAATGAATGGAAAGGAGAATGAGGAGAGGAGAGGAATGGGAGGGAGGGTGGGGGAGAAAACCTGCCCCTGTCACTTGGGGGAGGAGCAGGAAAGGTGGGGGTGGCGGATAACCCCAGTCTGTCTACAAGCCGTGACAGGCCTGAGGGAAGAGAGAGAATGGGAGGCAATGAAATTTTATGCCTCGCGAGGGCAGATAGTTTTTATGACAAGGCAATAACTAGAGTCATTTTTTATTTTGAGGTATAATTCACCCTTGGAAGTGCACGATCCGGCGGTTTCTGGTGCAGTCACAATGTCGTGCAGCAACCGCCACTACTTGCTCCAGAACACCTTCCTCACCCCAGCAAGCAGCTGGTCCCCATTAGCGGTCGCTCCGCATCCCCCCGTCCCCCCAGCCCCAGGCACCCGCTCGTCCACTTTCTGCCTCTACAGATGCCCCAGTTCTGAACATCTCATATGAACGGATCACACAATGCACAGACTTTCGTGCCTGGCTTCTTTCATTTCACACAGTGTTTTCAAGGTGCGTCCGCACTGCGGCAGGTTCCAGCACATGGTTCCTTTTTGTGCTGAGAGATACTCCACTGCCTGGGAAGTGCCACCTTTTACTGATCCTTTCACCAACCGATGGACATTCGGGGTCTTCCCCCTTTCTGGCTGTTAGGAGCGGTGCTGCTGTGGACACCGTCAAGTTTTTGTGTGGACATATGTTTAGAATTCTCTCAGGTGTATGCGCTCAAGTGGAACTGCTAGGTCACCTGGAACTATGTCTGATGATCTGAGGAATTGCCGCAGTTTCCCGAAGTGACTGTGCCACCTTCCATTCCCAACAGTGTTTGAGGGCCACAGGCACTCCCTGCCCTCAGTGGGAGCAGACTTTAACCCAGCCTTAACAGCATGAGAATGAAAACAATACCAGCCAACATTTATTGTGAGCTTCACACACGCAGGCACCCAGCACCACTGCTATTATCTGCGGTGTCTTTTACCAACTCAGCTCCGCTGACAAAGGCCTGCTCTGCCACTTTGTAGCGAGGCTGTGGGGCTGCCTCCAGATGAAGAGAGAGCCACAAACTCATTGGAAAGCATGACTCGCTCAAAGAAAAATAAAATCCAAACTAAATCCAAAGACAAAAGGTTGAGTCAAGTTTAGACGAGGATGAAAAATGTCAGCAAACAAGTCAGCAAGAAAACAAGGTGGGGTGAAGATGAGGATGGGGGGGGGCCGCCTTCAGGTGAGGCGGCCAGCACCCAAGCCCCGTGAGGGACACAAACCCTCCGCGGGTCCGCCCCTGCCTCCTGGGCAGCCTGCCTCTGCCCTGACCCCCTGCAGCAGCTCATGCTGACCTGCCTCACACACTTCATTTCTGCAGAGGATTTCTCTTGGGGTAAAAACGGTTTGCCTCTGAACAATCAGAACCCCAAGCTCAGCCCTTTGCTGTAGGGAGCTCCGTGGACGTGCAGGAGGAAGGGTCTCTGCGGAGAAATTCGGTGTGCTCCACGCGGTACCAACCACAGGCTGGTTCGGCACTTCTTCCTTGGTACCTCACTTTGCCCTGACGGCAGAGCTCCCCCAGCGCCACCCAACCCCAGGCTGGGGCTGTTAAAGGGTCAGAAAGGAAAGTGGAGCATGCTGAAGCCATGTCCGTGAGATCAGAGAGCAGGTGGGCAGTGGCGTCTCCCAGGCACAGAAGGGAGACTGCAGCTGGGCCCCGGCTGCCTGGCCCTGCACCCACCTCCCCTCCCACAAACCTCCTCACTACCAGGCTCCACAGGGCCTACCAAATCCCGCCCCCAGACCTGACCACACACAACCCATCCCCCTAAACGTAATGCCCGTGAAGAAGACGTCAGAGAGGTCCAAGTGCCTCACCGAGGGTGTCCCTCACTGAGTCTGCGCTGGGTATTCCACCTGAGACTCCACATAACCAAGAGAGAGGAAACCAAAAACAGAGGCCGGTTTTCCCGACAGAACAGTTTGTAATGGGGAAGCACTGAAAAGCAGAATTTGTACGGAAATGGAAAGGGGCACCGACATACTGTCAGCGAAAAACCAGTGCTAGCAACAGGACGCACGTGTGATCCCACTTTGTGCAGTAAATCAACAAGGCACAAGGGTTCCACGTGCACAGAAAACAGCCCACACTTTCCACTGGTGGTGCACTCATGCTGGTGATTTTCCTGGGAGTGAGACAACTGAAAGAATTCTACTTTCCATTTTTAAAATGCCTGCATCGTTGGATTCTTTTATTACGTTACGAAAAATGAAAAGTCCTGCCCTTGCCCCTTCTGAACAATTTAACCTGCCAGCCATGAGTGAGGCAGAGCATGACAGGGGCTGCCACTGGTGCATGACTCTTGTGGCGCCCCGGCAAGGGCACTGGGGCCTGCACAGGCTGGGGGCCACGCGGAGGGAAGGCCTGAGGGAGGGAAGGCATGAAGCCCAAGGGCCCCAGTGGGTGACGTTGGGGGGGGGGGAGGAGCTCCAGCAGGGATGGGGGCTCACCGAGTAAGTACACAGGTTAGCCACAGCAGGGAGGAGGCCCTGGCTGGGGTGCTCAGTGGGTAAGAGCAGGGGTCCCCAACCTCTGGGCTGCAGACCAGTACCCACCCGGACCTGGTAGGACCCGGACGGCACAGCAGGAGGTGAGCTTGCATGCAACGTGCTCGAACCATCCTGAATCCTTCCCTACCACCCCGGTCCCTGGAAAACTGTCTTCCACAAAACTGGCCCCTGGTGCCAGAAAGGTTGGAGACCCCTGGGTTAGAGCATCATCCTGATGCGCCGAGGCTGTGGGTTGGACCCCCAATCAGGACACATACAAGAACCCACCAGTGAATACATAAATAAGTGGAGCAACAAATGGATGTCTCTCTCTTTCTCCCAAAATCAATCAATCAAAAAAAATAAGAGTAATAGGAACCAGTTCTCACACCGCTACAAAGGGAGTCACAAAAATGGAAAGAGAAGACTAGAATGGACCCGGGGTGCTGCAGCACTGGACTGAAACCGAAAGCGTCAGAGTGAGTGAAGTCACGGCGTTTGACGCGTGTTACACGTTGACGGTGCACAGGGGGAAGCAGAGAGGGGAATGCTGAGGTGAAAGTGTCAGGTGTGGAGGTACCCTCAGACACTCCCTGCTCTGTCCCGAGAGGGCCTGGCAGCAATGATGGATACCGCGGCAGCCACAGGACACCCCGCTACGGCTGCTAAACACCACTCCCCACTGAAAGGAATGGGGACTCTTGGGAGCAATGGCTGATTTTCCAGGGCAAGGGCAGGGAAATCATACAGTGAGCTTGGAGTACCTTTTGCCAGAGGGCAAGGAGGCACTCACAGAGCAAGGAGGACACGACAAAAAGATGGAGAAGCAAGCTTCACGGGGCTCCTACTGGCCACAGTGGACCATGACCCCCTGGATGAAAACAGGAAACCATGTAGAGTAAACAGGTAGGTAGGTAAAGAAAAGGAAAACAAGGAACTTTACCGTGGAGAAGCCTGGGGACACCACCTCAGTCAGGTGACCAAAGTGAACATCAGCAGTCACAGGTGACATCAAGCCAAGCCTCAACCAAGCGAATGCAAAGAGGAGAAGGCGGCATCACTTCCCTGACAGTCCTGAGAGGCGTAACAGGCATCGAACAGTGAGATGCACCCAAATCCACGACGAGGGACAGCCTACAAAATGCCTGGCCTGAAATCTTCCAAGACATCGAGGTCAGGCCGGTCGAAGCCAGAGGAACTGCTCCAGATTTTAAAAGACCACGGAGATGTGACAACTGAACGCAACACTTCACTGCGGACAGGATTCTCTTCCTACTAAAGACACTAAAGAAACAACTAGCGAAACATGAAGGGGGTCTGATGCCTGGCTAGCTGGTAGCACGTGCCTTAACTCCTTGATGATGTTCATACCGCTGCTATTTGGGATATCCTCGTTTGTGAGAAGCGTGCATCAGCGTGTGCTGGGGGATAGGGCATCAGGCTGAAAACTGACTGTTGAATTAAGGGGGGAAGATTCTCTGCACTGTGCCTAAAACTCTTCTGTAAGTTGGTAACAGTTTTGCAATTTAAAAATTTTTTAATTATACATGCAAAAGCAAAGAAGTCAGATAACATCACGCTAAATTATCAGGTAAGTTCAGATTGTTCCAAACTGTGCCGAGCAAGCCCCGGCAGTCCTGCCTGAACTCCGGGAAGCGTAGATGATTCTGAGGGGGAAGGAGCTCTCTACCTAGTCAGAGCTGTGCTGCAGAGCCTGGGACTGCCTTCCAACCATCTGCGGACACAGAGCACGCCGTCATCCCGGCCACATCCCTGGGCAGCCCTGGGAGCTCCAAGAGAAGGGTCCAACACTGCTCACAGCAAGCCAGTGCTCTGACTGGCCTGCTCCCTGTGCCTTTATTGACACGAAACAAGAGCTAGTACAGCAAAGAATCTAACTTGGAATGCAGAGAGCAGCAGGGGCCGTAGGCCACACTCCCACCCAAAATAACAGTGATAACTGTTCCATCTCGTATTTGCACAGGGCTTCCAAATGTCCAAGATTCTCTCCATCTGTAACCTCATGGGATCCGTACAAAGGAAGGAAGCTACAGACCGCCAGACCCCCACGCCCCAGGGTAAATCTAATTCCTGTTACACACTGCACAGCACCTCCGCCTTCATAGCGCTGCAACATTCGTCATGAAAGATACATGTCATTATTCGATTATCATCTGTCTCCCCATTGGACTACAGAATCCGTGAGAGCAAGGGCTGTTTGCTCAGATACCCCAATGCCTCACAGGAGGCGGACGCTCCAGAAATACTAGCTAAGTGATCGGGTGAGTAGATGCGTGAATGCATGGATGGGTGAGTGGGTGTCGGGGTAGGTGGGCGACGGACCTGCCTGCCCCCCGCCACCTGGCCCAGCTATCTACCTGCTGCTGCTGGGCCCGGAGGTCACCAATCTCCTTCTGGTCTTCCTCATGGAGCCGCTTCATGTCCTCCCACGACTGCTGCAGCAGGTTACGCTCCCGCAGCAGCTGCCCATTCTCCCGCCTCAGCATGTCCACGTCATCCTTCAGCTGGGTCTGGTCGCTCAGGAGCCGGCTGTGGAGTGTGCTGGAATCCCCCCACACACAGTGAGCCCCGGAGAGTCTCCAATCCCCACCCCAAGGTATCACCAGCCCCTCCAGAGCCCAATACTCCCAATACACCAGCTGGGGAGCAGTAGTAGCTGAGTCCCCAGCACTCAGGGGCAGGCCAAAGCCTGCTGTCAGCCAGAAGCCGGAAGGACCCAAACCACGTGTGAAAAACCTAACACCAAAATGGGTGCATATGTGTGTGTGTGTGTGAGAGAGAGAGAGAGAGAGAGAGAGATTCCCCTACCTGGTACAAACCTGGCACCTCCAAGTACTGAGGTACTAGGTCTGAGCAAACACCAGCAGGTAGGCAGGCAAATACCCTCAGAGAGACACCAGGCACCAAAAGGGAACATGCCCCATCTGCCTCTCCTGTGGCAGGAGCTGCAGCGAAGCCCCCAAATAGTGACCCAGAAGCCCAGGGGTCTGCCTGGCCCTCTGTCTCATGTTCAGTCACTTTCCAACTTGCCATGCATCTGTGGGTGCCAATCAATGGTGTGAAGGGTTAACAGCGTTACTTTGCACTTAGGAAAACTGATGCCCAAGGAGACAAACCCACTTGCTAAAGGCACACCGATCACTACACGGCAGGGGCAGGACTAGGACCAGAAGGCCTGGCTCCAAGTCCAGAAACAAGGAAGGGTAGGAGGCAGCCATTCCAGGATGCTGGAGCCCTCGCCAGGCAGGCCCCACTCACTGGTAGAAGTCGGTCTCCTTGGCCACCTCCTCACACCTCTTCAAGGCGTTGGTGTGCTGGTTCTGCAGGCTCTGCAGGTCCGACATGGCCCGCACACACTGAATCTTCAGCCTCTCGTAGTCAGGATTCAGCCTGTGGTAGGGCCTGGCCCAGACAGTGAATGGCACCGTGAACACACTGACAAGGAATGTCTCTCCCCCCAGAAGCCATGTCCTAGGTCACTGCAGCCCACTGATTCCCAAATACTGGTCTCCTATGCACCACAACCACCTGGATGCTCGTTAAGCTCAGATGTCCTAGCTGCATGCAGGCCAACAGAATCAGAATCCCCAGGATGGAGGGACCCCCAGTTGCCTGTGCTCCTGCATGGGCCTGGAGAGCTGAGAAAGTACCACCCAACAGTTTCCAGGAGACCTCGTGACAGGCCTGCACATGCAGCGGGTCCACCAGAAATCTGTGATAAAGTTTCTTCCGTCTTTAGACCAGTGATTCTGGCCAATTACATCAGCACCCATCAGGTGGGACTCTGACATCACGATTTCTTTTTAAGCTCCCAAGGGAATTCCAATGTGCAGCCAAAGCTGAGAACAGTGGCTGGGAGCGGTGGTTCTCAGAGTGGGGTTCCAGGACCTGCAGCACTGGCATCAGCTGGGAACTTGTTAGAAATGCAAATTGTCAGGCCAGCCCCGGACCTCCTGAATCAGATGCTACAGAGGGAGGGAGGGCGGGCAGACTAACTAGCAATCCATACTTCAACAACAAGGCCTCCACGTGATTCCACTGAACGCTCGAGTGTGAGAACACCTGCCCTCAGGCATCAGCAACCCTTTTCTGTAAAGGGCACACCGTGAACACTTCAGACTCTGCTGGCCATATGGTTGCTACGCAGCCACGCACTCTGCCCTGGCGGCACGAAGCAGCAGTGGACAACGTGCGTCCCAGTGCACCCTGCCTTCACAAGCCCTGCCTTTTGTGCCGTCTGACTGGGGCACATGCTCATCAAAGCCATCTCAAGGAGCAGGCTTTGCAGCCCTGATATTCGCCCCGGAGGAATCTTCCTCAGAGCAAGGCACACTCCCTGATGCTTTTCACCAGGGGCCACATCAGCCTCGCGGTTGCCTTCAAAAGGCTGAAATAATTTTTGGACTGTATAAATGTAACTACTCCTTAACTCTTAAGGAGTTGAAATTACATTCGGCCCCTTGAAGGCAACTGCGAGGCTGAGGTGGCCCCCAGTGAAAATGAGTTTGACACCCCTGCCCTAAAGGGAAGAGGTGAAACTACTCAGGACCCCTCCAGGATCTCCTGGAAGGATAAACCACTTTGCATCCCTCCTGCTCCTTCATGAAGCCACCCTGGATCATGCAGGTGGGTAAAGTCTCTCCCTTTGTCCACCTGGGGACAGCCCTTCCCTGGCAAAAGAAGCAATCAAAGATTTTCTTCAAAACAATGAAGCCAGGTGGAATATACCCTTTCTAAAACACATATGTGGCAGGACACAGTTAATGTGTCTGCAAACTACATAAAGATCCACCCAGTAGGAGGCAGGCAGGGATCTGCTGGGAGAGAGTGGCACATGCGCAAACACAGAGGTGGACCCTCCTGGGGCTCAGCAATGGCATGGCTATCTCTGTTGGGGCAGGCGCTGCACACAGTAGCAGCAGGAGTAAAGAGGGAAACGTACTGTCTTGGGGCTGGAAAGCCGAGGCCTAGAGGGCGGTAATGAACTCAAGGCCTTCCAACCAACCAGTGAGGAGTATTCAAGGTAGGCCTGGGCCCTTACAGCTGCTGCCCCTGAACAATCCTTGCAGGAGAAAGGCTAGGAGGCAAACCCCAGGCTCTTCTGCCATGCGCGCGCGCGCGCGCGCGCGCGCGCACACACACACACACACACACACACACACACACACACACACACACACACACACACACACAGATGAGCACACCACTATCGGGGCCAGACTGGTTATAGACACACACCCACACCTTTCAATCCTCGAGTTGTGTGACTCAGGCCATGGGCTCCAATTTCAATTTGGAGGAAGCAGAACAAGCCTGTGCCCCTCTCTCCAGCCACTAAAGACACGCCCCCCCCTTTTGGTGGGGAGGGGTGGTGATGGCATCAGGACAGTAACCCTTGCCCATTGGCAAGTTGGTGAGTGTGTGGGCAGGGGAGCTGGCTGATCACTACCTCTTGTCAAAGGTCGCCCCGTGGGTCGCAAAGGCCAGGCGCTTCCGCAGCTCATTCCTCTCCCGGGTCATCAGCCGCAGTTGAATGGAGAGGCTCTCCACCTTCTCGTTCACCTGGCGGTCAGTGAGGAGGGGTGGCGGGGACGGCGCTTTCCCGGTGGTTCCTGGCAGGAGGAAAATAACACAGTGAACCGGCATTCAGAGAGTGTCACCAGGTGCCTGGCACGGCTCTGACTTTTGGCCATAGTTACGCCCTGCAACCCGACCAGGTGTACCCTGCCGGCACCCCCTTTCACAGATGACATCGCCAAGTCAGAGGGTAAGCAGTGGAACAATGACCGAGGGTCCAGTAGTCTGGCCCCAGCGGCCACACACTCCCCCCCGACTCTCCAGGCCCTGGCTGAGAGCCCAGGACTCCGCTCTTCCCCGCCCAGCTGCGACACTTCCAGGTGAAACTGTCTGGGCCCGAACCCTCACACCCTTGGCTATCTGGAAGCAGCAGCCATCACCCACTCCTGGGCACAGAGAGGCCAACCTGAGCCCTGAGCAGAGCGGGAGACACAGCCTGAGGAGGAAGACCTGGGTGGAACCCAGAAAAGATGCCGAGCACCAAGGTGGCTCCAAAGCTGGGGTCCCAGGGCTGTGTCCCTGTCCTGCCCTGACCAGGGATGGACACTTCGTACAGCTCCCTTTTCCAAATGCTGGCAATCATGCAGAGGACCTGGGAATTTCAAACACTGCTGGTGGGAACACGCAATGACACATCCACTTTAGAAAATACTCAGACTGTCTTTTATACAGTTACACATGCATTTACCCCATTGCTCAGTCACCTCCCTCGAAGCATTTACACGAGAGAAATGAAAACGCATGGTCTCACAAAACTGGCACAAGAGTTTATCGCAGCCTGTGAATGGACAAAACAGAATTGCACCCCCACGATGGAATACTACTCAGCAGTAAAAAGGAATGGACTGCTGCCACAAACCACTAGCACACACAAAAGCACGGGGGAATGGCAAATGCCTGGTATGCCAAGTGAAAGAAGCCAGGCCGAGGAGGCTTTACACTGTGTGACTCCACTGATGAGATTCAGGAAGAGATGACACTACAGAGGCAGAAAAGAGATTGGCGGGTGCCAGGCCCTGGGGTGGAAGGAAGACAGGCAAAGCACAAAGCCACGGAAGGAAATTTGGGGGTGCAGGGACTGTTCTGAGCCTTAATTGTGACAGTGGCTAAATGCTCGTGTGTCTGTCACAGCCCACCAAGCTATGTACTAAAAACGGTAAACTTACACCTCAATAAAAATGACTTTCAAAAAGTTAAAAAAACAACCCTGTGGTACCTTAAACTGAAGCCAGCATCCCAGGAGCAGTGCGACTGGTGAAGAGCTATGGATTGTCAACCGCCCACCAGTCACCACGGTTATGACAAACATTTTAAATGCAAGCAAAACAAAACTAACTTCAAGTGAGTTGTCTGAGGAACACCCAACACCCTTTCTCCCTCCTATCCGGTCCAGTTCTTCTCCTGAATTCGAGTACAAAGCTGTCCACTCTCCCCCAGCTTCACCCCTTCGTCTTTCCAAATCTGGAACCCCGTTAAGAAGGCAGATTTTCTTTTCCTCTGTGGTGTCCAAAATGGGATTCAGGGGCTCAGGGGTTTGGACTGTACTGAAAACGGCCCCCAAAGGGGTGGGGGAGATGCCAGGAGAGCTGGCACAGGCCCTGGATTCTGGACGAAGAGCCGTCACTCATCTGGGCCGTGCTGTGAGCGGGACAGCAGCAGCAGAGCCAGGGCGGGCAGAGGTGGCAGACCCCTCCCACCATCACGAGAGGCCTGGCTCCTCCTCCAGGTTGCCCTTGCTGGTGTTGCCACCCCCGACAGGCCAGGAGGCCCAGTGAGCAGCCTGGCAGCTGGGTGGTCTTCTTGGCCGTAAGCCCCTTTGTCCTTGGTCCCCTCATCACCATGCTGCAGCCAGCCCCGAAGGCAGTCCCCTCAGTCTTATTTACAACTGGACAGGCCACAGCCCTGCTTCAGGGCCCTGTGGGCCCACGGTGCTAGAGGCCAAGGAGGAAGCTGGCACTGGCCAAAAGCGGTCAGGGGAGTGAGGATGCCCAGGTGAACTTCCTGGCCACCTCCAGGCCCTGGCAGGCAGGGGAGAGGCAGAGGCGCAGCAGATCGTGGCCATCACAGGCAGCAGAGAGTGGAGCCAAGCCAACCTCACCACCAGCCCAGGAAAGCCAGAGCCATGGGGGGAACAGTCTCACACCCTGACCAGCACTTCTGAAACCACCTTCACTTCAGAAGAGAACTTGTTACAAATGCACATTTCAGGCCTCGCCCCGACTTACTGAATCAGGAACCCTGGGAGTGACCCCTTCTCGGAGATTCTGGTGTCTGATAAAGTTAGAGAACCTCTGGTCTGGGCCACAGTTACATTTGCTGGCCAGAGTGGCTTCTCCTTCCTCGTTTTATTGACTATCCTGTATCCATTGCAGTTGAAGGCATCACCCACTGATGAAATGCAGGGAAGGCCCCTTCCCTAACCATGGAAGTCCAGGGACACACCCTCCCTGGTCAGTGCCAGCCCACAGCTCAGGTCCTCCAAGGCCTTAGAGTGACAGGAGGTTAGATTCCAGCACAGCAGCTGCAGCCTTGCCCAGCTCCCAGATCACCTCCCAGATAAGCTCCTTGCTCTCGAATCCTAAACTCAGAAACACACAGAGTTGGCTTATTGCTTCCTGGCTGCTCCTGCATCCAGAGCGCCATTCCTGGAAGGCCCAACTCAAGGGCCCCTCCCCCCTCAAACTTACACTGATGTCCCATGTCAGAAACAACTGCTCCTTCCCCTGAGCTATTTGTTTCTGTTTTACACAGGGCAGGATAGCCAGTAGCTGACCTGTCTGCTGCTGTGGTCAGAATGTTTGTATGCCCCCACCAAATTCCTATACTGAAATCCTCACCCCAAGGTGCAGCATTAGGAGGTGGGGTCTTTGGGGGTGATCAGGTCATGAGGTTGGAGCCCTCACGAATAGGATTGGTGCGTCATAAAGGAACCCCACCCAGACAGCTCTCTCCCGACTTCAGAGGATAGAGCAGGAAGGTGTCATCACTAACCAGGAAACGAGCCCCACTAGGCACTGAATCTGCCTTCATGCCTGGTCTCGGGCCTCCCAGGCTCTAGAGGTGCGAGAAATAAATGTTTGTTTCTAAGCCGTCCATACTCTTACAGCAGCCTGATGGACCGGGACAACTGGCTGGACTCTGAGATCCCTGTAAGAACTGAGCACATGCCCCTTCATCTGACGAACTGAGAGAAAACAGGCCCCTGAACCCAAAGGACTAGAGAAGGAAGGGTCAGAGGGCACAAGGAGTCGGGGTACGGGCCTGCCTCCACCTTCCTTGTCAAGAAGTTGCACTTCCAAAAAAGCTTCGCTGAGATAGGAAGGAAGCTTGCCAGCTCCCTGTCCTACCAGCAGGCCAGGAGAACTCTCTGTTTAGTAAGAAGTCTGTCTTGTTACTTCAATTTGCATGAAACTGAAGTCCCATTTTATAAATGCCACCCAAGAATGTCTCTTCTTAAAACTTTCCCAGTTATTCAAGATGAGAAATAAGAGTCACCACAGATATTAGATCCAGGTGAATGGAGAGGGGCCCTGACCAGCCTGGCTCAGTTGGTTCAGTGTCATCCCACAAAGCGGAAGGCCACACTGGTCTGATTCCCCGTCAGGGCACGTGCCTGGCTTGCGGGCCCTTCCTGGCTAGGGCAAGAGGCAACCAATCAATTCTTCTCTCACATCGATGTTTCTCTCCCTCTCTTTCTCCCTCCCTTCCCCTCTCTCTAAAAATAAATAAATAAAACATTTTAAAAATATGTAAGTAAATAAAATCTTTACAAAAAAGATGAATGGGGAGGAAAAAATACGGAATGCCTAAAATGGGTGTGCAATACACGGGCCTACCCAGGGGGCGGGCTGCTCGGTAATGGGTGGCATGAGTTGGAGGAGGGCCTCAAAGAAGCCACTCACCCTCAGCTGGTAAAAACTGCCTGGGGAGGCCTCAGGAGAAGGACACTGCAACCTGTAAGACCATTAGATGGCCAAGGCAGGTGAGCTGTCTATAGGGTCCAGCTGGAGAGATGAAATGGAACAGACCACCTGAGGACCTAATGCTAACCAGGGGAGCCGACCGGGCACTAGCAGTCACTAAGAAAATGCTACATCCTCCAGGCTTCATCTGCCAATTTCTCTTAGGCTGAATATAAGCTGCCGTTCTTTTCCCAAATGCTCCTTGTTAGGGAGATATACCTGGAAGAGTAGGAGTGATATTTTTATTCTAAGACCTTGCTCTTGCCTCTCCTTAGGTTCAGGGAGAGAGACCATGAATAGCCAGTCTCCGCCTGACTTATCAGCACCCTTCTGCAAAGGCGGTGGTGCGCCCGTGAAGGTCGGGAGAGGGAGAGCTCTGCCTGCCACTGGGTGAAGGCGCTGCAGTGGTCCTGTGGCTGACCCACCATTCACCCCACACCAAGGGGCTGGTCTGAGCCAGGCACAGACACTCCAGTCCTCTCGCCAGGGCTTGGGGGAGGCCAGCCCATCTCAAACCAGGAGGGCTATTACATGTGGATGCAGGGCCCACACTCAGAGCTTCTGACAGAGCCAGCCTGACAAGAAGCTCGGGAACCTGCACTTTAGCATGCGCCTGAGCGCTGCTGGCCCAGGGACCTCTCTGGGCAAGGTGGCAGTTTGGACACAGACAAGTGACTCCCGTGTGGTCAGTGAGAAGAGACCGTCTGAGGGACTTCTGGGGAAGGCTTCTTAGCTCATAAGGAGACACCAGAGGAGACAAGCCTCCTTGTCCTCCGGACTCTTTGTGACGAGAGACGTGTTCTTTTATCTGCTCTGTCCAACATGGTAGCCACTAGCCCCGAGAGGCCAGAGAGCACTTGAAATGTGGCTAGTGTGACTGTTGAAACTGGAAATTTTATCTCATTTTAATTACTTTAAATTGAAAAACCACCCGTGGCTCCCATAATGGGCAGCAGAGCCCGGGACACTGTCAGGATGTAATGGCTGGAGCTGCCACTACAGCGCCCTGGCCATCGGCCCGAGGGGAAGGCACCACGGAGGGGATCGGAGAGCCACGTCCTGTCAGCACTTCTTACTCTGGGAGGCCACGTTTCTGTATAGTTTAAGGTGGTGTGCATGGGTGATTCCTGCTCCTGCAGCCAGGAGGACATTCGAGTCAGCCGTGAAAAAATGGGGCTGCTCACCCCAGGGACAACGTCACCAGCATGCAGAGGAGCGAGAACAACAAAGCCTGGCTCCTGGTGAACTCAGAGGGTTTGTTTCACCTGCAGGGATGCAACCCGGTCTTGCAGCATTCAAGATCTAGACACAGACAGCGCTGCTCTCTGCCTGCCTGCATGCCTGCCTGCCTGCTAACAAGTATCCAGGGACACTGCTGACCCCTCCATCCCGAGGGCCACCGAGTGTGTGGAGAGCCAAGTGGTGGGTCACTTACATGAGGGGTCTCCCAGAGCATGCAAAGGTCATTGCAGGAAAAACCCCTCCTGCTCGAAATTCTACCAGTAACAATGCTTGCTGTGGTTGAAGCAAGACCTCTCTCTCTGGAGTCCCCTTCTAAAAGGCAAATGCTGTTAGAAAACATACTGGACTAACTTAAAAGTGTCAATGGGATGCGAATTAGTTAGATCATTGTGCCTTGTTCCCAAGAAAACAGGGAGCCAGAAAAGGGTGAAGCACGAGAGAGGCGAGAGGAACACACTCAGGGCTCAATCAGTTCGCGGTTTTACAAGAGCCCCACCTGACTGCTCCCCTTACCCTGGCTGCACCACCCCACGTGCGACCCGAGAGCCTGTCCCAGTTCAACACTCTGACAATCCCCTCGTTCAGTTGACATGCCCAAACAGGAAGGACACAGTGATGCTGAGCAGCTCTGAACCACGGTCCCAGAGGGGTCCTCCCTAAATGCTACACAGGATAAGGAAGACCATGAGGGGCTGCACTGCGTCTTCCAAAAACAGATGCTCAAGTCCTAACCCCTAGGGAATGTGAATGTGACTTTATTTGGAAATACAGTCTTTATGGATGATCAAGTTAAGATGAAGGTCACACTGGAGGAGTAGGGACGGTCCCTAAACCAATAGGACTAGTGTCCTTTTTCAGGAGAAATTTAGAAACACTTACTTACACAGAGAGAACATTATGTGAAGATGAAGGCTTGGACACACCATGTGATGTATCCACAAGCCAAGGAACATCAAAGATTGCCAGCAACTACCAGAAGCCTGGGACAGACCCTCCCCTAGAGCCTTCAGAGGGGGTGTGGCTCTGCCAACACAACACCTTGATCTCAGGCTTCTAGCCTCCAGAACGGTGAGAGAATATCTTGCAGTCTGTGGACCTTACCATGGCAGCTCTCACAAATGAATATGGTGCCCTTGTTGGACCTGTCTTCCTTTCTGATCACTCTGACCTCACTTTTCGTGCTGACTCCTTTAACTGTCTCCCCCACAGACCCTAAGATCCACAAGCACAGGAACCACACCTGCCTACTCACCACTTTGGGCACACTGGAGGTGGTCGGTAGTGTTAGTCAATTAACACGTGAAAGGTCTGCCCCTGGCTAGTTCTGGAATCTTTAGCACAGCCAGATGATCTCTGGGAGCCCTTTCGACTCAAAAACTCCAGGACTCACCACTGAAGGTATATGCACCCATCAGATCCGTGAGGACTTCAGAAACTGCACCAGGGGTGTTAAATAGAGGGCACTGAGGTGTGGGAAAGCTGGGAGACTATGACAGCCTTCCTGCTGGGACATCTGCAGTAAAGTAAAAGCAGGGCCGGCCTCACTGTGGGCTTCCAGAAACACATCCACGTCAGCATGGACTGGCTACTCCTGTCCCCAAGGCAGCAACCTTAGTGGGCTGTTCCTGCTTACAAAGCACAGTCCCAAAAGGGGTCAGTCTCGGGGATGGGTGGCCTTGGCAGGGGCAGGAGGGTGGGGCTCACTGAGAAGTCCTATGCCTACCCCAGCACCCACCTCCCTTCTACTGCCAGAACCAGAGTTCTGCCCTTCTCCGTGAAGATGACGTACTGCTGATGAAGAAAATGAGAATGGGATCATACTGAGTAATATGACCCCAAGAGTGATATGGAAGGTGAGGGCCAACTTCCCATTCCATGAACCCAGGGTTGCCGTGGCTAGACCCTGGCCTGCCTGGTCATCTCCAGGAAAGAGGGGTGCTCTGAAAAGAGGTACTCACCCACACTGCTGAGGGAGCTGCTGCTTTCTGAGTCTGAGGGCATGATGGATAAGACGCTATACGTGGAGCCTGGGGAGAGAAAGGGAGACCATTTGTTACTAACCACAAAGGGGTCTCTTGTGTATACCACAAACCACCATCAGACCAACTGATCTTCAGTCATCACCAGGCTGAGAACACACACTGCACCAGGGACCAGAAATTGAATCGAAAGGGACAGACAGGGGAAGGGCAGTCAGCTGGGACTAGTCTTTGGTGTTTCTGCCTCACCTTCCACCACCACCCTCCGGCTCTGGAGATTTATCTATGGATGGGCAGAGTGGAAACTGGAATCAGTCAGCTGGCTTCCTATTGAGACATTTGGGGAGAACAATATGCAAGGGAGCAACAGGTCCCAGGTTAAAATGGAGTGTGGAGGACTTCCGGCCAAGATGGAGGCATAGGTAGATACACTTTGCCTCCTCGCACAACCAAAAGAAGGACAATAATTTAAAAACAAAAAACAACCAGAACTGCCAGAAAATCAAACTGTGTGGAAGTCCGACAACCAAGGAGTTAAAGAAGAAACATTCATCCAGACTAGTAGGAGGGGCGGAGACAAGCAGCCAGGCGGAGGGGACTCCCAGCAAGGCGGTGGACTGGGTGTGCAAGGCAGTGGCTGACAGACCAGGTAGTCCCACATTTGCATGCAGATAAACTGGGAGGAACAACTGAGGACTGAGACAGACCCCACAACCCAGGGTTCCAGTGTGGGAAATTAAAGCCTCAAAACCTCTGGCTGTAAAATTCTGTGGGGGTTGAGGCAGCAGAAGAAACTCCCAGACTCACAGGAGAGTTCATTGCAGAGATCCACAGGGTCCTAGAACATACAAAAACCCACCCACCCGGGAATCAGCACCACAAGGGCCCAATTTGCTTGTGGGTAGCGGAGGAAGTGACTGAAAGCAGGAGAGAGCCGAGCAGTGGACACTGTTCCCTCTGGGACCCCTCACCCACATACGGTGCCACAATGCAATGAAGTGGTTTGTCACACCCTGGTGAATACCTAAGGCTCCGCCCTTTACTACGTAACAGGTGCGTGGAGAGACAAAATAATATGGCCCGAACGAAAGAACAGATCAAAGCTACAGAAAAAATACAACTAAGCAGTGAAGAGATAGCCAACCTATCAGATGCAGAGTTCAAAACACTGGTAATCAGGGTACTCACAGAAATGGTTGAGTAGGGTCACAAAATAGAGGAAGAAGTGAAGGCTACAAAAAGTGAAATAAAGGAAAATATACAGGGAACCAACAGTGAAGGGAAGGAAACCAGGACTCAAATCAATGGTTTGGACCAGAAGGAAGAAATAAACATTCAACCAGAACAGAATGAAGAAACAGGAATTCAAAAAAATGAGGGGAGGCTTAGGAACCTCTGGGACAATTTAAACACTCCAACATCCAAATCATAGGGGTGCCAGAAGGAGAAGAGGAAGAGCAAGAAATTGAAAATTTATTTGAAAACATAATGAAGGAGAACTTCCCCAATCTGGCAAAGGAAATAGACTTCCAGGAAGTCCAGGAAGCTCAGAGAGTCCCAAAGAAGCTGGACCCAAGCAAGCACACACCAAGGCACATCAATAATTACATTGCCCAAGATTAAAGATGAGGAGAGAACCGTAAAAGCAGCCAGAGGAAAGGAGAGAGTTACCTACAAAGGAGTTCCCATAAGACTGTCAGCTGGTTTCTCAAAAGAAACCCTTCAGACAAGAAGGGGCTGGAAAGAAGTATTTGAAGTCATGAAAGGCAAGGACCCACATGTAAGATTACTCTATCCAGCAAAGCTATCATTTAGAATGAAAGGGCAGATAAAGTGCTTCCCAGATAAGGTCAAGTTCAGGGAGTTCATCATCACCAAGCCCTTATTATATGAAATGTGCAAGGGACTTATCTAAGAAAAAGAAGATCAAAACTATGAAGAGTAAAAGGACAACAAACTCACAACTATCAGCAATTGAACCTAAAAAAGCAAAAACAAAAACTAAGTAACCAGAACAACTAGAACAGGAACAGAATCACAGAAATGGAGATCACATGGAGGGTTATCAGCAGGGAGGGTGAGAGGGAGAGAGGGGGAAAAGGTATAGGGAATAAGAAGCATAAATGGTAGGTACAAAATAGACAGGGGGAGGTTAAGAATAGTACAGTAAATGAAGAAGCCAAAGATCTTGTATGTATGACCCATGGACATGAACTAAGGGGGGAATGCTCCTGGAAAGGGGGGTGCAGGGCAGAGGAGGAGAAAGAGGAGAAAGAAAATGGGACAACTGTAATAGCATAATTAATAAAATATACTTAAAAAAATGGAGTCTGGCAATTCCCTACAGATTTGTATCAGTGTGATTCTGGCTTTTATGCAGAAGGTAACAGCATAAATTAAACATCTATGAACTATTTGGGTTTGGTTTTGTTTCTGGTTTTTTTGCCTCACTACTCTGTTTTTAGGTTCTAATTCAGGGGTGTCAAACTCATTTTCACCAGGGGGCCCACATCGGCCTCACCATTGCCTTCAAAGGGCCGAATGTAACGTTAGGACTGTATACATGTAACTGCTCCTTAACTAGGGGCAAGGAGCTCGGCACTGCCACCGGGTAAACAAGGTGCTGGGCTGGATAAAACAAGGTAGAGGGCCAGATTCAGCCCACGAGCCTTGTGTTTGCCACCTGTGTTCTAATTGTATTCAAGCTCAGTCCTTAATAATTTAGTCAGAGTCTACCCCTTTATTAAAAATTAATCATCACCCTGGCTGGTGTGGCTCAGGGGATTGAGGGCTGGACTGCGAACCAAAGAGTTGCTGGTTTGATTCCCAGGCAGGGCACATGCCTGGGTTGCGGGACAGGTCCCTGGTAAGGGGCGCACGAGAGGCAACCACACACTGATGTTTCTCTCCCTCCCTCCCTTCCTCTCTCTCTAAAAGTAAATAAATAAAATCTTTTTAAAAAGTTTATCATGAAGTTATGAGCAATTACACTGTCATCAAAGCCAGGGGGTAGCACATTTTTGTTGTTTGTTGACGCAAATTTGCCAACAACTCCTGGTTACAGACACATAACCACCATGGTTTGGTCTGAATTAGTATTTTCAAAGACAGGGTGGTACCTGCCTGGCATCAGGAAAGGCCTCTGAGTCAGGACACCCAGTGTGTGAACATGGCTCTTGTCCGTATACGAATAGCTGGGTGATGCTAAGCAAATCACCTGTTTTCTGAAACTATTTTCTGGTCTGTAAAAGCAAGGGTTCACCTGGACGGCTTACGAGGTCCTTTCCCCTGTCCCATTCTAGTGATCACGTTCTCCACTCATAATGGAAACAGAAGATGTGCTTTGCTTACCAAGACTACAGGTGACACAAAATTACGACAGTGAACAGACTCAGACACTGAACTGGGAGTTTACAAAAGTACAACATGCGAAGATGGTGGGTCAATTAAATGAAGACAATGGGAGGAATGCAGTGCTCTGTTCTGGGAACCGAAAGAACTATACAATGAAGAGTGTCTATACTGGGCACAGTGGGTGAGACTGAGACAGGAGTTGTAGCAATAAAGCCTTTGAACAAGGCTTAGCACTTTTATGTCAGGAAGTGACCAAGAACTAATGAGATCTTGGGCTCCGGGACCAGAAACGTGGGGGCCAAATTTAAGGGATTCTTTTCCATCTCAACCCTTGACTAGCCACCCTATGCATGCGCATCCTCAGAAGAGAAAAGAGAGAGATGGGAGTAGACAGAGAAGAGCAAGAGGAGGCAGGACACTCACGGGAAGAGAGAGGGGGGACAGAAGAGGCATCAGGGAAAGGCAAAGATTTGGGGGCAGGAGATAAAGACCATACGTGGACGGCAGCGATACGGACAACTGTGCTGTACCTGTGCTGGGGAGCTAGCAGGTGTGCCCACATGAAAAGGAGATGAAAGGAAGGAGGAAAGAGAGAAGAAAATGGTAACGGCAGCGGCTAGAACAGCGGCCAGGAATGACCGATGACCTCATTATCACATTTTCCAAGAATTGCTGAAAAACCTGCAGGTATTTCACGTGGACTGAGAGGATGATTTGGAGAGTGGGCAGGTGTTTTGTCTTTAAACAGGACTGTCAGGAGGGATTCAATTTGCTCGGTATGGCCTCCGGCAACAGAGCTGGAAACAACAGGTAAGTGCAGGAGAAGGCTGCAGGTCAGGATGGCCAAACAGTCCGTGCTGCCCTGAGCACACCTGGCAGGGGTATCAGAGGGGGATTTGCACAGCATCAGAAGGGAGATAGAAACAGAAAACCCCATTTAGCCCCGAAATTCCTTGATCCTACTAAAAAATGAATAGCAACATTCACTAAAATACCACCTGTATTTCAAGTTCAACCCACACTATTCATTTTACTGTCCATTCAATATCTCTGCGTTTTTGCCTTAAACAATGAGCATCACAAATTTCTCAAATCATGTCTCTTTCCAGATCATAAATGTTAAGTGTTGTGTAAAGATCCAGGAAATAAAGTTAGATATAATTCAAGCAATCCACTGATATCTTCCAAGAACAAGAATGCAACACACAATACAAGGCCTGTTTTTTAAACTCAATCACCATTTTCTTAATTATTTCTTTCGTTCATGAGGGCAAGGAAGGCTGGCCAGCTGGTACGTCGGTGGACTGTGTTCCAAAGACACCAAATCAGAAAGCAGGTGTGAACAACTCCCCCACTCACGCCTCCCAGACCTGAGCTCCACACAATCCTGCCTGCAACACGGCGGACGCCACGGCCCGTGCGCTGGTAGACGCTCCCTTCGGGAACGCCTTGCTTCCTTCTCGTTATTGGCACCGGCAGCGCCCCATCTTCCCGTAAACCGTCCCTCCTCTTCCAATCGCTTGTCTCTCCGCTGTGGCGAGTTCCTACTGTTAATTAAACTTGGCAGACACCCTTCTCTCTCTCCGCCCATCTCCCGCCCTCGTCCGGGGAGTCAACAGGCCAACCAACACATTCTGCTCCTCTCCCTGTCCCCGAAGTCCCACCAGAGCTCAGCAGTCTGACCCAGGGATGGTTTGACATCTCTGTCTGCATCTCTAGGCACCACTACCGCCCAAGTCAACTGGCAAGACTTCTGGGAGCTAGAGGTGGGGGCTGGCAGGAGAGATTAAAATTGGACAGGCCCAGCTTTTACAATGTTCCCAGGGCCTTAGACGTCATTCAGAGGGGAAAAAAGGCCCAAAGATGTCGTTGTCTTGGTCATGCTTTGTCTTTGTGGCTATTGTGGTCTTAAAAAGCCTGTGTGGTCAGGACTTTCGGGAACAGGCAAAGGAGTCACTTTCCTCCAAAGTCACGAGGTGTCCTTTCAAAGCCAGTGCTTCTGAGGGGCGGGTGTCAAGTGTCATCTACCCTTGGGGTTTCACAATTGAATCTGGAGGCCAAAGGAGTCCTGTCACACAGGCACACATGTCCCTGCCCCTCATAGCCCCTCGCTCTCGGCCCAATCGAAGACAATTTCCCCTGGGGCTCCCAGAAGGCATCTCCATCCCACCTGCCCTGAAATTTAAGGCACATGCTCCACCTCAAGGAGAAACCCAGACAAGCTGCCCTACTGAACTGCCCCCACTCCCTTGCCATCCACCCCCTCCCCCAAGCCCACAGGACAGCAAACACTGCCATTCAGGACGCTCCCCACAACTTCAGGCAAGTCTGTGCAGAGGCCTGAGAAGATCCAGGGAAAGCTGGATGATCTGGAAATGCCTCCAGCAAAGGAGAGCAGAGCATGAGCCCAGGTTTTCGTGGTGTGTGGACAAGAGAGGGTTCTTCACTGACACGGGAATTACCTCAGGGCCTGGTCAAAGTGCAGGTTCTAATTGGGCAGATTAGGGTGGGACCCAAAACTCTGCATTACTTACAAGCCCCCAGGGCACCGGCCCACAGACGAATGGACACAGGGCACCAAGGCTGACCACAGTTAGCAGGTGGAATGCAGACGGAAGCCAGGGCAGAAGCCTGGAAGAGAGCCGGCAAACTGGGACAGGCCCGGGCCACACATGGTCTGCGTCCTTCCGAAGAGCACTGCAGGCCCCGGCCAACCGTTGTTTACCGTGTGACTCAGACCCACTGGGTCACGGAGACCACTTGAAAAGAACTTCCAGTAAAGTCACCCAAGCGATAACCAGCCCGTGGGGCCCAAGTGAGACAGAAATCTGTCCCAAACACAGCCCTCCATTCACCTGGAGCTTGTCAAGCCCCGGTGACTCACACTTTCTCCTTGTGCAATCTGCAACGCTGAGCTGAGAGACTTGTTCCAAGCCTTGAGCCAGCGGCACACAGTCCTCCCTGAGCTTCCGGGCGGTGAACAGAGGCTGGCCTGCCAAGCTGACTTGGAGGATGTGCACCACCCCGCCCCAAAGCACCTAAGAAGAGAGGGAGAAGGCCAGCTACCACCCCCTCGGGGCTCTATGAAATAGGGAGGGGTGCTGCCTGGTACTCAGGGTGGGAGTCACCACCAGGCCACCTGCCTCTCCCTGGTATCCTAGCTCACACCTGAGGAATCACAGCCAGCACACAAATGACAGAGCGTTCGTTGTGTCCACCAGGTTCCTGATGAGCACCTGAGCCCTGCAAGGCACTGAGCCAGTTCTGGGAGAAAGAAAACGGGGCTAAGGAGGGTGCCCACCTGCTGGCATACTCTGCAGAGGTCCCTTCCCCTCTCTGAGTCTGGGGGCCTCATCTGTAAATCAAGGCAGTAACTAGAATACCAATGGACGCCCCCCCACCAAATTGGGTTCATCTCCCAACTCTGCTACTTAGCAGCCCTGTGCCCTCAGGTAAGTCACTCAGCCTCCATAGGCATATCTGTAAAATGGGACAATAAGTGCACTTACCTCATAGAGGATCAACTGAGTTCATGGGAAAGGGCTTGAAAAAGCACCTGCACGGCCAGCGCTCTAAATGCAAGCTGCTGCTGTTATGGTCAAACCAGACTTTCCAACCTGTCCTCAATGCCTTGATTACCTAACTGAAAGCTGCACTAGCGTGACGGGGTCACCCAGTGCACCAGGACAAACTGCTGGACTGTATGAACCTCGCTAACAAGAATCCTAGCAGCTACGAGGCACGGAGCTCCATGGGTGCCGGCGTGTACACGCACTCCGTTAGCGCTGTCTCAGCTAATCCCCTCGTCAGCCCTGAAGCTGTCATCGGCCCCACTTGACAGAGGAGGAAACCGGGGTTAGAAAACTAAGTCACCTGCTGAAGGTCCTGGCGGAGCTACTGAGGGGCAAACAGGACACAGGCCCAGGCGGTCTAGCCCAAAGCCTACACCCTCTGCCCCCCACACAACGGTGCTGCCTGGCTCTAAAGGTAGAAAAGCAGGCCCGGGGAACTTCATGGAGGAAGGGGCCTGGAGCTGGTCCGGAGGGTATGGACTGGATAACCACCTGGGGAGCCAGATCAGCCTGGAGGAGACAAAGGCAAAACCTGTCACCCTACGCCAGTGAAGTCTCAGAACAGGAACGGCCTCACCCAGGGCTTCCCAGCCTGGATTCCCCAGGGTGAGCTTGTCCCTCCCCTGCCCTTCTCCCCCCACTGAGAGGACACTCAACAGGCACTGTGAGCTGAGCTGAGCACAGGGACTATATGTGGGGGAAAAGGGGTGACAAGCCACGGCTTCACGGCACTGACACGTGCTGTTGCTTCCTGCCCACCCCGATGCCCATGTTCATGCTGAGTGCAGAGACTGGCCCTGGAGTGTGGGCACCCTCATTCGAGAGGACCTCCGGAGGTATACGGGGATGGGTTCCTTCAGCTGCAAAGAAGCCCTCTTGCAGAACCAGGGTTCAGGGCAGCCACACTCCACCTCACGGCCTCAGCCTCCTTCCTTTTAAAAACACGGCCCAAGGCTGTGGACACTGGGACCCAAGGTCGGCGGCTGACAAGCTGCCACATTTCAGGAAGGAATGGGTGACTGGGGCCCTGGAGTGGAGCAGCCACAAAAGCTGGGGCATCCATCAAGGAAGTCCTGCTTCACGTACCCTACACACCCAGCTCGGGGTGGAAAATTCACCTTCTCCCTGACAGGCACAGGGAGGCTGGCCACACAGAGGAAGCCTGCTATTCGTTATCTTTGGGTCAAGTGAAGAGTCACCCCCTAGTATGCACAGTCCACCCCCCAAAGTATCAGGTTTGTCAGTTAATATTGGTTCTGCCTGAGATGTAGTTGCAGTACCTTCCGCAATATTTTGGAACAAGAGTAATGAACTTGCTAAAAAATCATAGTAATGATGCTTATTTTCCACTTTTTGTGGTCATTATAAGGACCAGTAGTCCATCTTTTAACGTGAATGGGGTTGGTGAATGGGTGTCCATTTCCCAGGTAGCTCTGAGGTGCCTGAGTGAAACCTGCGTGGGAGCAGCATGAAGGAGTCAAGAGGGACCTTGTGGGCCGTAAAGAGGGCACCGAGTTTCACTGAGATGGAAAACCTCTAGAAGGTTCTGCGTAGAGGAGAGACATGTCTGACTTACATTTTAACAGGACCACTGGCTGCCATATTAAATACTGTCCACGGGCAGAGAAGGGTGGAGACAGGGAAACCAGTCAGACAGCGAATACAGTAATCCAAGGGAGCTATGCTGGTGGCCAGGAGGAGGGTGGTAAGAGTGGAGCTGGTGAAGTGGCTAAATTTGGGAGAGATTTCAGAGGTAAAGCCGAGAGTGTCTGCTGACAGACTAAATGTGGGACAGGAAAGAGAGATATGTTAAGAATAACTCCAAGGTTCTTGGCCTGGAAACGGAAGGACGGAGGGTTGGTTGTTAGAGGAGGTGGGAAACCCTGCAGGGGGAGCCGTTGGGGGAGGGAGGTGGGAAATCATGAGTTCCTCTTTGGCCAAGTCCCACGTGTATTTGAGATAACTACAGACATGCAAGTAGAAATGTCACGCAAGCAGTTGGATGTGTGGTCTGAAGTTCAGGGGTGAGGCTGGGGCTGCATCTATCATTTGGGAACTGTCAGCGTATGCTCAGTATTTGAAGCAATGAGACTTGATGGGACAACCCAAGGAGGAAGTGTGGACAGTGAGGGCAGTGAAGAGGTCCAAGGAATAAACCCTGAGCACTTGGGGCTGAGGATGAAAAGAGAAATCAACAAAGATGACAAAAGGAGGAGCAGGTGGCAGGGGGAGGGAGAGCCAACTGGCCAAGTAAAGGAATGAACGCAAAGGCATGTGGTAGGGACTTAGAGCAGTGAGCTGATAAGGATGGGCACAGGATGCTCAGTGGTGAAGGTGAGGTGGACATATAACCCTCCTGACTCCTAATCAAAGTGTACCTGCATTGCTCCTGCTCTCTGAACTTTCCTGGGTATCAGAGAGACTGATGGAAATGGTTCAGGGAGTGTTAGGGAGAGCCATCAACACACAGTCAGTACCTTGCGTGTTTTGGCTCGTTATTCTTGAATGCACTACCACACTCTGACCACTCACAGCAGCTAACATTCATTGAGTACTTGTCACAGATAAGGCACTATTTAGAAAGATTATTTCATTTAACCCTCCTAACAACTCGATGAAAAACGGACTACTGACAACTCATTTTCTAGATGGCAAAACACAGGCTCAGAGACGCCAAGTAACTTGCCCAAAACCACAAAGCTAGTAAGCAGTGGGTCCAGATTCAAACACAACTCTTACCCACTAACTCTATCTACCTCCTTTCTAAAGAGATTGGAAAAACTAAAACTCGCCAATTCCTTGCCCCAACGGACAGCAGAGGATGTGAGCAGCCATCCCCTTGCTCAACGACCATGTTCAGGTGAGAGGCACCTAGGAGTCACAACTGATGGGTAAGTAACTGATAAGCAGCTGCGCCAGGAAGCAGCTTACCGGCCAGCGTTCAGCACTGTGGCCAAGGCTAACTTTTCCAGCCTTGGAAAGAAAGTTAGGTTCCCATCATCTCTGCTGCACCTCGGCTGCCAGCCTTGGAAAGAAAGTTAGGTTCCCATCATCTCTGCTGCACCTCGGCTGCCAGCCTTGTCCTCTGCTCCTGGTTTCAACCCCCCAACCTCGTCATTCCTCCAGCCATCCTACTAATCCTGGTCCACCCAGGGGAGACCAGTACAATCTCTGGAACAAACTAGATAAGTATTTTCCAGTCTAGCTTAGCAGGCAGCAGGAAATAGAATGACCAACTGGGGTTTGAGGAACCCAATCATGATTCTGATGGTCAGACTGAATGTGAAGAACTGGAAAAGATGTCTCTCTGCCACTGTCCCCTTAATGTCGTGTCATCCCCCAAATGGCCATTTTTCATTCTTCTCAGATCAGGGTAAACTGAGGCGTCAGCCAGAGGAAATGATGACTCAGGGAACAGACCAAGTCTGATGGCGTAAGCTTGAAAGTGAACAAGAAGATGACAACCTGGGCTGGACAGGTCAGGGCCACTTAGTCCACAAAGGCCAAAGAGGGGAACTGCAAAGGAAAGGTCTTATCTCTACCAGCAACAAGCTGTTTCTGCCCCTTCTTCCACCACGCTCCTTGCCTGCTTTGTGTGGTGCCTTAAAAATTACTGATCACTGAGGCAACTCAGCCTGGGTCTCCAGGACTCTGAGATCATGGAGAAGTGCTCACTTCCCCTTGCCCCTCCCCCCACAATATTCCTGCTGAGTTTGAACCCACCAAGAAGGCCCCTGCCACAGAGGTGGGAGGTACAAAGTGACTCTTCGCAGTGGAAAGGGCACAGGATCAGCAGCTGAATGCATCTGGGCTCTCCCTGGGTTTGGCCAGCTATCAAGGGGTGACCAGGGGCAATTAATTTTTCTGAGCCTCAGTTCCCACATCTGTACACTCGGGCTATAAAAAGTATTTATCTGTCGTTCACAGATTGTTGTGCCGAGCACATAAAACAACAGAGGTTGAACGTGCTTTCTACCTGTAAAGGAAATGCTCACAAACATTGTGTTCTAACATGCTCGGGAGACCCAAAGTCTCACTGTTCCCTGACTCCACTGCTAATCTTTCCTGGTTTCCTTCATTCCTCCACTCTTTACTGCTAGCCTCTTTTCTTCCAGAAATTCCACCTCCTTTTTGTTCTACTCTTATTCAAAACACAAACAGAAACAACAAACACAAGGAAATGAATAAAAAGCAGGGGCTTTGTGAAGACTCCCACGTTACACAAAGTGATCTACAGACTCAATGCAATCCTTATCAAGATTCCAATGACATTTTTGGCAGTAATAGAAAATCCCGTTCTAATTTTAATAGGGAAGTCCAAGGAATCCCAAAGAGCCAAAACAATCCTGGAAGAGAAGAATTCAAGTCGATTACTCTCACTTCCTGATTTCAAAACTTACTACAAAGCTACAGTAATCAAAACAGTGTGATATAAAGACAGACCTAGAAACCAAGGAAACAGAATAAAGAGACCAGAAATAACTCTTTGGATAGATGGTCAAATAATTTTTGTAAGGTGCCAAGACCATTCAATGAGGAAAGAACGGCCTTTTCAAGAAATGATGCTGGGAAAACTGGGCAGCTACATGCAAAAGAAGGAATTTGGACCCTTACCCATATACAAAAAGGAGCTCAAAGTGAATCAAAGTCCCAAACATAAGAGCTAAAACTATAAAACTCTTGGAAGCAAATACAAGGCAAAGCTTCATGGGATTTCATTTAGCCATGATTCCTTGGGTTTGGCACCAAAGGTACAGGGAACCAAAGAAAAAACAGACATAGTGAGCTTCATTAAAATTTTTAAATTTGAGCTTTAAAACACACCATCAGCAGTAAAAAGGCAACACAGAATAGGAAAACATATTGAAATCAAAATGATAAGGGGTTAACATCAGGATATATAAAGAACTGCTAAAACTCAACAATAGAAAAACAAACCACCTGATTCAAAAATAGGCACATGACTTGAATAAGTTATATTTCTCCAGAGAAGATATACAAACAGCCAATGAGCACATGAAAAGATACTCAATATCACTAGTCATTAGGGAAATGGAAATCAAAACCACAATGAGATAGCACCTCACATTTCTTAGGATATCTACTATCAGAAAACAATAAATGTTGGTGAAAATGTGAAGAAATTCGAACTCTTGTTCACTGTTGGTAAGAATGTAACATAGAATAGCCACTATGAAAACTAATATGGTGGTTTCTCAAAAAAATTTAGAATAGTATTACCATATAATCCAATAAATCTACTACTGAGCATTTACCCCCCCCAAAAAAACTAAAGTAGTGTCTTAAACAGACATTCCTACACCCACGTTCCTAGCAGCATTATTTACAATACCCAAAATGTGGAAGCAATGAAGACGAATGGATACACAAAATGTGGTTTATTCACATTACAGAATACGAGTCAGCCTTAAAGACGCAGGAAATTTGGGCACACTCTACAACACAGACACGTTCTGAGTATTATGCTAAGTAAAATAAACCAGTCACAAAGAGACAACTATCCTTTGATGCATTTATATGCAGTACTTACAGGAGTCAGAATAACAGAGACAGAGAGCAGAATGAATGGTGGTGGCCAGAGGCTGGGTGGAGAGTCACAGTTCAATGGGTACAGCTTCTGTTTGACAAGATGGAGAGTTCTGGAGATGGACAGTGGTGATGGTAGCACATTAGGAGCATATTTAATACCATTGAACTATATACTTAAAAATGGTAAAGATGGTAAATTTTACATTATGTGTATCTTACCACAAAAAAAAAAAAAAAAAAAAAAAAAGATTGGCTCCCAAAAACCCAACAGTGGGGTGGGGAAGGACTTAAACTCCCTCCCTCTCCACTCTAGTTATTATCCAAAATCTCTGGGCCTTCAAGGCAGTCCAGACCCTATCTGGCTTCACACAACCCTATCATGACTTTGGTCCCTACAAGTGGAGCCCCAGCTCCTCAGCCCCGGGACTCAGGAATGCCCATGGTTTTGAGCACAGGAATAAGAGCACAGGGCTGAACTTCGGGAAACTGTCACAGCAACCATGAACAGGAACGATGGAAGGAGGGACATCTGGAAGTAAAGAAAACCGCTGTCTTAGAGCTAGGGAGAAAGTTTCACGCCATGCAGTCCACATGGGAGTCACCCCACAGAGCCCCGAGGACATGAGTGACAAGCCCAGTGTCACTAAATGGTAATGTGAAGCCCCTGGGTAAGAAAAAAGTGAGGGAAGGGGGAGGGCCAGAGCTAGGACTTCCAGAACAGCACCCACGCAGGAAACACTGCTCTAGGCGTATACGGGACAAAGTCCTGGGACACATGACCTGTGAAGACAGAAGGAATACCAATTTCTGGAAGAGACATACAATAGACACAGAAAGATGACTCACGGGCACAGGAAGAACAAGAGATTGAATCTTCTAGAAGGCAATGGAACGGAGAGTGGTTGGGGGGGCCCAGTCTGCCACAACAAACGCTGGGGAAGGATACAGACTGCAAAGAAACATCTGATTTGGTCAGTGTTAAGGCAACTGATGACCTCTGGTTTCCCCATCACACTGGAGGGCTTGGATGAGACCAGAAAAGGCGAGAGACTCATCATTAAGAGACTGCCACGTTTCACAGTAACTGCCGGACGTGCTACGCGCAGTGCCGCTAAAAGAACGAGCGCCACACCTGGCTCACTGAGAAAGGAGCCCAGGGTGGATGGTCAGTGATGGCTGCCAGGGCGGGGCAGAGGGATGCATCCCTCCTCGTCTGGGGGTTTCGAAGCATGTCCACCCCCAGAAACACCACTTCACGGCGGTGAGTTCTTAGCAAGTTTAACATAACAAATTGGTGATTGGAATCAACTCCAAAAATCCTGTTTCTTCACATGACTCCAGGACTGGCAGGGCCCTTGAGGGAAAATAAAACGAAAACGATCTCTTCCCATCCATTCTTTTGAGGCCCCGAGAAACACAGTATATATAAAAGACTTTGGCCCCTCAAGGTGTCTGTGGGGAGCCCGACCCAAAGCAGATGGTTTTCCCATACAAGATGAGCTCCAGGATGCTTTACACACCTTGCTCTCGGATAAGGCAACACCACCTAGGAGTGTTCACCCCTTATTTACACAGCACTTTGTGTGGCTTTTCAAAAGGTGACCTGCAGAGGTGAGTGGAAACAGTCCATTCTACAGTGTCGTATGAAAAAGAGCTGCATGTCCTCACCTGCAGAAACCCACTTAGGTATCAAATGTTCACCTCTGTCACGCCCAGAGCAGGCTGAGGAGTTTCCAAACGAGGCTCTGGGCTGTGGACCCACTGCACCAACACTCAGGCAGTGAGTGTGCCTTTTGCAGCTTCCCCCAAACCTACCCCCACCCCCACCCAATAAAGCTGAAAGACCTTGAGCATCCGCCTTGCTTGAAACAGGTGACAAAGCCTTCCCTCATGTTCCACTTTCACACCTAGCATTTCAGCACATCCAGTGCATATCTTCAACTGAGTGCATAGACACGCATATGCCAGCGCTCAGAAAACAGGCCCATGGTCATCCCTTCCTCTGATGCGGAGAAATGAGCTCCTCTGCCCGAGGCAAAATCTGGTCACACAATGTCTTCGAATTGCCCCAAGTCAACTCCAAGAAACAGGGGAGCAGATAATAAGAGAAGTATTTCAAATGTACAAAGAGGAGTGGGTATCTTTCACAGAGGCTGCCCAGAGGAGAGAAAGTTGATCTTAAGTAACCAGAGAAAGTATTTCATTATTTTGCGCAGGGAAAAAATACCAAAATCCACATCCACAACCACAGAGTAGAGCAAATGAAACCATACCAGCCCCAGAGGCCCCAGTTTCCTCCTAATTCCCGGTCCCCTTGCCATCTGCAGGAGTCCTTCCTTACAAGAGGAAATGTGGACACACAAAAAGGTCTGCACACAGAGGAAGGACCATGTGAGGACACAGGGAGAAGACAGCCATGTCTAAGTGAAGGAGAGAGGCCTCAGAAGAAAACAGCCCTGCGGACACCTTGATCTCTGACTTCTGGCCTCCAGGCCTGCGAGACAGGAAATGGCTGCCGTCTGAGAGCCGCTGCCCCGCCGGCCCCACCACCACCCTGCACCCCGCCCCCCCCCGCCCCCCGCCCTGCCCCCGTGTGTGGTACTTTGTCGCAGCTGCCCTATCACACTAATACAGTTGCTACAGTGCCAGGCTCTATGCAACCCTTGAAAAACTGTCAAATGAACATATTATCTTACTTAAAACTCTCAGCACTTCAGGAAAGAGGTACTGCTATTAGCCCCAATTTACAATGACACTGAAGTTCAGAGAGGTTTGGGAAGTAGTCCTAGGTCAATCAGCTAGACCTGAAATCAGATGTACCACGCACCCTTAACTACTTCCGAGCTGCCTCTGAGCCAAACCTTGCTCCCTCTGCCCGTCCCTCACTCACTCAGCAGCCACAATATGATCCCCAGAGTGGTCCTGCCACCCAGATGACCGCTGTGCCTTCTTCCCCAGCCTCAGGCCCCTGGCAGACACTTCAGAGAATTCAGGGTCTCTATCCTGTTTAGTTCTCGAATCTTTCCCTTGCTTTTTTTTTTTTTTTTAATGAACACGACTTCAGCAATCATGAAAAAAAATTATTCTTAAGAAAAAAGTTAACACAGTTAAGGAATTCTACCAAATCTTCAGCCTGTGTGCAAATAAATAAGTGATCAAAGGAATATATTTGGAAAGACTATTAAGGTTTTTAAAAAATACAAGTAGCCCTTGCAAGGCTCTCATCATCCATTAAGAGATAAGGGACTTACGGGGGCAGAAATAAGGCCGCCGAGGCCAACCATCCCAGCCAGGCTATCTCCAGAAAGTATGCATTTTTAGAAGCACGTTCCGTTTCATCACATTCCAGAAAAACAAAGAGCAGACCTTGGGGGACAGATGAGCAGGCTCTGAAGCGACATGCAGCGTGCATAGTTGCCGCGGCAGGGGACACAGTCACTCATGCCTAGTCAGTGATCTTCATCTGAAAATTCAGATCTGTATTGACAGACAGACTCAGACACGGAGCTGCCACGGGCTTGCAAGCCCAACAAAGCACCGATTTTCATATTTCCTAGGCCTGCTGGGCCCCCAGCTTCCTTGTTTAAAGGGAAACTGTCAGACAGGATTTTGTGCAAACATGCGTTTTCCTTGGGGGCAAACATTCTGAGTCTACAACTTGTTCTTTCATTTTGAGCTTTTTGTCCGTAGCGACTACATCAAAGATGAGAGACGCGGGTGGGGAGGGCTGTCCGGGGCACCAGAGAACAGAGCAAATACAAAGTTCAGGGACTGAATACCTAGGAGGCAAAATGCAGCAGAAGCCTCTTTGCTCAGGCCTGCAGGGTCAATCTCAGAGAACCGAGCTCAAGAGAGTCCACGTGGGAGGAGACAGCTTCCCTTCTGCAGCTCCTGCACGGACGCCCCAGGCTAAGTCGGCACACCTCCCCTCCAGAGGACCTGCAAGCACCTGGAGGGGGACATGGCATGGAAGAAGATGCCCCCCTCCCCAGTTCCAGCTCTCCCAGCCGTTCAAAGGATATTGGGTGTAAACCCGCAACAAATGTGGAAGGTTGGAAAGAACTAAGAATTGCAAAAAGCTGTTGCAAGGTGGGGAGGGGGCAACAAAACTGTGATGACAGAGGAAAGAATCACCCTACGAAAGCATTACATGAGGGGCTTAAAGGTACTACTAATATTCACCGGGCAAAGCTGTTAAATACAGTTTTAGTTAATGATACTGATTTTTCTGCAACCATGTTAAAGGGCCAGCCCTGGGTGGGGTGGCTCAGTGGACTGAGTGCTGGCCTGGGACCTGAAGGGTCCCAGGTTTGATTCCCAGTTACAGCACATGCCTGGGTTGTGGGCAGGGTCCCCAGGGGTGGGGCACACGAGAGGCAACCACACATTGATGTTTCTCTCCCTCTCTTTCTCCCTCTCTTCCCCTCTCTCTAAAAATAAATAAATAAAATCATTTTTAAAAAGGGCCAGCCACTTTTTCATTTTAAGATCACCCACTGGAGCCTCTTAAAACGGTGTCAAATCCACCTTTACACTACTAGAGTGTGTCAAGCAAATAAAATTCTGAGGCAAAGACACCTAGATCCATCCCAGCCCCTGTTACTACGTTACCTTCTTAAGTTTCACGTGTTACCCCTAATTAAACCAAGTCACCTAATATTTACCTACTTCCATTGAGGTGTGTGGCCTTTCCTAACGTGTGGTACATTTGGGGTTTGTGTTGTGGAGATTTCCTTGAGATATTTAATGAAGACCTGCCAAAACGGAGACATTCAAATCTCCTAAAGTCTCCCTCTCCCTCAGTTTGCATCTCAAGGAGACTTGGTAAAAAACTAGCCACGCATCGCTTCTCGGCTAAGATCAAGCGTGAAAAACTAGCCGTGCAGAAGAGCCGCAGCCCACAGGCAGCCTCTCAGGCCTCGGCCAAGCAGGGAACCAGCGAAGCTTCTTGACACGAGCACCGCAAAAAACAGTCAAAAACCCTGCCCACGGCAGCAGCCGAAAGGAGGAGAGGCAGTCCGGGCACTCTGCGCCCCCACACCACCACGAACGGTGGGCTCTGCTGTGGGACTCCCAGCTCCCCGGGCCCCACCCAGCCTGGAAGGCCTGTCTATGCAGCCCACCGCACCCATGTCGACGGCCACTCTGTCCTCTGGCTCACCACAAAGGCCACTTGTTTCCCATGAGTGCCCAGAACAGCGGCTCAACCTGTTAGCCCAGTTGGGGGACTGTGGTCCTGGTGGATGGGCAGTGACAAGGGCTACCTGTGACCTCAGGAGACAATTAGCGAAGCAGTGTTGAGTTACCAAGCTCTGCGGGTCACCTGCCAGGCTGGGAGATTGTGTAGGATTCGCCTTCCAGATGCAGGAAGGGGTCGGGCAAGGTCATCTGCAGACTATTTCACCCCTTTACACTAGTATTGTATCCTCTGACAGTTGGGGACAGGAAAAGAAAGGCAGGCCACGTGAACGAGTCTAGAACTTGTCACGTCCATTACCTGGCCAGGTCTTGGGGTACAGCGTACGGGAGTTAGCCCTCTGAGGAAGGCATGTGTGGGGACACGGTTCGGTGGACAGATGATGGGGAGGGGCACTACTGTCCCCCAGTGGGTGGGGGTGGCAAAGACAAGGAACATCTCCAAAGCGCAGGAATACCTAAAACCCAAGGACCTCGCTGAGACAGGCTGTGAGTCAGTTCCAGCTCTCCCAGCTGTTCTAACCATGCCTGGACCACCATATTCAGCATAAAACCACGACAAAGGTGGGAAGTACGAAAGTACCAAGACTCGCGAAAAAATAAAAATACAAAGTCTGGAGAACAGACTCCTGCCTTTACATGCCCAAAGAGTGATGATGGGGAAACGGGGAAACTCAGAAACAGATCAGGACAAAAACACACCAAGGGCTAGCAGCGGGCAGGGCTCACTGACAAGACAGGCGAAGTGGGCGCCCCACGACTGCTGTCTCCGGGCTGCAGCAGGGTGGCCACCCCCCGGGCTCAGGATGTCTTCAGCTGTGGGAATTCTCGACCACTCGACCCCCTCACAGGCCTGGGTCCACCTCACCCATGTCCACACCTTCTCCTTCACGTCACTTCTCTCTGTGGCCACCATCCCAGTAACACCTCTCCCAGCTCAGCTGTCTCACCCACCTCCCAGTGCTGCTCGGGTCTCCAGGATGCCAGCTCAGCCACATGCCACCGTGGGCAAAGTACAGAACGCCTCTGTGCGTCTCCACTCCCTCACCTACAATGGCTCAGATTAAGTGAACAGCAAATGTCAGGTATCTCAACCTCAGTCCTTCCAGGTACTGGGACGTCACCAAGAGTGCCCACCTCCCGAGTGCCCCCCAGAGCCCAGCTCTATGCCATCTCCAAGTGCCCAGAAGTCCCTGCCTACACAGGAAAGCCTACCTAGAGGCTGGCACCCAAGGATCTTCAAGACCCAAGGGCTGGGCCTAGCCTGTCTGCACCCTCCCTCTTCTCCCTGCCCCCTGCAGGCCTCCGGCCAGGCCAAAGGGCCTTGTGCTCACCACTTCCTGCCCATGCCCGCTTGTTCCCACCTCCACCATCACCACCACCTCTACCTAACCATCCCTCCAGGCCCAGTGGTAAATGGACCCTCCCTAAGTAGCCTCCCAGAGCCCTCCACCAGGAAATGGCCTGTTACTATCACCCTGCCTGTTCTTCCCTATGGCTCTAACTGATGTCTATCAGGCTGGGCTTCACCTATGAGATGAGACCAGGGCTGGCATCCTGGACACACCAGCTGGGCAGTCTCACAAGGCCCCACACCTGGCTTCACACTCTGCTGTTGCCACCTCAAAATTCTCACTGACTTATGAGCAAGGGGGCCCCACATTTTCACTTGGCAGTAGGCCAAAAGTTCCATATTCAGTTCTGCTGAGGACTTCTCAAGGAACAGGCTTTAGTTTATCTCTGTATTCCCCACAGCAAATAGTAGTGCCCGTTACACAGTAGGGATTCAATGCAGGAGAAAAGGAGGTAAAGGTCCAGCTATCTCTGCCCTATGTGGGCAGTTAACAAAGGCTCCCGCCACCTCCAGCCACTCACCTTTCTCCCTCCCTCCCACAGACGTGCACAGACACAGAACAGAGAGAGCAGCAACTCGCTGTAGGTCACTTCCTAAACCCACCTCCCCCTCTGTCCCTCACTCCACCTCACTCCACAGAACACCAAGAAAAAGGCCCTTGGACACTCGTGAAAAGGCAGCACCCCCAGTGCTTCAACTCATAACCCACTGGTTGCTGGAAAGCTCGCCGTCTGCAGAGCTTCAGAATGCGGGAACTCCGACTCAGAGGTCGTCCCAGCCCTGCTGCTTGCTGGCTGGACAACCTCGACCAAGTCTCCCAGTATGAGGCCTGGAAAAGGAGAGCCCTCAGGGAGCAGGGTCCTCTCCAGCCTTCCCCGCCCCCTGCCCCTCCCCCAGACCTGGTCCCAGCCCTGACCCGACCTGCAGCCTGCCTCAGGCTACTCGTCGGGCTCACAGTGACTCCTCACTCTGCTCTCACAGCCCACATCTGTGGTGCCCACAAGGCCCAGACTCGGGAGGAGAGATGCACCCACAGGCCAGAGGTAGCCTTAGGAACAGGGATGGCAGCCACTTCCCTGGGACACCTTGCTACTGGGATCACACCCAACCCTGGCTCAGACCCGCAGCAGCACATGACTCACGTCCTCAATCCCTCACTACCCCGTGACCCAAAAGCAACCTCCTGGGCCGGCACACAGCCATAAGCCAAACCAACGTGCATGAAAAACGCTCCCTGGCCACACAAAACAAATGTATCTGGCCCATCAGAGCAGTGACCGTTTGTGAAGAGATAAATATACGGAGCACAGAAGACTGCTCCATCTCCATCCGCCTTGGAAGCACTTTCGATGTAAAATCTTGGTTGACACCAGGAGTGTTTTAACCCTCAACACGACGCTGTCTTCATGTAGAGTCACAGAATGTAAGGGACAGAGGGACCCCAAAATCAAAGTGATCCAAAGCACCCATTGTCAGACAGGGAAACTGAGGCTCCAGGAGGTCAAGACCGTCGACCTCTGGGCCCCTCAGGCCCCACCACGCTCCCCTGAGACACCACGCCTGTACCCTGTAGCACTGACTGTGTACGAGCTGCCACCCCCACCAAACCGTGAGTTTCCTGACTGACATCAGAGCTTTAATTTCTGCAGCTCAAGCATCTCTCACGGGGTCAGGCACCACAGGTGCCCAATAAACAACTGCTGAACAAACAAATGACCCACAGAAGCATCCCAAAGCCACACAGTCAGGGGCAAACAAAGCTGCCTCTGGAGGCCTGGCTTCCTGTGTCCTCTGCTTCCTGCTCTCTTCTTCCACTGAGTGTGGCAGGTGCTGGATGACTGGGGGGAGGAACAAGACCTCAGAACAGCAAGACCCGTGAGCTGCAGGGTCAGGGCGCTGGCCTGGGGGCCAGACCCGTCTCCAGCCCTGCCTCTAACACTGGCATGTGGGCCACTGTCACCATGGGTTCTTCCATTCTCAGCTAGAGGATGAATAAGCCTCACCTGGCCTGCCTGCCAGCATCGGAGCAAGGCGGGATAAAAGGAATACGCATGTGCACTGAAGACAGCACAAGTGGAACTGACTCCCCAGTTGCTCTGCCTCTTCCTCGCCCACCAGCTCCCTGGTGAGCAGGGAGAACAGACGTCCTCGGCCCCACTGCACAGATGGGAAAACAAGGTCCCAGAGGCCAGGCCAGTGCCTGCAGTGCCCCTGGATACCCTGGTGCTCGCTCCTGCTCCAACTGACTCAGGCCGTGGGAGGTGAGGAAGGGTACCAAGGGTGCCTGTCCCCCAGATAGCAACACCTGCCAGTCCCATGTCCCTCTGGGCAGCAATTCCTGGCTGTGACCTGCCAAGCCTGTAGCCAATCACTGGATGCCACAGGGAAGCACCAGCTGTGAATGGTCCCATGTCTTGGGGCAGGAGGACAGAAGTCCAAGGAAGCTCAAAGAGCCAGGTAAAAAATAACCACACCCTATGGCCTAGAAGTCAACAAAGACACCACTGCCTGGTTCCCCAGTTCTCCTGGAGTAACCGTGATTGACAGCAGATGGGAGGAAGAGGAAGGCAGTTTTGGACCCCAGCTGCTCCTCGGACCTGAGCTGGAGACATCCCCTCCTCCACTCACCACTGTCTCCTCTTCCTAATGTAGCCATCTTGGGGCCTTCCTACAGATGGGTGACTTCTGTCCCTCAGCACCCACGGCAAGGAGACAAACCTCTGTTTCCAATCCCCAGGCCACATTGCCTAAAGGCTTTCACACAGGGAGCTGTGGGGTAGAAGACGTGCAAACTGCCGTGTCTACTGTGGCCACTGCATGGGGCTTAGGGTCTCTACCACCCACTTAGAATCTGAACCCTAGCCTGTGTGTGCGTGAGGGCACGTGTGCACACACGCAAACTGTCAGGTATCTGCAGGGGTGGTCGGTGTCCTGGAGGAGTTACCAGTGTGGGCTCTGAAGCTCGTCTGCCCGCCGGGAAGCCCAGCTCTTGCATGTTCTGTGTGACTAGGCCACCTTCCTTGACCTCCCTGTGCCTCACTTTCCTCGCCGCTACAACAGGGATAATAGAAATACATGCCTCCAGGGTTTTTGTGAGGCTGAAGTGCGATAACATTTGGCACAAAGCTTGGCAACCCCCAGAAGCTCCATTTTCCCCCAGCACAATGCGAACAGCGCTGCCTCTGGGATTTGGGGCACTTTTCTTTTTCCTTCTTCATTAATTGAATTTTCTACATGAGTGTGCATGCTTTATTATCAGCGAAGAATACAGCTTTATGTTTATTTTTTTGAGACGGAGTAGGAAGAACAATTTGGAAACCCAAGGAACCCTTTCCTCCGAGCACACGTGTTTTCAGGAATCCCCTTCAGGGCAGGCGGCACTGCCGTCCAGGGCAGCCCCAGCCTTCTCAGCCCCTGACCCCCATGATACCTCTTCTCCTCTCCTGCCCATCCAGTAAGACTCGACTGGGGCCTGGTCTCCTCGGCCTCCTCTGAGAAGACCTCCCTGAGGGCCCACACAGCACCTTCCTCCTTGGGAACACCGTTTTTCCTGACCCCTGCCCTCCTGTCTGGTGCGTGCCCACCCCAGAGCAAGCCCATCTTGCCAGGTTCAGGCATAGGCTTACCAACACCACAACAGATGGTCCTGAGGGCAAGGCCACATCCTTCCTCTGCAATTTCCAGGCACTCGCCCCAATGCTCTTCTCGGACCCTCACTGCATATAACCCCATGAGTGGAGCAGAGACTCAGGGAGGGGAAGAGATGAGCCAGTCTCACAGCCGGACTTAAGCCTTTCGGTACGAGCACCCTTTCCGCCGCGACAATCCCGCTGTACGAGGTGCCGTGCAGAAAATGCGCACATAGCACATGGTCAGTCCTCCTTTGCGTGAAGATTTTCCTAACCTTATATAAGATCTATGCTTAACAAAACAATGCTTTTTTCCAAGTGTTGTTTGCAACTTTAATATTAAGAGATAGTTATATAAAATTCTACCAATTATATAAGTAAAATTTATAAAAATTATGTACAGATGGATGCCGGATATATCCGGCGCTCGTCCACACAGGTCATCAGATGGGCACCGGATATATCCGGCACCCATACCGAAAGGGTTAAAGCCAGCCTGACCAATTCTAATCAAGGGCTCACTTCCAACACTGTTTCCCCTTGGGAGACACAGAACAGGCCCTCAGCTAACAGGCCCTAAGGCCAACTAAGCGGGGGAACTGCACTGCCCAAGGTGGCGCCGTTCTCTCTGCTCTCTCCCGTCCACCTCCCGTTCATTTCTCACATTTTCCCTCCTCCCTGGCTGGGCTGTGGTCCTCAGTGGCCCCACAGCTGCCACCGGCCCTCCTGAAGGTGTCCATAGCTAAGGAAGCCAGTGACCCCACACTAAAAGGAGGGAGGAGAGGAGATTTTGAGCTTTGTAGAAGGCACGACTGCTTCTTCTCTGTCATATGTCAAACGACCTCTAACACTCCAGGCAACGGTATATTGGAGCCCTGTGCACTTGAAAGACTTTAGCGGAACAGTTTAAAATGTCCAGACGTGGAGGTGTCAGATTTCATAAACGGAAGAAATTCAGAACACATATGCAAACCACAACCCTGGAACACTGGAAAGGCCTCTTAACTGTTCAGACCACAGATTCGAGAAAGAGAGCAGATTTGCCAGGCCCCTCCCAAGTTTCCAGAATTCTAAGATTTTCTGGGGGATATCCACCAGTACAGCACATCTATACGTGTCTGTATGATAACAATGGGTTCTGACAGAGATGGGTCAGTCACTGTTAAACGAGTTTATAATCCACGGTTTTTGATAACATCAGCATAATAACGAAACACAGGTTTATTAGAGCTTAGATTTTAACAAGCCTACAAAAAACACATTTAGGACAATCAGAGAGACTTCCCATGGACTACAGAGCTGATAATGGTCTTGTATCAGCACTGAATTCCTTGGGTGTGATAACGGTGGTGTGTTAAGCAGGAGCACATCCTGGTTCACAAGTGATGCACGCTTCAGTCTTCGAGGGTGAAGTGTCCTACGGTAAACTTTTTTCTAAACGAATCAGGAAAAAAAGTGTATGTGAGCACACACGGAGTGAGTGACAGAACGGAGAAGCAAATACACAGGCTGAGTCCCACTGGTGAGTCCAGGTGAAGACAATACACATACCTATTGTGCTGTTCTTCCAACTTTGCTGTGGTTCTGAACACTTACAAACCAAAGTATCACCGTAAAAACAGTGCTGTTAGACATCTGTTTAAAACAGAAAAGTTTTTTTTAAAATAAAATGGCTCATAATCCCGTTGCCCAGGTAATTCTTTTATTTTATTTTTTACAGGGAGAGAGGAAAAGGGGGAGAGGGAAAGAGAGAGAGAGAGAGAAAAAAAAACACTGATTTGTTATTTCACTTATTCATGCATTTATTGGTTGATTCTTGTATGTGCACTGACCGGGCATCGAACCTGCAACCTCGGTGTATCAGTATGGGATGATGCTCTAACCAACTGAGCTACTCAACCAGGGCCTAGATCATTTTTTTAAATTGTTGTGAGATAAGTGTACATTTAAAAATACGTGAGCCCTGGCTAGTGTGGCCCAGTGAATTGGTGCTGGCCTGTGAACTGAAAGGTTACCAGTTCAATTCCCTGTCCAGGCACATGCCTGGGTTGCGGGCCAGGTCCCCATTTAGGGGCATTGCAAGAGGCAACCAATCGATGTACCTCTCCCTCTCTCTAAAAATAAATAAAATATTCTTAAATAAATAAAATAAAAATAGGTGAGGGCCCTGGCTGGTATGGCTCAGTGGGTTGAGTGCTGACCTGTGAACCAAAAGGTCGCTGGTTTGATTCCCAGTCAGGGCACATGCCTGGGTCTCCCCCTCTCTCTAAAAGAATAAATAAACTCTTTTAGAAAATAAAAATAAAATAGATGAGTAGTGGGAGGTAGGGGACTTGGTTGAAAAGGTGAAGAGATTAAGAAGTACAGATTGGTAGTTATCAAATAGTCAGGAGGAGGAGGTAAAGTACAGCACAGGGAATACAGTCAACAATATTGCAATAATTATGGATGGTGCCAGGTAGGTATTTGAAATATTGGAGGCATAACTTTGTAAAGTATGTGACTGTCTAACCACTGTGCTCTCTAAAACTAACAAAAACACTGGATGTAAATTATAACTGAAACATAAAATTAAAAAAATAAATACACAAATAAATAAAAATAGGTGAGTAAGGCTGTGTCCCCCATGTTTTAATCCGCCCATGAATGAAAATACCCTAAGATAATTTTTTCTCTTACTAAACCAACGTACAATAATAGGTTTTCTGAAAGTTGCTGCATTATTCCCTAGCGGCAGAATGAAATTCTTTAAAATGAGGGTCTGTGCAAAGACAGGAGCCATGGTGGGGAGCGGTCTGAAGGGGTCTCGGAGAGTGCTCTGGCCTGCCTGCCTGGGAGTCACATGGTGACAGGGGCGGGACTTCCAGGCAGGGCTCTCCCTTCCACTCCCACTGCCCACACGTACACAGCCTAGTGGGCTCCCCAGAGCCTTGAGAGCCCTGAGGTTGCCTGCTCAGGGTCCCCGCACGTGGGACCACCCGAGACTACTCATGACGATGCCCATTTGGGCAGCACCTCCCCTCCAGGCACCAGCACAGCTTCCTCCACCAGTGACAAGGACACAGGCTTCCAGCAAAGCCCCATGCTTATTTAGGCTGAGGCGGTCCCCTCAGTGTCCTCACCTCTACCTTTCCCCACCTCACTTACACTGCGATTCCTGGGCACTCTGATTTTCTCAGAGCGGGAGGGGAGAAAAGGAAAGGAGAATCCTGCCAACTTGCTCATTAGAAATTACCAAATTGTCCACAGAGGGGAGGCTGGTGAAAGGTGAAGGAGACAAAAGTGGAGGCACCAGCTGAGGAGGGCTGTCCTGGCAGCTGGAGGGGACAGAGAAGAAAGGCAGCGACACGACACTCGGGGGCAGGGGCTGAGAGAGCCTGCAACAGAGCCCAAGGGGCTGGCTGTTTCTTCCGCCAACAGAGTTATCTTTTAATCCAACCCCTAGATGACACCATGTGGCTGCAGCACAAGAGCAGCTCCTGAGGGCACCCGAGTCACGAGGGGCCCTGGGTCTCTCCCTTCAGGCCAGGGCTTGCCCATGCTCCTACGGAAGTAAGGGCCCCTGTTCCTCCAAGGCCTACTCCTCAACAGGCCTGTGCATGCCTGGGACAGCCAGGGAGTAGGTGAGGGAGTGGAGGGAGCTGCTGTGCTAAGCAGGGTCCCCAAGTGCCAGATGCAAAGACCTGAGAAAGGAAGGCACTGGCCCAAGGTCACTGAGCAGGCTGGCATCACCCAGGGCTTTTCTTCTACCCAGATGAGGCAAAAAGGTTTGCAGCTCAAGAACAGCTGCCATCAACCAGCTGTGATGGGCTGCCTGGGATTCTGGGCAAGAGGAATTCTGTGACCCTGGGCAGGCTCAGCAAACAACAGCATCTTGACTGACTGGTGAGAAAAGAGAACGGTACTGCCCCAGACCTGCCACCCTCCATGAACGCTGACGAGTTCACAGTGTGCCCTCTGGATTCTGACTGCCGGGGTGAAACCCTGAGTCACTGGCTTGGGACTCTGGACAAGTAACTTCCCCCCACTGTGCTTCGGTTCCCTTGTCTGTACAGTGGGGACAGCAGCCCCTCATCTTTGGGTTTCTGGGATGACTCATGAGACATCCCCATAAATTCCCAGGCACCCACCGTAAATGGTCCTGTCTCTATCACACCAAACCACTGCCATCACGGTCTACTGCCACAGGCTCTGGCCCACCTCCTGCCCTCACCTGACACACACCCCACTTTCTCACAGCCAGATGAGGGCTCGGCCAGTGTCCAATTCTGCAGCCTCCCTTAGGCTTAGTGAAGATACATTTCCACCTCCAGCCTCTTCCCCCAACACCTACGCCGCCCAAAGCTCAGGCGGGCCATCCCAGCAGCCACCAGAGCCGGCAGGCAAGAAATGCAGCAGGGGACCATGACGCAGGAGGATCCTCATGGGCCTTGGCCCATGTCCCTAGCATACCACCCTAGACCCCAAGAGTATCCTCCACCAGACCACCAAAAACACACAAACACTCAAGCAAATAGGTATGATCTTATTAACCCATGCTCTACAATTTTCTATGGCTCCCTTCGACCTGTCAGGACAAAGTCAGAAAGTCGCGCCCCAGCGCTGAAGGGAAGGAAACGAACACTCATTGAGCTTCTCATTTTGTGCCAAGTTCTCAGCTACACACTTGATACGTACCACACATACAATAACTCCCTCTCAGGCTGCTCTTGTTACCGCATCTCAGAGCAAGAGGAAGTCAAGGCTCCAAAATATTAAGCCCTTTACTTCAGCCACACAGCTCAGGAGCATCAGAAGCAGACTTGGAGGCCAGGTCCACAGCCCCGTCCCTGCCTCCTTTTCCAGCTTGTCCCCTCCAGCCCCTCCTGGACCAGGCCACTGTCCAGTTACCACAGTGCCCACTGTCACCCAGCATGGCCGGCTCCCTCCTGCCTCACTGTCCTTCCTCAGGCTTCCCTTCCACGGCTGGAATGCAGCTACCCGTCACCTGACGACCTCTGCTCAACCCTCCAAGCCCAGCTCTCTGGTTTCTTCTCCACGAAGCAACCCTCAGCCCCACGACTCTCCCTTCCACCAGACAGAACCAACCAGAGCACAGCCTACCAGTCCCCAAGCCAGCAGCGCTGCTGTCTACTCCCTAATGTGGATCGTGCATCTTGTCTCACCACCGCAGCTCAGTGTGTTGACTTGAATAAGTGAATGGTCTCCCTGCTAGACTTACAGACCGGGAAACAAAGCACAGTCAGAAGTGGACTTGACCTTGGCCGGGAAAATTGGTAAACAGCCTGTCTAGAGTAGCCTTCTGGCAAATGGTTTATCCTTAGCTGGGTACACGTGAGCAACCCCATCAGGACTATCAACTCCAGTGCCAGGAAGTAGCACATCCACACGGTGAAGCTGTGGTGAGGGCAGCATCAGTGGCTTCTGGGAGTCACACTGCTGAGGAGGGACCACTGGGCCTTCTCCACCCTCTCCGAGCACTGGCAGAGGAGCCCACTTTGGGCTCAGCCCCCAGGCTTCCTGGTACTCACTTCTGGACACAAGCAGCAGCTCCTCTCCACTGACCTGGACAGAAAGACGCCAGGGCCTGGAAGGGCCTTGGCCAACTGCACCCTGCTCGAACAGTTTATCAGCCCCAGGTCCCCTCAGGGAAGAGGCAGAAAGATGAGCTCTCCCTCCTGACCCACTTTTCCCAGAGCTCCCTTCCCAGATCTGGCCCAGCCCAGTGAGATCCCTCTCCTGTGACATCAGTAAGAGAAACAATCACATACTTATTAATATAAGGTACACTTCCGATTCATCACAACCAGCCTGAGACTCCCACTTTACAGGCAAGGACAATGGTGCCCAGAGGTGGGTCCCTGGACTATGCCTTTCTCACTGCATTGTCTCCCTGACCCCCGTGAACATCACAGGTCTCCCTCAGGGGAGACAGGACGAGCATGACTCTGGGCTTCCTTCCCTGGGCAGGCTCGGGCAGTGAAGGAATGCCCTGCACTGAATATAAGAACCTCCCGGGTGCTGGTGAAAAAGGCAGCTGCTGAGACCAGCCGACCCCCAGGCTCTCTTTCAGGAGACCCAGGGTGGGGCCCAGGAGTCGTCATTTTTAAGAATCTTCCTGGGTGATTCTGAAGAAGCCAGCCCAAACACCACACCTGGAGAAATCCAGGAGTGCCTCAGGATCCACGCCATCAGCCTGGCAATTTGTATCAACAGCCTTCAAAGCATCCACACTCTTTGACCCAAAAGCACCACTTCCAGGAATTTATCCTGAGGAAATAAGGATATGCACAAAGATCTATGCATAAGAATGTTCACTGCGACATGATTTGTACAGAAAAATGGGAAATCTCCACAAAAGGGAACTCGTGACATATATCTTGCTAGGGCAGTACTGTGCACCCACTAAAAATAATTCCTTTTTCACTCTTTAAAGAAAAATCTGTAGTAGTTATCTCCAGTTAGTAATATTACCTTCAACTTATTTTCCTTTTGAGGATCTACCTCCTCTAAATTCTCTACCATCAGCATGGCTAATTACACAATATTTTTAAAACCAAGTAACTTTTTTGTTTGAATTACCAGCATCAGACCTAAAATCTGAAGCCCAGCAGCTCAGAGAGAACAGGCAGGGTTGCAGAAAGCAGCTATGTCAGCCCTGGGGATGACAGCACTCCTTCCCGACAGCCTGGAGTTCCACCTGAAAGCGTCCAGCAGTCAGCAGCAGCTCACTCCCCACCCCAGGGCGAGGTCTGGCAATGAAGTCCTTCCCTATCCTGAACAGGACTCTACCTTCCTGAAGTGAAAATCTCCCATCTCCCCAATACAGGCTGTAGCACATGGCATCACGGGCTGAATAAGCACAAGGAACGGGGCTGGTTTTTCAGTTAAGTGACTTAAAGGATGAGCGCCCCGACTTCCCTGCCACGGCCGGGGACACGGGGCTCTGCAAGCATGGCTGGCGCACGCTCCCCATGCCACGTTTAAGTCGACTGTGGTTCGTGGCTTGCCCCCCACAACCACGTGTATGATTGTTAAAAATGTCTGTGTCCCTACTGTGTCCATGGCCAGCTGTCCCTCCTGCACCGGTCGCTTCATTGGCCAGGAACTCTTTGCCGAGGACATTTTTGGGTAAACAGCCTGCTTGAAGCTGCCGGCTCCACTGCTAGAGGCCGAGGGATCGAGTGCAGCCCAGACACAAAAGGCCTTCCCCCAAAGAAAGCAGCAGGGCAGAAAAGTGTTTCTTTCCTCCCTCGTTTTACTTATTTCCTTTTATTCCCATTTCCCTTCCCATTCTCCTCCCCCAAGCCCATAGGGGACCATTCTTTGGTGTTAATCTTCTTCTTTGTGTTCTTGCAAAGTGGAGATTTTTTTGTATTAATTTACCTACCAGCACTGCATTACCCACCTCACTCTGCTTCTTACTTTTTCACTCAGCTCTATACTTTATGATCCATGCCATTGCCATGTGTGTCTCGTCACTTGGAACTGCTTCGGGGGACTGCCGGCCTGTGATCACCACTGCACCCATCAGTTCTCCCAGGGGTGAACACCACCCCATAGGCACCTCCAGGGACCTGCGTAAGAGCCTGCGGTGGGTGGGGATCAGGCTCTCACACAGGGCCGGGGGGCTTTATAGGAGCCCTGCCAAAGGCTCCATCCAGCACACTGCACCAGCCGAGGGAAGTGTGTGAATCCCCATATACTACTGTCCACTCACATCATTCACCTTTCTAGTCTTCTACCAGCGACGAGGCGGAAACAGAGTTCCTCGTGGATTCTTACCAAACCTGCCAGAACCACGCCCGCTAGAACAGCAAGGGAGGTGTTTGCCACAATAGTTGAGCTGAATGGAAACAACCGCTCATTAATAAGAATCTTCAGCCCTGACTGGTGTGGCTCAGTGGGTTGGGAGTCGTCCCACAAACCAAAAGGTTGCGGGTTCAATTTCTGGTCAGGACACATGCCTGCGTTTCAGGTGCCAGGTCCCCAGTTGGGGACACGGGAGGCAACTGATCGACTGTTTCTCTACTCAATGTTTCTCTCCCTCTCTTTCTCCCTCCCTTCCCCTCTCTCTAAAAATAAATAAAATCTTAAAGAAACAAATACAAGAATCCTCACAGGGAGACCTCACTGCCTTGAGTTATTGCAGACCGCTGGAGCACAAACACCACACGCTGGCTTGCAAAATGCCAGGATCCCGCCTGGGCTGGTGGGCAGACGGTCCAGGTAGGCGGGACACGGTGGAGCTCTCATGCCATTCCACTTTCATTTGCAATCACACGGTCCCACCACCCGATGACTATTACGCACAGCTCATACCACATGTGACTACCATGTGATCTGACAGCACCTGAAGCAGTCTGTACCTGTTCAATGAGTCCCAGCAAGGTCAAACTGCTCTAGAGGTTGCTACACACTCACTCTTAAATCTCTGTGCTAACTTCATCACGGTCCAGAAACCGAGATCTGGAGACCAGCCTTGATCTGCAGACTGCACCCTGAGTGTGGGAACCAGCCAACCAACCTCCCCTGACAATCGCGGTTTAATGTGGCGCTTAAATGGCCACGGGACTGGGGCTCTAACAGCAATACCAGTAACACCTGAAGCTCACACAGTGTTTACCCTCTGCCAGGCACTGCTCTAAACACTTCACAAACAGTGACTCCTTTCATCCTTACCACACAAGGTCCTAGTATTGTCCTCATCTCACAGATGAAGAAACCGAGGTACAGAGAGGGAGCGTAACTTGCCCAGGGTCACAGTAAGTAGCAGATTCAGGAGTTGAACTCAATACTTGGTTTAGATACAGACTCTTCACCACTCTCCTAAACTGACTCCCACATGACCTGGCCTCCTCCACCTGTTCCCTCATTTGAAAGGTGGAGGAAGGACCCCAAAGTGCTGCTGAAGAGATCAAATGAGAAATTAAAAACAGAAATAAAGACAAAGCACCCTGTGCAGTAAAAACACCGTCTACACAACACTCGACTGTCTACATGCATGGGACCACTTCTCTGCCCCACCCACCGACTTTCACACCAGCTGTGGGACGGAGGTGGTGTCATGGAGCCCATCAGAGAGATAAGGACAAGGCTGAGAGAAACTATGTAAGGTGGCCATGGGGACCCTTCCCCGTCAGCCACCTTATTCCTCACCCACGCCTTCTCCACCCAGAGAAGGCCAGCAGATGGGACCTAGTCTCAAGCTGCCCAGACTCTACTTTCATGGACTCTGGTTTCTAAACAGCCCAGCTGTAGTTCTCAGACCTGAAAGTTAGCAGAGTGATGTCTTTCCAATCCATCTAATAACTCACAGAAAGCCAATCGGACACCTCCAGGGATTCTGCAAAGGCTATTTGGCCCATCTCCCTCACCCCACCCTCCTCTGGCTGCAGCACCCGCCCCCACATTCCACAGACCACCCCTGCACTCCATGCCAACTTGGCAGCTCCTCTCTCCAGCCCCAGACTCAAGCAGCGTCACGGAAACCCAGGGGCAGGGAGAATGACTGGAAGCAGCAGCCAGGCCTGCCCTGTTTCTTCCAGGGGCTGGTTAGGCTGGACTCGTCTTCCCAGGACTTGCTGAATGCTTGCCTCCAGCAGAAGCCTATACTTCCCACAAAGACCCACTCTTCAGAGAGTGGGTTCCCTCCCGACTCTCCTCCTATGTTCGGCACATAGCCTTCACCAGGCCTGCCTTCCCCTCCCCCGTCTCCAGCACCCATCCAGCCTTCCAGTCATCTGCCTTCACCCAGCTCAGTGTACACTCTCCTGTGGGCGGCCTCACCTGCTCTGAGTGATCTGTACTGCTGCACACCTGCTCCTACAGGTGTGGGCTTTCCAAAGAAACAATAAACTCCAAGGGGGCAAGAACCATCTTCTTTTCACCCTTTTGAGAATATTACAGACTTTTGCAACCAAAAACACTTGCCATTTGCCATACACCAAAAAATGGAAGGTAAGGAATAAGAAGTCAATAAGCTAGGCTGATCACTTCTGACAGTACGGGCAGAACCGAGAGGCAGAAGAGAGCAACCCAAAATGAAAAGCAACAGGATACGTGCTCCAGCTACAAGAACAAATCAAAGTCAGGGTGTTCAGTATGGGTCTACGGTATTGACCATGGGCGATGCTAATGTCTGTCTCATCTCTACATACTCAGCACTTAGCAGAGCCATGGACCAAGGCACATGCTGCATACATGACGGAGGGGTGGACAGACGAATCTGTGTGATCTCACGCAAGAAGACACTGTGACCAGCTCCACTGAATTTTCATGACAAGCCTGAATATGAGGGAGGCTGAAAGCAGAACAAGCTTACATGAAATTCCACAAAGCAAAACTCCACAGAAAGCAAGGACAGCCGGTCACTGTTTTGTCCCCTCTCCCTGGGCTCATAACGTAGAGGGGAAAATATGACAGAACTGACAATGGGAGCCTGCCGTTCTCCATCAAAAATCAGGAGAATATGCAGGCACGCATGTTCTCACACAGCCCCTAAATTCTAAGCTGCCTGAGGTTCAGCTATATACATATACATATATTTTATATATAAAAATATTTTTTATATTTTTATATATAAAGAAAAAAATTTCTTTCAGGAAAAATACCCAGAACCAGCACATTTTGGTTTTGTTTACTTTCTTTCTTTTTCCTGGATCCAGTTTCCACTGAGGTTGGCCATGGGGGTGGGCCCCAACTCAGTGTCCTCGGGCCTTTACCCTCTTATCTTTATTCAAGGCTTTTTCCTCTGAGGCAAGAGACTCAGTGGCGTCATTTTCCTGCTTGAACTCTGTCCTGTGACTCAGCAATAAGAAGCCACAGCAGTCAGCCCTGGGAGCTTTTTGCTGCGTCAAACAGAATGAGACAAGGAGGTACCTCCTGCCAACATCAGACCCATTATCTGACTCAGCACTAAAATTCAGATGTCACAACCTATGTCTCCATACGAACAGCCCCCGGTGTGACAGGTTCTCAGAACGCAGCTGCTGAGGGAACGAAGGCTGTGATGAGAAAGGGAGGGGTGTCCAAGGCTCAGGACACCGACATCTCAATGGTGACCTTCACTGGCTGGCCCCGGGCACAGAACAAATGCAGTTTTGATAAAGAAACTGACAAGGACTCCAAAACCGGCCCAGTCTCTGAGCAGCTGGCGGCCCTTAGCAAGCTGGCGAACATCTCCTGGCCTAGTTTGCCCATCTGGAGAATGTAAATACCAATTACTGACAAAAGATTTGTTTGAATGGTCAGGAATGAGAAGCTGCAGCACAGCTCCACAAATCACAATGCCCTGTTACTCACTCACTCTCACTGGAAAGGTTGGTGCCTGCAAAAGCCAGGCCCAGATCAGCGAAAACCAGCCAAGGCTCTGGAGACTCCCTGCCCGGCCTGGGGCTGGCAAAGAGGCCTTGGAAGGAACCCCAGCACAGAAAGAAACCTGGACCCTGTGTCCTGCTCTGCCAGGGGCACGCTATGAGAGCCCGGTGGAGTCCCTTCGTGTCTTTGGACTGCTGTTTCTCATTTGTAAAACACGCAGTTTGGGCAAAATGGTCTCTAAGACCCCTTCCAGCTGTGGTACATAAGTCTGAAGCTGCTTAAGAAACACAAACAGGAAATAAAAAGAGTGTGGCCCGATGAGAAGAAAAGGAGGTGACCCCGAGTAAGAAGGACAGAGGTTCTCATGAGTATCGAAAAGAGCATTAAACTTCTTTTAAAGTATGACTTCTGACATCAAAATATAAAAATCCAGTTTCTTCCCCTGCGTTTCCCTGTCACATCCACTCACTGCTGGAAGGACGGGCTTTCACCACTTTGCTGAGCAGATTCACAATGGTCCAATGATGTACGAGATTTCTTCGGGGGTCCCAGGCCACCTTAAGGAGTCAGATACCATCCAGACAAGTCACTTAAAGTTGACTTGGTAAGAGGCCTGAGAGGCGCCTGAGAGACAGGCCGCACCTGGGAAAACACTGTGGGCACAGAAAACACGCCCGGGCTCGAGAGGGCACCAAGGCGGCAGCAGGGAGTCACGGGCGATTATCTCTGACAGTGGGTGCAGCACCCACACAGGCAGCTCCACCTACCCCACCTGAAGGGTGCATGTGGGCAGGGGCTTATTTACGCATCCATGGCTAACAGTTCTCTTAGGCAATATAGGTGTAGGGGCAGCTAGTGACCATACATACTTTTTAAAACAATTTTTCAAAAAAGACAACCACTTCCCACTACAAGGGACCATTTGATGGGGTTTTCACTCTGCTCCTTCCCATATCACAGTCTGGGGAAGCAGAGAGTAGGTAATTTTTTTATTAGTGACATTGTGGTCATTTGTCATTTCTGAAAGCATGGTTCATTCGGAAAGGAAACCTACAAAGGTAAACAGAGGAAGCAGATGGAGACAAGAGTATCTGATGGAAACACAGCCGCCACCAACAGCAGTCTCTGTGTCCACCTGAGACTCACCAACCCAGCTCAGGCAAGGGGAGGTGAGGCTGGGTGGCTGGAGAGCAGGAGTGTGGGGGCTATTTCTCTCTCAGCACGGGGAGCATATTAAAAGCGTCCAAGCCAGTGGTTCCCAAACTGTCCTGTGAAGCCTGAAGAACCCTGGGGAAGAGCCTCAGGGAGGCCGCAACGAGAGGGAGCAAGCTCCTGGTCTCCACACCTGATCACCGCAGCACCTCTTTGCCTACTTCACGCCTCTGGCTCTCCTGTAAGAGTCCAGTTAAGGAGAAGGGTCCAACCGTAAAGGACATTTACACTCCACGTGTTACTTAATTGCTCACAACAGCCCTGCGAGAAAACTGAGGGTGGACAGCCTTCCGGTCAGACTTCACGGCCCAGTCTCTGAGAACCACCCTGCGCTCACCCCACGTCTGTGCGGGCTCTAGGGAAGGCGCACCGCCACCTCGGGGCGTCCACTCCACAGCTGGAGGGCACTGACCCCTAAAACAAGTTCTTCCTCCAACAAAGGCCCAGAGAAAGGGAGTATCAAGGTTCATAAAAGAGGCTCAGAGGGCGACGTCAACTAAATGCCACATGTGGACCTTGTTAAAATCCTGATTTGAATAAACCATCTATAAAAAAATTTTTTTTTCCTTTCTTTTTTCTTTTTGTTTTCTTTTTCATCTTGGTATTGACATCTATCAATTACATTTTTTATTCAGCTTGAGATCATCCTGGTTTTCAATATGGAGAATGAATGATTTTTGTTTGAAACCTAGGCTGTTTTATATTATTTTATGATAAAAAGAACATTTCTGAGACAAGGAAAACTGAGTATCAACTGGCTATCAGAGGACATTAAGTAACTATTAATAATGTTTTTTGTAAAATTGGTCTTCTGGTAATTTTTTTTTTTAAAGCCCTAATGTCTTACAGACACTCCTTAAGTATTTTTGAGGGGTGTGACATGCTATCTGCAATTCGTTTTAAAATACTACAGAAAACAAAAGTTGTTGGGAGAGCTGGGTGTTTGTTGTATTATCTTCTCCATCTCTGCATATGTTTGAAATTTTTCTTAATTGTTGTTCAATTACAGCTGTCCCATTTCCCCTCCCATTACTCTCCCCTGCCCTACCCACCCCCCACCTCCCACATTCAATCCTGCCGCCCTGTGTCTTTGTCCGTGGCGTGGGTCCTGGCTGGTGTGGCTCAGTGGACTGAGTGCCGGCCTGCGAACTGAAATGTTTGAAAATTTTATACTACCAAGTTGAAAAGGAAATAAGGGAGGAAGAAAGAAGGGCCTTTGCTTAAGTTCAGCTCAGTTCTCCCTTCCAGTATCTCCCACCAGTCAGCCCCTGTTCAGCTTTCTGGGATCGAAGTCTGCTCCCAGAGAAGACCGCGAGAGGTTTAGCCATCTCGAAGAATCACCATCACCAAAGCAGACTCCATTCCTGTCAAGTCGCACTGGGGAAACGAGACCCAAGATCGCACAGCCAAACGTCTACTGGCCCAGAACCACACATGCCGCATAAGCTCAGTTTAAATGAATGGGAAAGGTGAAGGTTTTGGCTCCCCGAGTGAGAGAGCCGAGGGAAAATCTGAGAGACAATGGTATATACTAATGTTCCAGTCCTGTGCACTAATGTTAAAGTTTCCCAAAAGTGCATTTCTCAGAACACTGATGTCACAAAATGCTCAATGAAAAGGGTTTTGTGGTCGAATCAGTTTGGGAAACACTGCATGGTGAACACACTCCAGTAGGGTCCCAAAGCACTCTGGCTTACTGGTGTCCCCAGAGGCTCCCATGCAGGGGAGCCCCCACGACCTGCTCGAACCAGCACTGGTGAAATGCATTTGACCACAGACCCAGGAATCGAGCACCACCACTGACATCCCACCACACTAGTATTTAGATGTTTCCTTGGGAAATGCTGATCTAAGCCTTTTGAAAGAAAATCTTGCCCTGGCCAGTGTGGCTCAGTTGGTTGGAGTGTTGTTGTCCTATAACCAAAAGGTTGTGGGTTCGATTCCTGGTCAGGGCACATGCCTAGGTTATGGGTTTGATCCCTGGTAGGGGAGCGTGCAAAAGGCAATCAACTGATGCTTCCCTTTCTCTCTCTCTCTCTAAAAAAGCAATAAATATATATCTCCAGGTGAGGCTTAAAAAATAAATAAATAATTTCTAAAAATACTGTGCTTTAAAAGAAAGAGAGAAAGAAAGAAAGAAAGAGAGAGAGAGAGAGAGAGAGAAAGAAAGAAAGAAAGAAAGAAAGAAAGAAAGAAAGAAAGAAAGAAAGAAAGAGAAAGAAAGAAAAGAAAGAAAAAGAAAAATAACTCTTGACAGCCAGTTAGCCCAGACTCCAGACTAAGAACCCAAACCACCCTGAATGGGATGAAGAAGGAAGGGTCTACAAAGCAGAAACAGGTAACATACTTCGAGGCCTTTGGGGACAGAGATCTTAGCGCTGGAAACCCAGAGGGAATGTGTGAACATCCCTTGGCTGCCAGATATGAATACTGCTGGGATTCAATGGTTAGTAACGTGTGGCCTCAAAAGAGTGACGGATGACTACTGAAACTAAATCTTTCTTTAAAGCCCAAAGGAGCTGTCCTGAGACTTTCCAAAATAGGTCTGGAAAAACATACACAATTTTTAGAAGAAAAAAGGGAAAAACATGTCAGAACTAAGACTCCAGCCAGACCAATAGCCCCCAAGTCAAGGTGTTGTGGACAGTATGGATGTCCAACTCAAAAGAAACAGCATGGCAGTTCCTCCAAAAATCAGGCACTGAGTTGCCTCATGAGCTGTAATTCCCCCCCGGATGCATATCCGTTAGAACTGAAAGCAGGGTCTTGAAGAGGTTAGTACGCCCATGTTCACAGCAACATTATCACAATGGCCGACAGGAAAAAGCAACCCAAGCATCTGTTGACGGATGAATGGATACACGAAATGTGGTCCACACGTGCAATGGGATACTATTCAGCCTAAAAAGGAGGGAAGTCCTGTCACATGCTGCAACAGGGATCAACCTTGTGGACACTGTGGCAAGTGAAATATGCCAGTCACAAAAACCCAAATACCATACGATTCCACTGATATGATGTACCTAGAGCAGTCAAGTCCACAGAGACAGAAAGGAGAAGAGTGGATGCCCAGGGCTGGGGGGGCGGGGAGCTGTTCTTTAACGGGCATAGCTTCGGTTTTGCCAGATGAAAGAGCCCTGGAGACCAGGGGCACGGCGATGTGAGCGTACTTAATTAGTGCTATTGAACTGTACACTTAAAAATGGTTAAGAAGGGAAATTTTATGCTCTGTGTCTGTTACCACAATTAAAAATAAAGAAAAGAAAAGAAAGGAAGGAAATTCTGACACACAACACGGATGAACCTTGAAGACACTATGCTAAATAAAATCAGCCAGACACCAGATGACAAATACTGTATGATTCCACTCACATGAGAGAGCTAGAGCAGGCAAACTCAGAGACCGAAAGAAGAGTGATCGCTGCCGAGGGCCGGGAGGAGAGGAGAACAGAGAGTTACTGTTTATTTGTTAGACAGTTTCAGCTTTACAAGACGAAAAGGTTCTAGTGATGGACGGCAGTGATAGTTACAACAATGTGCATGTACTTACCATGGAACTGAACACTCAAAAATGATTACAAGAGAAAATTTCATGTTAATGTATCTTTTGCCACAATTTTATAAAATAGAAAAGAATGGTTCAAATAGTAAATGTCATGCTATGTATATTTTACCATGATATCTTTTAAAAAGCAAATGGGCTATGACACTTCATGTGAAATACATGTCAACATCAACAGTCACCCCCCAATTACCCACTAAGGGTTTACGTCTGGACAGCTAACGTGAAACGTTCCAAACATCCCTGTCCAGTTCAAAAGGTTTCTGTAGCACTTTCATGGAACCCTGTCTCAAAAAGATCAACAGACACACAACTTAGAGATAAGCAATGTGCCCCAGGTAAAAGATAAAAAAGATGCGGTATCCCCGAACTCAGTCCGACTGGAAAATCTTTCCTGCTGAACAAGCCCAGCATCCCTCCTGCTCTACATCTTCTACGTCTGTGGCTCACGTCTCCCCCAGGTCCCAGGAAACTACTGAAGAGCACCCTCGCACAGACCTGCAGAATATATGTGGCTGGAATGACGTGGAACCAAAAAAAGAAACCTAAGACAAAATATTTCTCCTCCACTGTTTACTTTTTCAGGAAATAGAAAGCCAGAGCATCAAAAATCACTCAACACTAACACTAAATGAGAAAATAGTAATCATGGTACAGAGCAAAAAAAAAAAAGCTTCAGAAATCTAGTCCAACCCTATCACCAAGCCTCCTTGGACTTAATGCCGCCTTAGAAGCGCTGAGGATCCCACGGGGCTGAGCACATTCTCAGTCAATATTAAACATCTCCTACTTTTACCGCTGTACTGGAAAACAAACAAATGAACAAACAAGCCCCAGGTAGTAAAGAAGCTCATCCAATGTCAAGATGTTGCAGTCAGCAGCAGATACCCATCCAAGACTTTGTGGAGGACACCAAGCTGACATTCACGTTCTAAGCAGAGAAGGAAGAGTTCTCCATCCTACAAAAGGCAATGTGGGTGCTCCGTATGGTGCCTGGCAGCCAGCCCCACAACGCCAGTACCTGATGGGTGACCTTGGGAACTTGAGACACCAATGTCACACCACCTGCTTCCATCACAGACATACTGTGGGAGGTGACATCTGTGTGTGCATCTGGGACTCACTCTAACCTTCCTGCACTCCCACAGCCTTCTGTCACTGTGAAGTCACCACTTAAGAAACCTGCACATGGAGGTGGAAGGAGGGAGGAGAGGGTAAAGCGGGGGGTAAATGATGATGGAAGGAGACTTGACTTGGGGTGGTGAACACACGATATACAGATGTGTTATACAATTGTACCCCTGAAATCTATATAATTTTATTAACCAAGGTCAGCCCAATAAATTCAATTTTAAAAAAAGAATGAAAAGGAAATTTGCATATATTTCTGAAGAGGACTCAGACTTACACAGGGTCACACCACTTATTCTACACACAGCTGATTGGTCATCCACTCTACAGAAATTTACTGAACGCCTGTCCTGGGCCAGGCTCTATTCTAGGCATTAGCAATATAACAGCAAATTCAGCTCTTGGGGATTACGTCCTACGCTTGGTGATCCACAGCCACACAAAAGGCAACCCTGACATCTGTTCGACATAGTTTGCCCAGAGCTCTCACAGAAGGCTCAGAAATATCAGGGGAATCCCGGGTTTCTGGTTCTAAGGCTGGTTCCAGGCTGTGCCACTCACCACACTAACAAATGCTCCTCCTTTTTCTTCCCACTGATGGGGAAACAGCATAGCAAGGCAGTTACTGCAGAGCAGGAGATAAACTCAGAAAGGTTAAATACTCTGCTCCACGTCTGAAACCTAGTGAAGTCTTCCCACGTCTCCCCACCACACCACCCTAGCAATGACCTCACCTGCTAATTGCATCATCACACAAAGATGAGACCACATATCATGAAAATTCATCAGCTGTTTTACCAGTACAACATCCTTCCCGCTCTTTCTCCTTTGGGGAACTGCTTCTCTGTGCTCTAAACAACCATACGGCAGCGGTATGGGACGCCAATCAGCTCCCAGCACCCAACCCTATTGGTTGGGTCCACCGCTGGGCCATTCACAGTCCTCTATCCCTGACCACAATAACTGAGCCTCACATGGACACATGAGCCTAGTCAAGCCAATTGAAATCCTTCCACGAGATTTTTCTGCCTGGGCTAATTGGATAGAGCTCCCTTTTATTGCCTGGTCAGGGACTGTGAAGATGGCAGCCCAGGGGCCGGAGACAATGTTCCAGGCCCACAGGAAAAGAGCGCCACGTTCGGGGTCAACCATCCAAAGGCCAGTTTACCCAATCCATCCCAAGGTTTTGGAATATCATATAATAAATTTCTCTTTTCTGGACTTCTGGCCAAGATGGAGGCGTAGGTAGATCCACTTTGCCTCCTCGCACAACCAAAAGGACAACAACAAATTTAAAAATAAAAAATAACCAGATCTGCCAGAAAATCAAACTGTATGGATGTCCGACAACTAAGGAGTTAAAGAAGGAACAGTCATCCAGACTGGTAGGAGGGGCAGAGGACTTGCAGCAAAGCAGTGTCTGGAGGATCAGGGCAGGCGAGACGGCAGCTGGAAGACCAGGTGGTCCCACATTTGCACGTGGATAAGTCAAGAGGAACAACTGGGGAGCGAGACAGACCATGCAACCCAGGGTCCCAGTGGAGGGAAATAAACCCTCAAAACCTCTGACCGAAAAAACTTGTGGGGGTTGAGGCAGCGGGAGAAACTCCCAGCCTCACAGGAGAGTTTGTTGAAGAGACCCTCAGGGTCCTAGAATGTATGCAAAACCACCCACCAAGAAATCAGCACCACAAGGACCCAATTTGCTTGTGGTAGTGGATAAAGTGACTGAAAGCGGAAGAGAGCCGAGCAACCGGCATTGTTCCCTCTCGGACCGCTCCCCCACATACAGCATCACAACCCAGCCACATGGGTTGCCCCGCCCTGGTGAATACCTAAGGCTCCACCCCTTACTACCTAACAGGTGTGTGGAGACAAAAAAATATGGCCCAAATGAAAGAACAGATCAAAGCCCCAGAAAAAAATATAACTAAGCAATGAAGAGATAGTCAGCCTATCAGATGCAGAGTTCAAAACACTGGTAATCAGGATGCTCACAGAAATGGTTGAGTATGGTCACAAAATAGAGGAAAAAGTGAAGGCTATACAAAGTGAAATAAATAAAAATATACAAGGAACCAACAGTGAAGGGAAGTAAGCTCAGATTCAAATCAACAATTGAGAAGAAAAGGAAGAAATAAACAGTCAACCAGAACAGACAGAAAAAACAAGAATTCAAGAAAATGAAGAGAGGTTTAGGAACCTCCCGGACAACATTAAACGTTCCAACATCTGAATCATAGGGATGCCAGAAGGAGAAGAGGAAGAGCAAGAAATTTTAAAACATAATGAAGGAGAACTTCCCTAATTTGGCAAAGCAAATAGACTTCCAGGAAGTCCAAGCAGCTCAGAGAGTCCCAAAAAAGTTGGACCCAAAGAAGCACATACCAAAGCACATCAAAATTATATTACCCAAGGTTAAATATAATGAGAGAATCTTAAAAGCAGCAAGAGAAAAGGAGACAGTTACCTACAAAGGAGTTTCCATAAGACTGTCAGCTGGTTTCTCAAAAGAAAACTTGCAGGCAAGAAGGGGCTGGAAAAAATACTCAAAGTCATGAAAGGCAAGGACCTACATCCAAGATGACTCTATCCAGAAAAGCTAGCATTTAGAATGGAAGGGCAGATAAAATGCTTCCCAGATAAGGTCAAGTTAAAGGAGAGGATCATCACCAAGGCCTTATTATATGAAATGTGAAAGGGACTTATCTAAGAAAAAGATGATGATCCAAACTATGAATAGTAAAATGACAACAAACTCACAACTATCAACAACCGAACCAAAAACAAAGTAAGCAAACAACTAGAACAGGAACAGAATCATAGAAATAGAGACCACATGGAGGGTTATCAGTGGGGAAGTAGAGGTGGGAGAATGGGGGAAAAGGTAAAGAGAATAAGAAGCATAAATGGTAGGTAGAAGATAGACAGGGGGAGGTTAAGAATAGTGTGGGAAATGGAGAAGCCAAAAAACTTATATGTACAATCCATGGACATGAACTAAGGTGGGGGAATGCTGGTCGGAGGGGTAGTGTTGGGCGGAGGGGAATAAACAGGGGAAACAATGGGACAACTGTAATAGCATAATCAATAAAACATATGAATAAATAAACAAGTAAATTCCTCTTTTCTGACTAATATGGTTTACGCTACATTTCTGTCACTTGCAATAATCTGCCTTTCTCTCAGAAAACTCTTCTCAATCATTACTTCCAAGTTCCTCTACCCCTTCCTCTCAAATAACACAACTAAAAGAAAAACTACAATGGTTGAAACTTTTACTTAGGTCACTGGTCTCTGCTGACCCTCCAGGACAAAGTAGATGAAGAAAAGGAAGCTGGTACCTAAGAGAGTCGGGAGAGAACAAAGGGGCCAGGTAACCTCTGATGAATAATAAATAATCCACACCTGACAATCAGCAGCCAACTGCACTCGTCCTACTGGAAAAACCTGGCAGGGTTATTCCTTTTAAAAAAAAATTCCTCCAGCTATCACTTCTGACAAGTGTACAATGCCTAAATTCCAAGAGATATCCAAACCCCTTGCTCAGCTAGCCATTGTGGCCCTCCAGATTACCTTTGCATCCCCATCCACCCAGAGCCAATGCCAACCCCCTGCCCTACTCAGGCTGGCCTAATTCTGCAATCTGAAAACATACTGCTTCTCTCATGGCTAGGCCTACTGCCCAGAATGCCCTCCTCCTTTCCCTATGCACTTTCAAAGTACCCCTTCGACACCCATCTCAAGGTCCAGTCCCTCCACAAAATCTCCCTCAGCTTCTCCAGCAGATGCTGCTGTCTCCATTCTCTTAACTCTGGTGAAGCCGAGTCAGCCAGCTCACTAGGAAACTAAAGAGGAAGCACAGAGGGAACAAGTAGAAAACATTCAGCTCTGAGCACACTAGAGGGGCCAGTGGGCAATTACCAAGTTCTGCCACTTCTGCCCCACAAGAAAGGCCTGACATAGAATGGTGTGGGGAGCCCTCCACATTTAGATGGTAATTAGAGCCCCTAGGGGTGGGTGAGGATCTTTAGGAAAAGCCTGTAGTATACAGAGCTTTAAACGGAGGAAAAAGCCTGCTTGTTAGTGTATCACTCAATTGATCTGTCTCCTAATGTCACTCTCCTAAGTGTCCCATTCCCCCCACTAGGCAGTGAGCTGCAGGCTGGAATTACATCCTACACACCCCTGTCTCTGTCTGCACCCCGGCCCCACCTGGAGTGAGCACAGAACCAAGCACGATCACACTCTGCTCTCCCAGGGGCTGAGGTAGGCAGTGTGGCACCCTTAGCCCCATCTCACAGATGAAGACACTGAGGCTCACAGCCAGGAAGGGGCTCTCAGGTACAGGCAGTCGAGGTTCTTCAAGTGAAAAACCCAGATGTGAGTAACTCAATCAAAGAGAAAAAACAAAGGACTGTGTGGGTTCCGAGTGAACAAACAAGATCCTGGTACAACTGTGGAAAAAACCCTAGAGACCTGAGCCACGGAGAGGAAAACAACCGTTCTCTCCTGTGTCTACCCCTGACGGAGGCAGAGAGAATCACTTCCTCTTTACAGATCCATGGATAGGGACGAGGAAAGGCTATATTAATTCCACGATGCAGGAAACGGCCTGAAATTATAGAGGGAGGGCCAAATGAGGTGTCAGGAAAAAGTGTGCCCCACACAGAATCAGGAGCACTTCGCTTTGACTGCAGCTCCTCCGTGCCCTGCAACTTCTGGCCTGCCCTCACACCTCACAGGTGAAGTCACAAAACCCAGCAGAATGCAGGGAAGACATCACTCATCTCACTGGGGCTGCCGCAGAATTAAGTGAGACAGTAAAGCACGTGGGAAGATACGATATGCTAAAAGATAAAAAGCAATTAAAAAGAAAAAAAATTGACACTTCCCTCTGTCCTTATCCATCTTTGTATCTTCAAAAGCACCATCCCAAGAGAGGACTTGATGTGCCCAGAAACTCAGATATGATCATAATAGGGGGGACAGAATGCAGGCATGAAGAGGTGTAAATGCTGGAGAGTCACAAACCCAAAGAGAAGACAAAAGGGCCATCAAATAAAGTGATGTGCTGAGTGGCCCGCAGTTTAGTCTCTCTGTATGCCAGCTTCCTCCACTATACAATGAGGTGGAGAGGGCCAACATACATGGAAGCTGTTACCAAGAGCACCTTATAAAATCATCATCCACTTAACAGTGAGGCTTTTAATAGCCATATAAACGGGTCTCATCAGTCTTTGGCCTACAAGCTGCTAAACACAGTTTGTCAGCCCTCTAGAGTCACCCTTAACATAAGGACAAGACATAGAAACGGTGGCACTTGCCGCTTAAACGTGTTAAAACCATAGGTCATAATTGGAAACTGGTGTCCGACACTTGGAGCATTTTAACCACTTCAAGGCGGAGTTTTCTCTTCTGGCAACGTAAGAAGAGCAGCTCTCAGAGTAGTAACAATTAAATGTGAAAAACCAGAGTGCCGGCCACAGCAGTAGGTGCCTAATAAATGCTCATTCTCTTCCTTCCTCAGTGCTACACCTTCCTGGAGCTTCTTTGCCTGAAAGCCTGGCCTTCCACACTCCCCAACCAGGCTAGTGCAAGCCTACCACTCCTCACAAATTCCCAGCATAACCTGCACACACGAAAACTCACAAATCCGTCACCCGCCCTCCCTGGGGAACCGGCCACGGTTCCCTCCTCACACAGCTCGGCACCGTCAGGCAGGGATCTGAGCCCCAGCAGCCACTACTAGGATTTTCCCATGGTGCAATGCAACTTCCCCAACTTTTCCGGGCCCACAGTTTCCAAAGAAACCTAGCAGGCATTGTGCATAATCAACCACAAGTCTGGGCTAGCGAACAGACTGAGCTCTGGGCAGAGGCAGCGGGGAGAGCCAGAAAGTGAAAAGGCACCCGTGGTCCTGAAACCAGGTGGCAGGGACCAAAATCCAGGTCCTGCGCCAGGTTCCATGCTTCCATGCCGTACCACTGATTAAAGGCTAACAGGGGCTCTCGAAGAGCTGGTGGGTGGTGAAGAGCCTTAGAAATGCGGTGACAGACATCCCCCAGCGGTCCCCGGAGGCTGAACCTGGCTGGACCTGGCTGCACCTGGCACCAGAGAGTCAAGGCCTGCAGTGCCGGGTATTGTTCACGGCGGCGGCGAGGCTGGCGGTGGAGGTGTGAAATAAAGGTCCGCGCGTGGGCCCTTCCCCAGGCGGGCTAAAGGAGGAAAGGTGGTCCCCGTGGCCAGCACCACGGAGAGGAGTGGCACTCCCGAGTTCCCCCTCCGCGAGCAGGGGAGAGCAGTCGTGGGAGGCAGGTCCGAGAGTCTGGGCGGGGGTCCGACACTCACCGGCGCCCTCGGCGGGCTGCGGCGGGCCGACGACGCCGTTCAGGTAGAGAATAGGCAGCAGGTGAGGCTGCGTCTTCTCCAGCGCCGCGCGCAGGTCCTGGAAGTGGTCCCGCTCCTTGGTCAGGAGCAGCTTGAGCAGCAGCTCCGCCTTGGTGCCTCCCGCCTCCTCGTCCAGCTGCCGCCGCTCGCCGGGGCTCAGCGCCCCCGCGGCCTCGAGCAGTCCGAGCACGGCCTCCACCTCCGTCATGGCCTGGGCCAGGCTCTGCTGACACTGGGCGAGCAGCTCCCGGCGCTGGGGCTCCATGGTGGCGGGCCGCCCCGCCCCGCCGGACGGCTCCCGGGCTCCCGAGGGGCCCCGCGGCGCCTCGGGGCGGCGAGCGCCTGGCTGCAGCCCTAGCGCGCCGGGAGCCGAGAGGCGGCGGGAGCCATGAGCCGGGGGGCCTGGGTGGGCTGGGGGCCCGGGCGGCGGGCGGCGCTCAGCTGCGGCCGCCTCCCGGGCTCAGGAGCGCAGCCATGTTGGCTGCGGCGGCGGCGGCGGCGGCGGGACTGGAGGAGGAGGAGGAGGAGGAGACGGAGGAGGAGGAGGCGGAGGTGGGGACGGCGGCCGGGGCGCGCCCCGAGGCCGGGCTCCAGCCGGGCATGCTCCCCCTCCCCCTCCGCGCGCACCGCCTGTCGCTCCCTCCCGGCCCCGCGAGAAACTCGCCGCGACACCCCGGCCCCCCGCGCCGCTCCCCAAACTAGATCCCAACTCCCAGGGGAAAGTGGACCGGGCCGCGTCCGCCAGGCCCCCGACGGCTCAGCTCGGCCTGGCCGGTGCGCCCTGGCCCGTCTCACTGGGACCCCGCGGCCGGAGCCCAGCGGTCGCCCTCCTGATCCTCCACTCTGGTCCTTCCGAGCGCCCGGACGGCGGGCCCCGAGGGGATGGACCAGGGGAGGGGTCCTCGCCCCAGGCCCGCCAGGGAGGTGGGGGCGCAGCGCCCGATCGCTTTCCTAGTCCGCGAGGCCCAGGCGCCGCTGGGGATGAGGGACGTGGACTTAGGGACTCCGCGGGAAGCCGCCGGAACCCCTAACCCCATCGGCCAGGCACACGGCCAGCCCTCAAAAATAGACCTCTCAAACAAAAAACCCTGACCCACCCCATCCAGGGTCTCTTAATCTGAGAACTCCAAAAGTAAGCCTGGAGACAACTGAGGGTGAATGGGCTCCCCTAAACTTGGACATCTCCAAATTAAGACCTCCCCGGAATCTGTGAGAGTTCCCCACCTCCAAGGAGCTTAGTACAGAGACTTTCCCAGTATAATCTCCTGAATTTTGGTTAATCAGGACCTCTCTCCTTACCCCCACTTGAGATGGGTTTGTCCCCAGAACCTAAAGGGGTTTGGATGTTGGGAAGAGGCGGTGATGTGTTCGGGATGCGGAAGAAAGTGGTGGGCGTCTACTGTAGATCATTAATCTTTTGGGCCACAGAAGTGCTCTCCCTGCTAGAGGTCACCCCCACGGGAAGAGGCCAATCAATGGACTAGAGAAATAGAAACCTTGCTTCTGTGATGCCCCAGTGAGGATCCAAGGTCCTGCCCCAAGTATGTCTTCTGCCTTCCATCACAGCCCTTTGCAAACACATACCACTTACCTTCAGAGAGGACAAGGTTCTTAAAAGCTGGAATCCCAACTGATTGTGCTCAATGACCCCATTACACTAGTGCAGAGTGGGGTCCCAGGGCCACTGCAAACAAATGTATGTCTGTGTTGTAATGGGTGAATCTCACTTACCAACACTGAGAGCCAGGCAAGCTTTTCCTACTGTCACCCCCACTGCCATCACTCTCCTTCCAACAAAAGGGAAATTCTCCTTCAGATTGTCTTTTTCAAAGGGGCGGAGTCACTTTTATTTAATGGAAACAAACTCTCTATATTGTGGTTAAAACAAGAGTATCAGAATTTGCATGTCAGTTTTGGGTTTCCTTTTAAGTAGATGCACAACATGAGGGCCAATCGATTGCCCTGGCTGAACTCAGTTTCTCCTCAGGAAAACGGGGTGTAGTGCATGTGTTCGTTCAATCAGGGGTGATTAGCCTCGGGTTCATGAATAAACCTGAGGGTGTCAGTGAAGCTTTTGAAATTATCTGAACTTTTCTGTGGATATTTATGTGTATTGTTAGGATAGAGGTCCATGGCTTTGATTGAACTCTCCAAGGCTTCCCTGACCCCAAATGGACACCAATGGCAGAACAAAACTATTTTAAGCTGCCTCCCTGCTCAGAGAGTCTGGGCTGCTATGGCCGAGCAAGGTGCTAGGAGAGGGGAAGGCTGGCTCTTGCACAGTGCCTGGGGTCCAGACAGGCTCCCCAGCTCCTGCAGCCCCCTCCTGCCCCTGAGAAGTGGTTCCCCCTTCTGGCCACCACTTCCCTTATAGCAACTGCAGAGCCTAAAGCATCCAAAAAGGCATCCACCCTTCAAGACACACCTGGACCTCTGTTCTTAGCAGAATTAACTAGAAATCTAGGGGGTGGGAGGAAGGTGAAAAGGTGGGGGTGGGGAGGAGGGAGAAATTGAGACTAATTTGGTTTATGGTTAGACCCAATCGCAAGTCTCCATTCAGAAGCAAAGGGTGCAGGAGACAGAAGGGGGCAGAGGGAAGGCGCTGTCTCCCAGTAACCCCGAAAAGGCAGGTGGGGAGCATGTGTTTTGTCCCTGGAAGCCTTCCCAGGAAGCAAGCAGTGAGGAAGTCCATTTGCTAAGAGTGCTTTCTCCCAGGGGCTGTGCTGTGATGGACACTACTTTCAACAAACCCTTTATTGGAAACTCTGGGGTTTTTATGCAAAACATAAATTCTGGAAGAAATAGTTTACTTTAGAAATATATTCAACTTTAAAGTTCCTTGAACCAGTGATTTTGGTATGACTTTGAATTCCCGTAGCATTTGTACCCTTCCAGGCACCTTCCCGCACACTGTATACTTCATGCCCTGCTCTGGGTTGAATTGTGCTCCCCCGTCCCCTGCTCCAAAAAAGAAAAAAAAAAGATACGTTCAAATCCTAACTCCTAGTACCTGTGAATTGGACCTTATTTGGAATAAAACCTTTGCAGATGTAATCAAGTTAACATGAGGTCATAGATTATGGTAGGCCTTAATCCAATGACTGGTGTTCTTAGACGAGGAGGGGAATTTGGGCTCAGGCACACAGACAGAGGAGAACCCCACATGGAGACAGAGGCAGAGGTTGTAGTGATGTGTCCCCCAGCGAAGGACCCCCAGGGAATGCTGGTAACCACGAGAAGCTAGGAGAGAGGCTGGGAACCCATTCTTCCTCAGAGCCTGCAGAAGGAACCAACCCTGCAACATCTGGGTTTTGGACTTTGGGCCTCCAGAACTTCGAGAAGCACATTTCTGCTGATCTAAGCGCCCCCAGTTCGTGGTAACTGGTCCTGGCAGTCCCATGAAATCAATACAGTCTCATCACAAGGGGGTAGATAGGAGGGACAAAGATGGGCATCCCATCTCATAAGGCACCTTGTCACATTGCTCTTTTACTGTCTGAGAATTTCTCTATAGATTTACCCGCCTCTCCTGCTTTCTTCTGATCTTAGCAAAAGAGGGTCTCTCCTTGCGAACACCCTTCCCATGCTCGATATAATCCCTGTACCTTCCACACACATGCGCGTGCACACACACACATGGTCTCCCTCCCCTTGGGCTCATGCCTCCTTCCCCTTTGTCAGCAAACAGGCTCAGAGCCCCCCTTCCCTCTCCACTGCCTGACATGGGGACCACTGCATGTTCACAGAGCTCTCCCTCCTCAGCTGGAGCTTTACCGTCCAGCGTCTGCTAACAGCTCTACACGGGGAAACTGCTCTCTTCGCCTTGATCCCGCGCCGCCACCACCAGGCCTCTCCTCCAGCCTCGGCTCTGCTCTGCGTCGCCCCGTCTGAGAAGATCTTTTTCTTCCTCCAACCCCTCTTCCCCCACGGGCTCCTTTCTCCCCACAGTCGGCTCTTCATTTCTCTTCTCTCCCCACAGCGCAACGGGAAATCACGTTGGAGCTGGACAGATAGGAGCTCAGATCCCAATGCTGAGACTCACTGGCTACGTATCCCTCGGCCAGTTACTGAACTTTCCTGGGCCTCTACTCTTGTGCCTCTAAGTGGGGAGTGGAGGGCTATTAGGAGAATCTAATGCCAGGAGTTACGCACAGCCCTAGCACAGTGCCCGGTCTCTGGCGGAAGTATAATATAGACACCCCCCCCTCCATGTGGTGCTGGAGCCGGCACCTTCTGCAGTCAGAATGCCTGATTTAAATACTAGCTTTGCAACCTGTTATCTGGGTGGTGTTGGTTAAACCAACCCACTGTGCCTCAGTTTCCTCATCTGTAAAATGGGGGTATTGACGATAGTATCAAAGTGGCTAATGCTCAGTGGTAGGCGTTACTCTCTTGTAGCTTTCACCCTCATGCCTCTGGGAGGAAAGACCGTCCACAGCCTGTGGCAACAGGTTTTGAGCAGTGGTTTCCAGGTTCCTGAATGAAAGATTTACATTTCGCTTATGTTTAGATGGTGAGCAGGGGCCCCTTCTACCTTGTTCTCTGCTGTATTCTCCTAGCAGGCACTTGGCATGTGTTAGGTGCTCAGTAGATACTTTGTAATTAATAAGTGAACATACGAATGAATGAACTAAAGAATTTTGCATTGAGGCCCCTTTTTTAAAAATATATCTCCTGTACGTGGAAAGATGGGGAAGGAGGACACCTACAAAAGGAGTGGCGTCATGAGCAAAGGCAGAGGTCCACACACTCTCTCGGGTGCCCCAGGATGTTTGGTGCAGGTTGGGAGCTCCATGCCGTACCCATTCCCTGCCCACTGCAAAGCCCCTGCCTCCTGGGGGCTGAGCACAAGACCCCTACCCTCTCCTGCCTTGCCCTGCCTATCAGCTTGGTCCATCAGACCTTACTAAAGATGCCCCTGGTCAGAAATCCATGCTGAGCTGAAGGCACCGAAGTGAATGTAGTCCGAGGGCACAGCCCCTTTCCAGGTTTCTACAAGCACAGTGCTGCCCGGAAGAGTTAACCCTGTGATTCAGAGCCCCTTCTCCACATCTCAACTTAGATGTTACCTGCTTTAGGAAGCCAGGCGTGCCTTACCAACCTCCACTCTAGAGGTCCAGATGTCTCTGCTCCTTGCTCTCAATGCAACTTTCTACCTCCCCTTTAGTAACATCAGTCAATGTGTTAAAATAGTTTCCTTCTTGTAACCCTGTAGTAGACAGAATGCCCCCCCGCAAAGATGTCCATACTCTTGTCCCCATAATCTTTGCATATGGAATATGTGAACTTACGCAGCTAAAGGGACCGTGCATATGTGATTAAGGTTACAGGCTGAAATAGGGAGAGTATCCCAGATTGTCCAGGTGGCCCAATATAATTGCATGAGCCCTTAAAAGCGGAGAACTTCTCAGGCTGGAGGCGGTGGAAGGGAAAGTCAGGGAGAAGGGTCTGACTTGCTGTTGCTGGCTCTGAGAGGTAGCGGCCCACACGCCAGGACCGGAGAGAGGCTCCAGGAACGAAGGGCAGTCCACAGCTAACAGCCAGCAAGGAAACAAAGACCTCAGCCCCACAACAGCAAGGAACTGGATTCTGTCAACAGTGTAACAAGCCTGGAAATGGAGGCCACCTGGCCAACACCTTGACCTTAGCCTTGTGAGACCCTGAGCGGGGAAACCAGTGCAGCCAAACTGTACCGCTGACCCACAGAGCTAGGAGATACTAAATGTAGATAGTTTTAAAGCTCTGGGTTTATGGGAATTTGGTTATGGCAGCAAGAGAAGACTAAGAATCCCCAAGGACTGTGAACTCCTCAGGGACAGGAGCAGCATCCACTGGTCCACTGTCAAACCCCGAGCACCTCCCGCAGTGTCTGCCGTTTAGCAGGTGCTCCAGAAACCCTGTTGGATGAGGGGACGGAGACCTCTTCTTCCACCAGGAACTGCTTCTGGGCTAATTTCTTCAGGCATCTTTGAAAAACAGAATCCAGTTTTCCGCCAGTAACTGGAGGAAAAGTTTTCAAATGAAGATACCTAAGAAGCTGGGCCTTCACTGCAGGCTGAGTGAACTGGGGCCCCAGGGCCTCTGATCCTGGGTCTTATGTTCTTTTTTTTTTTTTCCTTATGTTCTAATGGATAAGCAACAGTTGTTCCCTGGAGAAACGGGCCCCAGTGCTCTGCTCCACATGCGCAGTTCCTTTGACAGTAAACAAGACATTCTGCAAGAGTCTGTACACATGTGAGCAGGCGTGTGCACCGCGAGAGAAGTGTGAGGGCATCGGAGGCAGCAGTGGGACTGCTTCAGTGTCTGGGTGTCGATGAGTACAAGTCGGATGTGCGTGCGTGAAGAAGCGATACTTTCTAGGATGGTTTCCCACCCCACCCCAGAAATTGCAGGTGGCCCAATATCCAAGAGGTGACATTTAAAAGGATTTCCTTTTTTATCCACTCATCTCCCGATGGACACTTGAGCTGCTTCCAAATCTTGGCTCTTGTAAATAAAGCTGCAGTGAACATAGGGGTACATATGTGGTTTTGAATTAATGTTTCAGGTTTTTTTCAGATATATTCCCAGAAGTGGAATCGCTGGGTCATAAGGCAGTTCCGTGTTTAGTTTTTTGTGAAAACTCCATACTGTTCTCCACAGTGGCTGCCCCAGTCTGCACTCCCACCAACAGTGCACTAGGGTTCCCTTTTCTCCGCATCCTCACGAGCACTTGCTGTTTGTTGATTTAAGAGTTGCTGCACATTTACACAATGGAATATCACTGGCCCATAAAAGAAAAAGAGAGAGAGAAAGGGGGTGGGGAGGTGGAAGAGGGCAAAAGGGGGATGAAGGGGGACCTGAGGATGGGAAGAGAGTTTGCTTCGGGTGACGGACACACGATGCAGTGTGCAGTTGATGCCTTGTTGAGTTGTACACTTGAAGCCTGTGTGGCTTTTTTAACCAATGACACCCAATAAATTCAAATTTTAAAAAGTGAAAGTAAAATAAAAGGATTTCCTTGACGAATTCCTTATAACAATGGACTGTCCCAGGATACTGAAGGTGAAATTCTGTTTATGAAAATGCCATGTTTCACACAACCTTTTAGAAATACTATGCCAGGGAATGAACTGTGCCTGTTTAGAAAAAAAGTAGTTTCCACTGGGTGGCTCCTCAGACCATGAAGGCATTTTTCCTCGGACCACTTTTGTTCTTACTTCAGGAATAGCCCAGAGGCAAACGCCCTAATCTTTTAAAACAGGGAATCTGAAAGAGGCTCATCTCTAGTGATGAATCTTGCCCACAGGACTGGGACAGGGCAAAATTCTGAGATCAGAGATTCAGAGCGTTTGACAAGCTTACAGAGGGTTAATTAATGATTAATAATAATTAATGACTATTTATTGAGTACCTACTGTGGACGAGGCCCCAGGCTAGGCCCTAAGGCTACTCACCTCCTTCTACAAACGAAGAGCCAGGAAGTTGCCTGTCCAGAACCACACAGTCAATTACTGTCGGAACCTGGGCGAGGATTTACGTCTGTCACCTGAATTCACCGCTCTTTGCACTCCAGCCCGTGCCCTCCGTTGGAGTCCTCAGCTTCAGTTCTCCATCCTTCCTGAATACTACTCAAACTGTCTGCAGCATCTGCAAGGCTTACGCCCCAACTCCTCCCCCTTGACCTCTCCCTCCCATTAAAACTCTCCTAAAGTGGGTCTCTTCTACAGAAACCAGCTTGAAGTCACATTTGGAAAGGCTCTGAAACTAATTGATAACTTCCTGGTTCCTTCTGCTAAAGGACTGGTATTTTGACAACAATGACGCTGAACCTGGGGTCGGAGCAGCTGTCTGGGTGAACCCCACTGGGTCAGGACTGGCCTGCATAGTCTTCATCCGTGCTCCCTCCATTCTTCAGAATACTGCTGCTCCCTCACTTCCTCAAGAGTCTTCCCTAGCTCCCCATTGCCTACAGGACCACCTGCAGCTCCTTAGATAGACATCCAAAGCCTGCTGTCTTCGAACTTTATCTTCTCCCCTCCTCCAGTGCTCCGGTGGCCTCCCCATGCTGTCCTCCCCTTGGCAGCCCCTCCTTCTGGCTCCTCTTTACCTACACAACCACCCTCTCATTCTTTGGGGCCAGGAGACCCTCCTGCTCACTTTACCTGTCCCTCCCCAGAGCTCCAGATGTGCATACCCCTTGATCACTCTTCCCTCATTGCTGTTACCCACTTCTTCGCATCGTTTGTGAGTTTCCCCGGGATGTATTTCACCACCCAAACACACTGGGGTCAGTAGCCTAGCACTGGTATTTCTCTCAGATCTCTCACAACATGGCCTAGGATAGCGAAGACCTGGAGTAGGTGCTTCAGAAAAACTCGAAGATTGAAAGAACCAAAGCAAGGGAAAGTGGGGCAATACAGAGCTGACAGCCTTTATTTAGATCTCTGTTCGAAAGTCTCCTCTTCAGAAGCCCGCCTTTCCTGGCCTCTCCTCTAATTTATCAAAATCGTGGTTCTATTCCCTTTGAGCAGTTTTTCTTCCTGGCACTCATCACATTTTGCATTATTTTGTATGGGACTCTGTGTTTAGTGGCTGTCTCCTACTGACTGTAGCTCCACTGAACACCTGTCTAGCTCATTTCTGGATCTCCAGCATCTATCTGATGAATGATAGTCTCAAAACTATTTATTGAAAGAACAAATTAGAGAAGGAGAGATTATTTGCTTCTGGTGCCTATAATTGCACTCAGGAACTCCCTAAGGGAGCACTTCCACCTCTGTAGTCTAGACCAAACCCGCGTCTGGAAGGACCAGTATCTGTGGGGTTACTACAGCGCCAGCCACAGAGCAAATTGATAGTTCCCTTTTCCTGAGTATTAAGTACATGCCAGGCACTGTACCGAATGCTTCCCCTGCAGCTCCTAGTTATCGTCCGCCACACTCAGAGGTAGTAGGTACCTCGATCAGCTCCATTTTACAGATGAGGGACCTAATGCTGAGTATTCGTACACCTCCAGCCCTACTAGATGTATGTGTCTCCCGTAGGGGAGAAAATCTCTAATGCAGGGAGTGGCCAAGAAGACTTAGAGATGTTTTCAAAAATGCATCAAAACTACCCCTGCCTTCAAAGGAATGAAATCCAGCTGCCAGAGAATAGGCCAGAAAGCAACAGTGGTCCTGTTTTTGCAGACAGATGTAAAGTATATGCTAATGAAGCCATGGGCCTGCTCAGACTCTTGGAGGTGTGAGAATGCCCTGAAGCCAAAAACAGCATGTTAGAAGGGACAGTGCAGCTTGGCAACTCTGGCTTGGGTAAATCAGAAACCCACCTGGACCCCAACCCTTCCAGGGCATTCAAAGTCATTTAATATATTCTCTCAACTGTCTCTCCCCTCCATGGAGTGGTGATAACAATGCCTCACGTCCATGTGGAGGCTCAGAGAAGCAGCCAGCTCGGGTCCTTGAAGATGGCAAGTGATGGGATCAGAGTTAGCATCAACAGCCTTAGGAGCAACTCCCCCAGGTGTCAGCACCCAAGTCACCTTTGTGCAGAATCAGCAGCTGGAGAAACAGCTGCTATAAAACGCTGGCCTCCAGTTTCCAGCTGAACCATCAGCTTTCCTGGATTGTTCCTTGGTCGGAAAGCCCTGCCACGAGAGGCCTCATTTAGGCAAGTATGGTCCTATGAGGTGTTCCTGCATCAGGCTATAGCAGAGGTTGCTGCTTGAGTCTAAGGCATGAAGACCTCTGAAAGACTGAATATATAAAATGGACAATGGCCGGACCATCTGTAAAAAACAGAACTCTGAACTACAATTTGAAGCAACCGGTCCAGAGAGCTAGCCCACCATCTACAGCAACTAGTACAGGAAACCAAAAATCAACTCCAGTAGAAACTGGCCCAAACAGCCAGGATGTGATCATTGAAAGCTTCCCTAATTTCTGCATGCACTTGCAGCTTAGGACCAACTGGAGAAAGCCAAAAATGCCCCCTAATCAATCACCTAGAATGCTCATTAGTTAACCCCCTGCCAACAGCCTCCACTCAGTGCGCACAGTCCGCCTTTTCCCACCACTCACGACCCACCAATAGCAAGTGATAGTGGCTGCCACCTCTGCTAGAACAAGCTCGGAATGGAGAGCCTTGCTTCTTCTCATTTGGGTGATCTTCATTTATTTCCACACCTCCTAATTGTCTAATTGCTTTGTGACTCAGTTTTCTTGTCTGTACAACGGGATAATAATTCTGGGCAAAAATCTTTGAGAAGGAAACTGCCTTGGAGGGCGGAGGAGCCTCCTGATACTACCCCTGTCCCCCGGTCACCTCTGATCTCAACTCAGCTGCCACATAACCTACTTCCCTTTTGTTCTTAGCATACCTGGGTATATCCCCAAGTCCAGCTCCTTTCATTGTTCTCAAGACAGGAACCTTAAGCCCAGGAAGGAAGAGTACCTGTGGAGGCCTCCAAGAAACCAGTCTGAGTCTCCAGTTTCTCCCCACTTACTCCCAGACTTCCAAAGCAAGTACATGAGCCTTCTCAGGAACTCCATGGGTATCACCGAGTGCCTACAGTGAAGCCAAAGCAGGCTAAAGAGAGCAACGTAAAGGCCAGCCGTGTCCCGGACACAGAGCTCTGCCCTCTGCAGGGACTCGTCCTCCTTGGTGTCAGGGCACCCCATCCAGCCTCTCTAGCCCTCTTTTATTCAGGCTCCAGAGAAGTCCCTTCTCCTTCCTTGAAGTCAGCCTCACCCAAGGCTGGCCCCAGCTTCTCACTGTAAGACAAAAGCAAGAACACAAGAGTGAGTAGTCCCCATCCTTTTCAGCACCGTGCCATGCACTATTTTAACAGCTTCACTCATATCAACTCTTAGTCCTCAGAACAACCCTCCAAAGTATGTACCATTATTAGCATATCCGCTTCAAAAATGAGGAAGTCACAGAGAAGTCAGATAATGTGCCCAAGGTCACACAGTGAACAAGAAGAACGGTGGTGAAAAGCTGTGTCCAGAAATGGACTCTTCATCGCCTCCCCGTACCACCTCTGGATGCTTTCAAATCAACACAAATACTAACAGAAGTATCTTTGGGGAGTGTTTCAAAGTTGAGAGCAAGATTTACTGACGTCTCAGAAAAACGCTGGGTTCTGCCCTATTCATCCTTAGTGTGCATTTTGGTTCCACCGATATTCCCTAAGCCCTGAGAGAAGTCCGAGAGGGCAGAAATGAAGAAGGCCTTCTCCACCTCAGATTAAGTACTTTTCTGGGAACGAGGAGGCCATCCTGCTAACCCTCCCACCAATGACTTCAGGGCCTCCCAAATGGTGAAACGTGTCTTACGTTCAGAAGAAAGCAGGATGCGCAGATCACTAGACAATACATGGGACACCAGAGGGGGGAGTGAATTTGACATCCAGATTCTTGGCCCCAGCCCAGGCCTACAAGGCCAGGCCCTCCAGGGCCAAGGATGGAGAATCTGTACCCAGAATAATCTAATCAATAGTCTGGGAAACAGTGAACCCCACACTGGAACTCTACGAAGTCCCTTTCTAGGGACAGTCAGTGCAGCCTGCATTTTAAGCTTAGAGAGCTTCACACTGACCTGCACAGGGGCCTGAACCAGCAATCCCCAATGCCGTGCTAGGTGGAGAGGGAACAGAGCTGCAGGAAGGTCTCTCTGGGCCCCCAGGTAGATCATTCTTTAACCTCTGCTGCTGCCACCTCTACTGGAATGCAGGCCCTGGAGGCACGGGGCCAACCGAGGCCAGTTTGTGGAGACTTGTCTGTCCTCCACTAGACTCTGAGCTGCAGGAGGGAAAAGGCCAGGTTTGTTCATTTTTATTGGTTAACTCCTCCTGTCACCCCCTCCTTCCTTCTGACACTTTGGGACTTTCAGTAACTGTCAGCTGAACGAATAAATTAATGACAGAGGGAGACAGATGTGTTAACAGCTAACAGTAATTCGAGCAGAGTGGAGTAAGTGCTAAGTGGTGGCGGAATGAGTCGTTATTGCTGACAGGGAAGGAAGAGGGAACAGGCATTCATCCTCTGTCCCCTTGTCCCCTGCACTGTCAAAACAGACTCTTAAGTCTCCCTCCCTTCCTGTCCCTGCACGTGAAGAAGAAAGCAGAATGCGCATGTGTGCAGTTTAAAGAATAATTCCAAGACAAACACCCATACAGTCACCCCCTCTTTGACCCCCAGGGTTGGAAATAGAGCCTTGCCAGAACCCCAGAAGCCCCCGAGTTCTCCTCCATGACAGCCTATCACCCCTCACGTGACCTCCTCCAACCTCTGTCCTGAATCTGGTGTGAACATTTTCTTGCTTTTTTTTAAAAGATTGGCCATGAAGGTATGTATCAGTAGATAACCCATTGTCTAGAGTTGCCTGGCTTTGAATTTTCTATGACTGCACAGTATCTTCTTCTGTGGCTTGCTTCTTTTGTGCAACGTGGGTTTTTTGGGAGTGTTGCCCATGTAGATGCTCATTGCTGCTCATTCGATTCTATTATGAAAATACCTCCTGATTTTCATAGCCCTTCTCCTGTTGATGGTTATGGGAATCGCGTCCAGCCTTTGGTGGTCACTAGCAATGCCGCTGTATGTGACTCCTAAAACATGGCACAGGCCTGCTACCCAGGTTGTTACGGTGCTCCGCAGCACAGGTTCCTCCCATCTTGCGCCACTCTCCTCTGCACGTGCTTGAGCTGCTTAAACTCCCAGAAGGCTGCTTGAGCTCCAGCCATCACATCTAACTTTCAGCTACCAAAAAGTAGAAAAGAAAAAGAACATTCCACCATCTTTTTGGACTTTCAGAAAATTACACAAGATCCTTCGTCCCTTATCCCAGTGGCCAGACTTAGTCTTGTGGACACAGCTAACTGCATGTGGTCCGGAAGTGCAGTCTTCACTCTTGGTACCTTCGCACTGACCTGAAAACTGGGGGAGTTCTGTCATTTGAAGAAGAGACAATGGACTCTCAGGACAATGAACACTGTCCGCCCTACGTGTCCTTGCTCAGAAGAGAACTGCCAGGCAGTTCTGCCTAATACTCACCAACACACACACACGCACATGCACACCCCATGACACAAGATGTTGGTGAGTACAATGTGTAGGGAACAAGCCACATCCTTAAACATTGCAAGCTCACCTGCCTGTTCGCCTAGGAAACTGTGGTGCCCACTGGCCAACGGTAAAGGGAGTTTTTTCCCAGTTATAGTCTTGGCATTCTCCTCTCTGAGTTCTCTACTGCTCATGTTTTTAAGTCTGGGGCTTTTCCCCCAGCCTCTCCTAAGGGACTGGTAATTAAAGCCCCTTTGGTACGTAACTGCTGCACTGAAACCAGATGGGGTGTCTTAGAAGCCCACCCGTCCAGCCCGGGTAAATATAGATATATAAACGTAACTGCAGACAAGTCCACTTCTAACATTCCAATAATTCTCTGCCTCAAAGGCTCCCTAGCTGCTGGAAAAATATGGCCAGGGCGGTTCTAGGCCCTTTGTAACCTGGCTCCACCCACCTCTTCAACGATGACTGCCGTCCAACACAGACCAAAATAAAACGGTAACAGTAACAACGATGATGGTGCCACAACCGGTGTGGCTCAGTTAGTCGTCCTGCAAAGCTGCTGCGATTCCCGGTCAGAGCACGTGCCCGCGTTGTGGGTTCAATCCCCGGTTGGGGCACACACGAGAGGCAACTGATGTTTCTCACATCGATGCTTCTCTCCCTCCTTCTCTCCCATCCTTCCCCTCTCTCTAAAGGTAAAGAAGCAAAATCTTTTACAAAATAATGATGGTGATGGTGATAATAATAGTAATAATAATACTGGAAGTTGTTATTAAATTAGTCTATATTATGTGCCATTTCCTGTCTTATGCTATTGACATACATTTCTTTCCTTTAATCCTCACTGGACCCTTAAAATCTTGGCATTTTTGCCATTTTACAGATGAGGAAATTGAGGCTCCAAGAGCTTAGGGAGTTTTCCCAAAGTCCTAAAACTGCTGTGATATTAGAATTCTGTGATGTGGTTAAGTCCTGCTCACCTTCAAGAGGGAAGCGCAAATGTCCTTTCCTCCACGTCCCACCCCCGACCCTAAGGCAAAATGTAGTGCTTCCTCCCTGCGCTCTCCTGAGCTGTGCTCATTCTGTTTATAGCACTTTATAGACAAGTATTCAACAATGAATCACTGGGTACCTACTATGTACCACGTGTTACGGTGTGTGGCTGTGTTCCTGTCTTCCTGCCCAGCTAGACCTGGGTATGTTGGTGGAAGGCTTTGAGTCTCTCTTTAAAATATATATGTATATTATTTTAATGTTCTAAAATATTGACAACATAAAATTTCCCATGATAGCCGTTTTTGTATATAGTTCAGTAGCGTTAAGTATATTCACATTGTTGTTCAGCCAGTCTCCAGAACTCTTTCATTCTGCAAAACTGAAACTACACCCATTAAAGAACTCCTTCATCCCCCCGCCCCCCAGCCCCTGGCAACCACTCTTCTGCTTTCTGCCTCTCCGAACTTGACTGCTCTAGGTACATCATATCAGTGGAATCATACAGTATTTGTCTTTTTTGTGACTGTGTTATTTCATAAATTCCTCAAGGTTCACCACGTGATAGCCCTTGGCAGGATTCTCTTCCTTTTTAAGGCTGACTAATATTTCACTGTGTGTACAGACCACATTTTGTTCGTCCATTCATCTGTCAGTGGGCACACGGAGTTGCTTCTGCCTCTTGGCCATCGTAATAATGCTGCTATGAACATGGGTGTGCAAATACCTCTTCAAGACCCTGCTTTCAGTTCTTTTGGGTATATGACCAGAAGCACGTGGGTATATGCTGGATCTGTGGTCATTTCATCTGTAATGAACCTCATCCTGTTTTCCACAGGGGCTGCACCTTTTTACATCCCCACAAACAGTGCCTGAGGGTTCCCATGTCTCCATACCCCCACCAACGCTTGTTTTCTGTTTATTCTTTGTTTTTGTTGTTATAGTAGCCATTCTAATGAGTGTGTGGTGTTTTACTTTTTTTAAATTCTTGCTAAATAAGCCCAGACTCTGGCATATCAGAGTGCTTATGAAGTGAATGAATGAATGAATGAATGAATCTGACCACAAATGGATGACGTAGTTTGGGTTTCAAGGATATGGTCTATGAAGAAATAGTCTCCACTAGGTCAGTGTCTCGTCCAAGGTCAAGAACCTGAATTTGAACTGCAAAATCACAAACTCTGTACATAATGGAAGCTTTCCTCTGAGCCCCAAGGCATTTGTCCCTGCCTGCCAGGCCCCAAAGGCCCATCTTCAGTCCTCTTGGTGAGTAGATCCTAGGGGATGGGGGCCGAGGGGTGGGGGCAGATGGGTGGTAGGCAGCTCCTCTCTAGGGTCATCTCACCCGTCTGGTTCCATCTTGGGTAAGGCAAACAAATCCAGGAAAAAGAAACTTTCTGACTTGCAAAATCCAAAGACCCCAAGCCTCCTCAGCCCACCAGGGATGCTCTGGGAGCTGGGGCGGGGCGGGAAGGGGTGGGGCAAGCCAGCGTCCCCTCCTGGCCCGGTGCTCAGTGGCGCAGAGCTAGTCGGGTTTCATCGACACTTGCAGGCTGACTTGAAAGCTAAAGAAGTGACTGCCACCGCTGCCTGAGAACTCCTCCGGATGCCTGCAGGCTCGTGCTGGGCTGAGTCACTTCCTCACCTTAATTCTCCCCTAATACCTTCCCTTTCTCTGCAGCTTTACTGTCTGGCACCGCTGTCTGGGTGTATAAAGCCTGGTGAAGCTGAGCAGGTGGGTTGGCTCAGCTGTCTGCCCAGATATTACACACCTGACCATGACTGGGGATAGAGGATGTGGGGGGTGAACGTGGGGGCAAAATTAAAGCCAGGTTTGTCTGCTAACTCTGAACTGCACCCTGATCCCCTCGGCCAGTTTGATTTCTGCAAGCCCGAGCACAAGTCGTCACCTCCAGGCAGGAGTCCTGAGGCCGAGAGCAGGGGCTGCTGGAGGATGGAACAGAGGACAAGGGCGGGGAGCCACGGCTGCTTTGGGTTCCAGGCACTTCCATCCCATGCCACCTTCCCTGGAGAAGCTCTCCCCTGCCACCTCTGGGGGAACAGGACTGCATCCTGAAGGTCAAATGTAAAGGTTATGTTATGTGTGCCAGTCTTTCTACTGGCCTGGGCCTGCCTGTTTGTGGAAGTACCACTCATCCTCTCACCTGTACTCCTCCCTTCCCTGTCTACAGCTAAACCTTTCCTTTAGGGCCCTGGATTCTGCGTCTCTGTCTCCTTAACAGTGCATCCTGTATCTGCCTGCCTCAGCTTGTACATGCTAAGATAGAAACCAGGACAAAGTTTTAATTTTTATAAAAGTTATTCGTTCATATAGCTGAGAGTTAAATAGTGGTATAAGAAGACTTAAGGCAAAGAGCCCTGGCTGGTGTGGCTCAGTGGATTAAATGCAGGCCTGTGAACCAAAAGGTCACTGGTTTAATTCCCAGTCAGGGCACATGCCTGGGTTGCAGGCCAGGTCCCCAGTAAGGGGCACACAAGAGGCAACCACACATTGATGTTTTTTTTCCTCTCTCTTTTCCTCCCCCTCTCTCTAAAAATAAATAAAATCTTTTTTAAAAAAACTTAAGAAAAAGAACTCTCTCCCTCATCAGAGATAGAGCCCTTCATTCTTTATGACTCATTCTTTTGGCATTTATCACAATTTCCTGAATAGTGGAGTTTTATTATTCCTTCATGACTTTTTCCGTTTTAGGCTCTACTTACTGTGTTTCCCGCCCCAATAACCCACTCGCCCTTCCTGGCCCCCATCCTCCTAAAGCAGCTGTACATAATTTGGTCAGAGCAGCAGTGGGTGCTTACATTGTTACCACCAGGTGAACACTATTTCAGCGTGTGTTTGCACAGTAAGCCCCGGGATAGACTGTGATTACTTCTCTGTCCATGCACGAGTTTTTATTTCCCCTGGAGTTAATGCTTGCCCTCCCTACCCCATTCACTCAGTTTCTTTGACCTCTGTGCCAAACCCTTCCAGTTATTGAAGTCCCCCCTGGATATATCCAGATGACATTCTACCAATTTTATTTTCTAGACGACATTTCTCCTGGAGCTTTCTGACCTACTTGGATTTAGGTGGCTGCCCTCCAGGCTTGTTGGGTTGTGTTCCACCTGCAGTATCTCTTTACTACTACCCTAGGGGTTCTCGGAACCTCTGGCCTACGTCACCAGATTCCTGTTTCTGTTGTCTGTCAGTTTCTTGGGTTACTATCTTATTGTGGCGCAACACACCCTCCTGAGTACATGCAAAAAAAATTCTCACCTTGAATGATTGAAAATGTCTCCTTCTACTTTCCACCTCGATTGATAGTTTGGTTGGGTATACATTTTGAAGTTGGGGATACTTTTCCTTCAGAATTTTGAAAGCATTGCTTAAGGGGCTTCTAACTTCCAGTGCTTCTGTTGAAACATTCAAGCCATAGCAATTTCTGACCTGCTCTCCAATCCCTTTGAAAACTTGTAGAACCTTCTCTTTGTTGTCAGTGTTCTGAAGTATAATACGTTGTCTTGATGTGTGTCTATTTATATCCACTCTGTCAAGCACTCAATGGACCATTTTAATCTGCCTTTTAGTTTTGGAAAATTTTCTTCATGTACTTCTTTGATCATTTCCTTCACTCCATTTTCTCTGTTTTTGTTTTTGTTTTCCTGGAACTTTTATAATTTAGGAGGTGGGCCTCCTGAATTAGTCTTCTACTTTTGCTCTCTGTTCAATTTTCCACGTTTGTGTCTTTGCACTACTTTCTGGGAGATTTCCTTAATTTTCTCTTCTAATACTTCTATTGAGATTTTTAAAAATATTTTTTAATTTTGAAGAGCTCCTCTTGCCTTTTGAATGTTCCCTTGTTAAAAAACAATAATGTTGTGTGCCCTTTTTTATTTTTTTAGAGAGGAGAAGGGAAGGAGAAAGAGAGGGAGAGAAACATCGATCAGTCGCCTCTTGTACGCGCTCCAACTGGGGAACTGAACCCAGCAGCGAGGCATGTGCCTGGACTGGAAATCGAACTGGTGACCTTTTGCTTTGCAGGATGACACCCAACCAACTGGGCCACAATGGCCAGAGCAAAACACCGCTCTTGTTCCAGGTGTGTATGACATGTATATAATGTCTATATAAAATATGTCCATATATGTATTATATATATTTAATAGTATTGTGTTTCTAATTTTAGTGATGCATCATATTTTTTAAATTGCCCTAAGGGTAATAAATGATAATTTTTTTTGTTTTCTGTCAAATTTTTTTCTTCTCCCTTGACTGAGCCATTTCCTCCAATTTTTTTTTTTTAAATGTCTGACTTTCATGTTAGGTATTTTTGTCTGATGGTGTTGTTTTTATTAATGAGAGCACTGAAAAGCTGATTGGAAACTCTGAGCACAAAGCTGGACCTCTTTTGCCTGGCTGAACCCTTTCATTCAGGAGCCTATTATTAGCGTCCTTACATCTTTGATGTGGGGGAGGCAGCTAAGCAGCTCCCCCAAGGCACCCTTCCATCCATTGCCTCAAGTTACAGTGTTCTGGGTGCTGAATTCATGAGGTGGGCTAGGGCTCCACACTCTGTCTGTGAACGCTTGCTTGCTCCCGGGCTCTAAGTACAGAGCCCCATTCCAGGCTTAGCTAGTGTCCCCAACTCCAGAGGGCCTGTGGTTCACCTTCTCCTGAGAAAAAACTATTTAGTTTCCCACTAATTATCTAGATGGTAGAACAGGAAAGGGCATTTGGGGTATCTAATTTCTTCCTCAATTTTTTAATAATTCTCTTGTTCTCACTCCCCACCTTCAGCCCGAATTCTGATACCACCAATTTCTGAGGTGTTTGGAGATTCCACGTAGTAAATCTACTAGCTTTTAGCTTCTTCCCCTGCCAACTTAGGGTTCAGCTGTCTTGAATCTGCTAAATTAGTTGCCACTCATTTGTTTTCTAGCTTCCGAAGTTGTGTATTGTTGTTGTGTCGTTGACTCCATCCCCACACCCAAGGCATGGCCCCTTTCAAGGTGTGCGGCCTTTCAGGGGCCTTAGATGAAAGCCTCTTCCTCTCAGCCTGTCCACTCTGGCTGGTGCCAAACTCCAACTCTCCCGCAGGGAACAGCCTGGGAAACCTGGACTCAGCTGTCCTACCGCAGAGACTGTTCTCTGATCGTTCCAGAGTCTTGCCCGCGGCGTGGGTACTTTAGGAGTCAGCCAAGCCTTGAGGGGAGTTTTTAAATGATCGACTTTATTGATTTTAAATACAATACACTGATTTACTTATAGTAAAATTCAATCACTTTAAGAGTACAAGTCAATGACTTTTTTAAAAGAGATTTTATTTTTATTTATTTTTAGAGAGAGGGGAAGGGAGGGAGAAAGAGAGGGAACAATGACGTTTGACAGATGCAAACAGGTGGGTAGCCATCACCACAAGCAAAATATAGAACATTTTCATCACCTCAGAAAGCATCCTTGTGCCCTCATGGGGAATTTTTATGTAGATTTTTGGCTCCCCTGCATCTCTCTCCCACATCTCGAATTCACGGCTGCATGAGACACTATTTTCCAGTTTAGAAAATGTCCTCAAGGTGAATGCCAAGGGAAACTTTACGTTAGTGACCATAGCCCTGTACTGGCTGACGTCCCGTGTATGCAAAGTGATGTTTAATATGTTTTGTCCGGCTGCTCTAGTTGTGTACACAGGGGTCAGGGAAGCATAAATGTGATACCAGCCCGTCCATCATGCCTGGAGCCAGAAATTTAAAAACATCTTTTGGAAATAAAATAAACAAACAAATGAAATAAAACAAACACAGACTTACAGAAACAGAGACCGAAGGGGTGGCTACCAGAAGGGAAGGGTCAGAGGATGGGAGGAAAAGATGGAGAGGAACACAGTCAGTGATGTGACAAGTTCGCACAGGGGCACATGATTGCATAGTCAGTGGGATGATTGCACGCAAGGCACGAAAGTGTCAAATTACTAGACTGTGCGCCTGAAAACAATGTAACCAGCAGACCGTTGTATACCAGCTATACTTAAATTAAAAAAAATATGTTTCTAACTACACAATTTATACATTTTTAAAAATATGCTGGCTAATATGCAGGAAACACCTGCCAAAGCCTTTCATACATCAATCAGGCGGGGACCCTTCACGTTTGGAGTCCTCTGGAACTTGAGGAGCATTCAAAGACCCAGACAGAATGGACCTGCAGCCGGAAGATCAAGGTTATATGCTGCCACTCATGCACTGGGTGGCCTCTGGCCACTCCTGGGGAGGGAGGTGTTCTGATCGTCAAACCGACCACTTGGGGAGGCTGGTGACTTCAGCAGCGGGTGGAGCTGCGTTCGCGTTTGGTTCTGACATTTACTGAGTGCTGTGGGGAAGCGCTAGAACCACTCCGGTGCTTGGTTCTCCCACTCACGAAACAGGGAGAGTGCTGCCAACCTCAGAGGGTCATTTTAAGAGTTAATGAGTTTAAGAGAAGATGCTGTGCGCCCTGTCAAGGACTCCAAAAAGTTGGTGGACATTATCTTTTGGACAGGCCAGCGTCTGAAACCCCCTTCCTGCACTGCATGGAGGCCTTCCTTTGCCTTCCGTTCCCCAGCACAGGAATGCCACTCTCCCTGTGCCCTGGCCCCTGTGGCTAGCAGGGTCAACTGGATGCTCCCACGAAGCAAGAGTAGGGAGTCTTATGTTGGCAGTGGGCTAGCGCAGCACCAGGCCCACGGGCACGGGGCCCTGGGTCCTAGCCAGACCACTGCTGGGGCATGACCCAGCTGGTTGCTGCTGCAATTTGCCCTCAGGTTTTGTGCATTTTCTCCTCATGGGTTTCCAGCCTTCACAATGATTCTGTGAGCTGCCTGTTTCCAAAAACAAAACAATAAAACTTTTCCACATCATTAGCCAGATTTAGTTTCTCTTTCTTGTTACCAGGAACTCTGATTAATACACCTGATTCCAGACAAAGCAAGTTACCAAAACAGGGTGCTGACGTTTGAGAGGGCGGTGGGACCAGCGAACAGAGCAAGCATGCTCGCCGCCCTGCTTGCTCGGTTAAAGACAGGCCGCTCGTGCGAAGTGAAAACACACAGTGGACAAAACAGTGGAACCCGAGCAGATAGCATTTCTCCCCATCACATTAGCAAATGTCCATGTGCACATTTGTGTGTGTGTGTAATTGATAGTAGCTGGGGCGGCCCGGGTAGCCGAGTGTCCCACCCATGTCACAGAATGTCAGCCTCAGCCAGCCCCGGTGTAGTCCGATCAAGGGTCTCAACCTCCCTGGTGGAGAAACACTTTAAAGACTGCTTCCCACTGCCGTGAGCAGTTCTTGCTGTTGTTTTTATGGGACAAGAGGGGCGACAGTAATCACTCCCAGGTGCGCAGATCTGCTGGGAAGTATGACGTGGCTGTGCCTGTTTGTCCACTGCAACGTTATTTACATAGCCAATGTATGGACACAGCCCAGACGTCCTTCAGTAGATGAGTGGATAAAAAGGTGTGATACACATCACACACACAGAATAGAATATTACTCAACCACACAGAAAAGATGAAACATTGCCATTTGTGACAACATGCACGGACCCAGAGGCTATTATGCTAAGTGAAATAAGTCAGAGAAAGACAAATACCATATGATCTCACTTACATGTGGAATCTTAAAAAAAATAAACAAAACGCAAACAGACCCATAGATATAGAGAAGAAACTGATGGTTGCCAAAGAGGAGGGTGTGGAGGCATGGAAATTAAAAGAAAAAAAAGCAAATTGGCTGTGCCTTTTTTACACAACGTGGTAAAATACGCATAACATGGAAAACATCACTTCCACCATTTCCAGTGTGCAGCTCAGCGGTGTTCGGTGCATTCACAGTCATGTGGCCAGTCCCCAGAAGGTCTTCATCTTGCAAAGGCATTGCGTGACCCTACGGCCATTAGACAATAACTCACTGCCCCTCCCCCCATCCTATGGCAACTACCCTTCTACTTTCTTTCTCTTTTTATTTATTTTTTATTTTTTATTTATTTTTAGACAGAGCGGGAGTGGAGAGAAAGAGAGGGAGAGAAACATCAGTGTGTGATTGCCTCTCATGCGCCCCCTACTGGGGACCTGGCCCTCAACCTGGGCACATGCCCTGACTGGGAATCGAACCAGCGACCCTTTGTTTTGCAGGCCGGGGCAAATCCACTGAGCCACACCAGCCAGGGCACTTTCTTTCTCTTTTTGGCTACGTCAGATAACTGTCTAGGTGGAATCATACAGAATTGGTCTTCTTATGTCTAGCATAATGTCCTCAAGGCTCATCCATGTTGTAGCATGGGTCAGAATTTCCTTCCTTTTTTAGGCTGAATGATGTTCCATTGCATGTATAGACCACATTTTGTTTACTCATTCATCTATTGGTTGAATTTGGGTTGCCCCCACCTTTTGGCTATTGTGAATAGTGCTGCTGTGAGTGTGGGCGTATACCTACTTGTTAATTTGTAGCCTGAGTGCCTGCTCAAGTTGTCTTCCTTTGAGAGTTAAATAAAATCAACTTGAAGAACCCCTACTGCCCCCCATCCCTGCAAACAAAGAGCACGGAAGCCTTCCTTGATATGGTCACAGTATCAGGAGCTCCCTCCTGTCTTCTGGAGATCACAATGACACTATCTCTGGAGCGCCAGGTGCTACACTACAGACTCCACAGACCTGCCTCTTTCAGCCCAGATGACCGTCCCAGGAGGAGGGTGAGGGCCACGCCTGGCCCATTTGGGTCTCTTTATAAATTAGACAAAGATGCTTATTCTTTCTAACAGATACACAGCTTGGAAAGCAGAGTGGGGGCTGGACCAGAGTCCCTGCTCAGGTCCTTGGCACAGCCCCCCTGTTTGAGCCACATGAACTGCATATACAATATGGTCGATTGTACATGAGGGCCCTGAGGCAGGCACAGCTGGTGACCCAGGTTTGTGGGTGAGGACAGCGTGAGGCACGTTGATGAAGGAGTTTGTCTGAGGTCACACAGGGCCAAGGCAAGTTTAGAGCCCAGGCAGCCTGAGGCCTGCTTTTAAAATGGAGACCTGGTTTATATTTAGGTATGGTGCCACACTGGTAAGCAGTCAGGAGGCAGAGGGAGGGAGGGGAAAATGTGGGCAGGAGCCTTTATCGTGGTTTTTGCAGGAAGGATGAGCGAGGCCAGGTATGAGGGGAGACCCCCGAAACCCAGAATTATTTTCTGAAGGGTGGCCCCTTGTAGTACAGGCTTCCCCTGCTAGGTGAGTGTTCTAGAAACTCATCTGTATCAGTGCACCAGCTGGTGTTGTGAGAGGCTGTGTTCGGTCTCAGTGAATTTTTTCGAAGACTCAACTCATGTGCCCATGTCACGACGGGTGATTTACAAGCGCACCTGCCCACATCGCGCTGTGTGTTCGGCAGTTTTTGATCCAAAACGGCAAGACCCCCGTGCCCCACCCTCCCTATTCACCTGATCTTGCCCCAAACAACTTCTTTGTTTGTTTGTTTGTTTCCCTGGATGAAAAATGTCCTCAAAGGGAAACGTTTTGCTGATGTGGAAGAGGTGAAACAAAACACGGCAGAAGCATTAAAAGCCATCAAAATCGACCAGCTCCAAAACTGTTTTGAGCAGTGGGAAAACACGTGTCAATAGTGTATTGCATCAAGTGGAGGGTACTTTGAAGGTGAACATATAAGAATAAATACACAGTTTTTTAGAAGTAAATTCCAGGTTCTTCGGGTCCCCCCTTGTAGGTAGGTTTAGGATGGGCTAGTCTGAATACTTTCAGCGGGCTCCGGGGTGCGGGAGCTGTCCCCGGGTGTCTGGCTCTTGGCCTTGCAGCAGCGATCAGGGCAGCAGGAGAGCGACCCAAAGTGTGAGGGCCAAATACAGAGGTGGCTGGGGTACGGGCTCCCACCCGTCGGTTTACATCGGAAAGGGGCCCTCACAGGAGGGGCCCTTCACTCTCTTTAGAAATTGCCTGGCCGTGGGAGGAGCAGTCTCTCCAGAGTCAGCAAGGCCCCAGGCGTCAAAGTGTCCGAACTGACAGGCGTGCTTCTTACGGGGCCAATGCCCAGGTTCTCAATCTTGTTGTCATCCCTCCTTCATAGTCGCTCAATGGCTTTCAGATTTTCCCTTCTCTTTTCTTTTCGCGGTAGACCTCTTGAAGCCGGTGCGGTTGTTGAGGAATGTGGCCCTGGCTGAGGGGCACGCAGAGCAGGGCATGATGGGAAGCCCTGCCACCAGGCCCCACTCAGTCACTAGGACCCTGCTGGCCCCCCTCGGAGAGGGTGAAGGGGTGAGAAGGAAGCCAGCCAGGAGGCCAGCCCAAGAGCAGCTGCTCAGCGCTGGGGTGATCCTGGGTCAGTGCTTTCCCTCTCATTCTCTTTTTAAAACAGCTTTATTGGGATAGCATTCGCATACCGTACAATTCACCCATTTAAAGTATGCAACTTGGCGGCTTTTAGAATATTCGGAGTAGTGCATCTATCACCAAAATCAATTTTAGAACATTTTCATCATCCCCCCAAAAGAAACCTCATACCCAATCTTCCTGTACCCCAGCGCTAGGCAACCATTCGTCCACTTTCTGTCTATAGATTTACCTAGTCTGGACATTTCATATACGTCGAATTACTGTATATGTGGTCCTTTGTGAGTGGCCTCTTTCACTTAGCATGTTGTGTTTTTGTTTTTTTTTGAGAGAGAGAGAGAGGGGGGAAGGAAGGGAAAAAGAGAGAGAAACATCGATGTGACAGACAAACATGGATTGGTTGCCTCTCGTACGCACCCCAGCCAGGACCGAACCTGCAGCCTTGGCCTGTGCCCTGACCTGGAATCAAACCAGCAACCTTTCACTTTGTGGGACGATGCCCAACCCAATGAGCCGCACTGGCCAGGGCAGAGCACAATGTTTATGAGCGTCGTCCACATTGCAGCATGTGTCTAGTCCTTCATTCCTCTTAACGGCTTCATAATATTCCATTGTGTCGACGTAACCATGCTTTGTTTATCCATCCATCCATCGACAGACATGTTGGCTGTTTATGACTTGCTGTTATGGATAATGCTACTATGAACATTCGTGCACAAGTTTTTGTGTTAACAGATGTTTTGAATTCTTTGGGGGATATGCTTACGCGTGGGATGACTTGGTCATGTGGTCAATCTACCTTTTGACCAACAGCCAGACTGTTTTCCAAGCTGGCTTGTTATGAATTCAATGTTTGTGTCCCCCGAGTCCATATGTTGATGCCTCAACCCCCAGTGTGATGGTATTAGGAGGTGGGGCCTTTGGTAAGTGATTGGATTTAGAGGAAAACATGAGGGTGGACCCCCATGATGGGCTTAGTTCCCTTGTAGAGAGAGAAAGAGACACCAGAAACGTCCTCTCTCCGTCCTGTAAAACCATAGCAAGGAGGCAGCCAGCCATCTGCAAGCCAGGATGAGGGCTCTCCACAAAGAACCAAATCTGCCAGCACCTTGACCTTGGACTTCCTAGTGTCCAGAACGGTGCGGGGGAAATGTCTGTTGGTCAAGCCACCCAGTCTATGGAATTTTGTCCGAGCTATGACATGACTGCACCATTCTGCATCCCCGTCAGCAGGGTATGAAGGTCCCAATTTCTCAGCATCTTCTCAAACATTGGTTATTTCTTGACTTTTTGATTTTGGCCATCCTAATGGGTGTGCGAAGGGATTTCATGGTTTGGGTTTGCATTCCCCTGGGGACTCACCTTCCCTGTCCTGGGCCACATCTTCCTCTTCCTCTGCTAAGACAGAATGTAGAGGCCCTTCAAGGGTGGCTTTCAGTGTTTCACTAAGGCCCCTGAGGGCTCGCTGATGGGGGTGGGGGTTAGGGAGTGTGTAGGGAGAGGAAAGGACGAGAAGGAGTTCAGTGCCGGCCCTCAGAAACCCTTCCAAAGAGCCTTGGTCACAGGCTGTCAGAGCTGGTGGGGCTTCTGCCTTCATCTAGTCCAGACTTGTAAACCACTTTACAGCTGAGGAAGCTGAAGTCCGGAGGGGAGCCAGCTACCTAAAGTCGCCCGGCCTGTGACTGCGGGCCGCTTTCATAGCGCAGTTCCCCCGCCTGTGTGGTGGGGATGGCATCTCTCTACCTTATGGGGTGGTTGTGAGGATATAAATAACACAGTAAGTACTCTGTAAGTAACTTATTTAATTTTAATTCCAGAGCAGTTACTATTTACATACCCACAATAAAAGAAATTCAAGCAGTATACAAAGAAGCATACAATGAAAAATAAGTTTCTCTTCTCCTCCCCCTTCTCGGGGGCCGCCACTGTTACTAGTTTTCTGTCTAGTTTCCCTTCAGATATATCCCATGAGTACAACAGAAGTTATTTATCACATTGGACCCTACAGTGGGTGGAGATCGTTAATTTGCCTGCCTTTCTAAGCTGGTCTTCCCCACTCTGCCCCTTTACCCACCTTCTCCCACGAGTACACAGAACGTGGGGCTCCCTTATTTGTCCAGCTCCCCCTTCCTAAGCCCCCTCCACCTGGTAATGATTTCCTAGAGAGTCTCCCAGGGGTCTCCATGGGGACGTTTCCTGCTCCGATCTCCATGGTAACTCTTTGGGTTGCCATGGTGACACTTAAGTGATTATTTGGAGACCCTTAAATAAATCACCCATGGTGGTATACGCTAGAAGCATTTGGCTCCGACTCCTACGTTCAGGGCCAGGGTTGGGGCCCAGGGCCAGGGTTGGGGCCCAGGCCCCAGGCAGAAATAGGAGGAGGGGAGGCAGTTGTCAGGGCCTGCTGCCCTCGGTTCTAGCTCTGAGAGGGGCCCCCTCTGAGCGAAGGTGGAATGGAGCCTTTTGGGAAGTGGTGCCAGGACAAGCAGCCAGGCTTGTGCAGCCTTTGAATAGATCCTGCAGCAAGGAGGGCACCCTTACCAGGACTGTGGGCTCAGGACAAAGGGCAGCTGCAAGGAAGCTGCAAAGTGACTGAGCAGGTATTCAAACCAGGATTGCTGGGCTCCAAGGTCCTCACCACTTGACACCAGACAACGAGAGGGAATTCAAGATTTAATCCACTCCTTCATTTAACATATGTATGTCCAAGGACATTTTTTTTCATTGCTTTAGAAGGAGAGGAAGGGAGAAAGGATGGGAGAGAGAGGAACATCAGTGTGAGAGAGAATCATCAATCAGTTGCTTCCCATATGTGCCTGGCCCGGGGATTGAATCTGCAACCCAGGTGTGTGCCCTGATCGGGAACGGAACCTGTAACAGCAAGGTTCTGGGATGACGCTCCAACCAGTTGTGCCCTACCAGCCAGGGCTCAACCAATATTTTTAAAGCTCTACTACATGTCAGGTATTGAGTTAAGCAGTCAACATACAGCAGTGAATTAAACAAAAACACTGTCCTCACGGAGCTTACATTCCACTGGGGGAAATGCAATGAACACAATAAACAATAAAATTGGTGGTTAAGTGTTGGGGAAGGAGCTAGGGACTGCGGGATAAGCTGTCGCACACACTGTCACAGGGGATCCTTGAAAGGAAGGCAGCGAGGTGTGAGAGGGGAGGCCTCTGTCCGCAGGACCCTGCTCCTTCACGAGTTCTCACAACAGCTGAGCAATTTTCAGGCTTCCAGCTTCCTGGGCGCCTCACGAGACACACTGAAGTAGACAGGCATGGCTGAGAGAAACCTGTCTGCAGACCGGGAAACCGATGGCAGAGGAAGGGAGGCGGCATGCTGGTGGCAGTGTGGCTGGGGGCAGAGCTTGCATCTTGGAGCTCTTAGTCCAGGACCATTTCTGCCAGACCAGTGGACTTATCACCAACTCTGCAAATTCATGCCTACCCCGAGCACTGTGCTATAGGAGGCTGAATAAATCACTTGTGTTGTACAACTGGAATCGTGTGCCTGGGTCAGGGTGGGGGGGAGCCTTGTGTATCGTATTCCTAATGTCACCTTCAAATGGGCAGGAATTACTCCCCTGACTTGTATGTGATGAACTGGTCATGCTCGTTCTTTGGTGGTGGTGGGACAGACTGAAGGGCACGATTGTCCTAACCCCTGGCTTCCCTGGGAGACGACACCTCCTCCGGGAAATGGAGAAGGGTGGAAGCACAGGTCCTGGGCACATAATGCACACAGTGTGGACTCTGCTCAAAAGCTTACTAAGAAGGTGGTGAGACTCAAGTCCTTCTACACTGGGCTCGCTCTGCCTTTTCTGAGTGTGGATCCCCTGCCTTCACATAGGCCTTGGGTTTGGGGTCAGGTTCACAGGCAACAGAAAATGATTTCCGGGCAGTGTAAGTCCCAAGAGGTGTACACTGGAAAGTCCCTTGGACAGCGAGTGGATGCGCTGAGCGTCTAGCTTCAGTATGTACAGGAGGCCATGGACACTCTGGGGCCTGGGCTCAGCTCAGACATCAATTTAGTTTCTAGAGGGGATGTGACTGGTCTCCTGCTGGTGGCCCTTGGCCCTCGGAGGGTCCAGGATCTCCCCTTGCACGTGAGCTTCCAGCACACTGGTCCCTCTGCCTCGAACATGCCCTTCCCCTTGCCCTTCCCATCCTTCAGTTTCAACGTCACCCCCTCACAGAGGCCTTCTCAGACTATCCAATCAAAGTAGGTCCCTGCATTTCTTCTCTTTCACTGTAGCTGTCCCTTCCTTAGCTCTTGGCAGTGTGTAACCATATATTTGTTTGCTCTCTCTTGCACTAGCCTGTGTTTTCCAATCTGAATACAATACCACTAGTCACGCCTGGCTATTGAACACTTGAAACTTGAGATGTGCTGTTTAATGTGCAACATACACAGGATTTTGAAAACTTGGTATGTACAATGGAAAATAGCTCATTCGTAATTTTTATATTACTCACATGTTGAAATGTCTTGGATATGTTGAGTTAAATAAAACACGTTAAAATTAAGTTCACCCATTCTTTTCTTTTTCTTTAAATTCTCAACCGAGGACATTTTTTTCATTACTTTTAGAGACAGAAGAAGGGAGACAGAGAGACGGAGACATCGATGTGAGAGAGAAACATTGATTGGCTGCCTTCCCTCACACACTCCGACAGGGAATTGAACCCACAACCCTTTGGTCTACAGGACGATGCTCCAGCAATTGAGCCACACTGGCCAGGGCTCACAAGTTCATTTCTAATGAGAGCACTAGGAAGTTTAAGATTCCATATGTGGCTTGTATTGCCTTTATGTTGAACAGTGCTGTGACTAGATCAGTTCTGCAAGGGAAGGGTCGTACAACCTGCTCATCACTCTATACCTAGCGCCTAGTACTGGGGCCAGGACACAGTAGGTGAGCAATAAATAGTGTGATTTATTGCATCCGTTTGACAGTTACATTTTCCATCAGCCCAAATATATTCTGAACAGTCTGCTAAGGGAATGTGATCTGGTTCAAAAGTCACTTTACTAAAAACCCAACTCAGGCATAAAATTTGGCAGAAACAGAAACAAAGGGAGAGTGGGGGATCAAGATCTCAGACTCTTTCTTCTGAAGAGGAAGGCTTCTTGGTCCTACCCACCCCAGCAACATTCTAGTTCCAAGGGGTTTAGGGAGATATTCTGAGCTTTGTCAAAAAAAAAAAAAAAAATCCTGATACACCAGAGGCTGAGACACAATTGTTTCCACTTCCTGTTCCTCTCTTTTTCTTTGATAACAGAAGCCCCCACGTTTAGGTAAGCCCATGGCTGCCCAGAATCCAAGCGACATTTCTCAGCCTCCAATGGAGCTGGGTTGGGTTAGATCTGGCTGAGGGGATGCAAACAGTATTGTCAAGTAACTGTTGGGAAAGTTCTCAAAAGCTGTGGCTTTCTCTCCCTCCTTCTCTTGGCTGGAATGCCCGGGGCTTCATCAGCCACCTTGGACCATGAGGAATGAGGACCGGGCCTTACCTTCAGGATGGTGGAAGGTGAGGCTGAGAGGGACCTGGTCCCTGACAGCTTGGTGAAACTGCTACACCAGCCCTGGAATGCCCCCTATTGGCTTTATGTCAGAAAGAACATCTTAGGTGTTTAAGACTGTGTTAAGTTAGATTTTTTGTTGCCTTATTCTGATAGCAATATCTTTCTCCCTGAATACCTGGCGTCTGCTTGCTTTACGTTTATGTAACTGGAAGGGATCACTCACCTACTGCAGAACAGAATGCTGAAGTACTTGCCAGAACCAAGTCAGTTCCAAGGTGACTTGATCTCTTTTTCTTTTTCTTTTAGATTTCAATGATTTGTTTTTAGAGAGGAGGGGAGAGAAGGGGGAAAGAAGCATTGATATGCAAGAGGAACATCAATTGGCTGCCTCTCACGCGACCCCAACCGGGGACCTGGCCTGCAACCCAGGCGTGTGCCTTGACCGGGAAGCAAACCAGAGACCCTTTGGTTCGCAGGCCGGCGCCCAACCCACTGAGCCACACCAGCCAGAGCGGTGACTTGATTTCTTTATCAACAGATATTGATTTTAAAGAACTGGTGCTCTGGCTGCCGTGGCTCAGCTGGTGAAGTGTCGTCCCATAACCCAAAGATGTAGGGCTCAATTCCAGGTCAGGGCACATGCCTAGGTTGCAGGTTCAATCCCTGGTCGGGGCATGTATGGGAAGCACCCAATTGATGATTCTCTTTTACGTCGATGTTTCTCTCTCTCTGTCCCTTCTTCTCTCTCTAAAGTCAATAAATATTTAAACAAATTTGAAAAATGGCATTACCGTACAAGGTACAAAGTTAAAGGTACAACAAAACACAGAGTAAAAAATAAGTCACCTCCACATGTATCTTTAGTTAACTGGTTTCTATCCCCAGAGGCAACCATTACCAATTTCTTTTTTTTTTTTTTTTAAGATTTTATGTATTTACTTTTGGAGAGAGGGGAAGGGAGGGAGAAAGAGAGGAAGAAAAACATCAGTGTGTGAGTGATCACATGCCCCCTACTGGGGACCTGGCCCGTAATCCAGACATGTGCCCCGACTGGAAATGGAACCAGTGATGTTTTGGTTCACAGGCCTACACTCAATCCACTGAGCCACACCAGCCCACACCAGCCAGGGCCCAGTTTCTTAATACATTCTTTGCTGATGATTTTTTTAAAAAATTGTTTTATAAATGTGTTTTTTTATTTAAAAAATTTTATTTATTTTTAGACAGAGTGGAAGGGAGAGAGAAAGAGAGGGAGAGAAACATCAATGTGTGATTGCCTCTTATGCACCCCACACGGGGGAACCTGGCCCTCAACCCAGGCTTGTGCTCTAATTGGGAATCAAACCGGGAACCTTTTGGTTTTGCAGGCTAGCACTCAATCCACTGAGCCACACCAGCCAGGGGTGCTGATGAATTTAAATAGCAACCTTTCCTTTAAAAAAAAATAGTAATTTTATTTTTGATTTTGGAGAGAGGAGAGCGGAGTGACAAAGAGAGGGAGAGAAACATCAGTGTGATTGAAAAATGTCAACTAGTTGTGTTCCCAGCCTTCAGCCCAGGTGTGTGCCCCGACCAGGAATCGAACCGGTAACCTTTCGGTTTGTAGGACAATGCCCAAGCAATCGAGCCACCAGAGCGGCAAGCTTTCCCTGACAGAGACAGAGAGAGAAAGTTCAGTTCCACATTATGGGACAGCCTGCTATGTAATAAACCTGTGTAAATAAATACATCAATTTTTATAACTCTCAATAAAAAAATCTGAGTCATTTTGGTCTTACTATCCATCATTCTTGAGCTCACATTTACTTTGTGGCTCAGATTTAAATGTTCAAGCCCTAAGTTACATGGTTGCCCTAAGTCAGTCCCCTTCCCTAGCTTTCTTCCTGTGCGGCATGAAACACCGAACCTGCTGACTGGGCTGAAGTGGGGCAGGAGTTTGGTCTGGGGAGACCACGAGGGACAGCTCCATCTGGGTGGACTAAAAAGGGTTAGGGGATGGGGTTTTAGTTGCGAAGACTAGACCAGGTTTTTCAGTAAAAAACAGCGATAGTCACATAATCGCAAACATACTTAATGAGCAGATTCTCCGTGCCAGGCACCGTGCTGAGACCTCATATGCACTGAAACTTCAGTGACCCTGACTTAGCACTGCTAAAAAGCATTGTTATAAATGAGTGAGACAAAGAGAGGCTGAGGTCAAGGTCTCTGCATAGAAAGTGAAAATTGAGGTTTGAGTTCCAATAGTCTGACCATAGCACCTTCATAAAACCCAGGACTTTTTAAAAACTTATTTTATTCATTGACTTGAGGGGGCAGGCTGGGGGGTGGGGAGGGGAAAGAGAGAGGGGGAGAGAGAGAGATTGATTTCTTGTTCCATTCATTGATGCACTCATTGGTTGATTCCTACATGTGCCCTGGTAGGGGATGGAACCCACAACTTTGATGTATTGGGATGATGCTCTAACCAACTGAGCTACCCGACCAGGGCAGAACCCAGGCTTTTAACCACAAGATGACTGTGCCAGATGAGCAAGTCCCATATACGCAGGAACCTTCCCTAAGGTCCCAGTGTACCCAGCACACTGATGGGTACACTTGGACCTTAACAAATATTAGCAAATTACCAGATTAACAAATACTTGTGGGATTAAATACCCACTTATTAATGCTGCCAGTATGTTGGGGCTAGGGAGAGGATGGTAGCATGCCTTCCCGGTGACTGCACGCTATCCCCTGCTCAGGACATGCCTTCTAGCACCCAGATCCAAGGGAAGGAGGCCAAATTGGGGGCTTGAAAGGCCCTGAGGGGAAGGTTGGAACAACGGAAGGTTGGGACCTGGTGGGCAGGGGGTGGTTCTGGCTCAAGGACACCTTTCTCTTTGCCCTGGTGAGGCCTGATATGCTGTGAGCCTGCCCACAGGAACAGGACGTAGGCTGTGCTGGATACATTTCTTACCAAGTCTGATGCAGAACCTTTTTTCTTAACCCCTCTTGCTGAACTATTTTAAAATGCATTAGTGTCTAACTTACCTGTTTTATTGCTGTACTTCTAATACCTAGAATAGTGCCTTGGACATAAATTTACCATTTTAGCTATTTTTAAAAAGATTTTTATTTATTTATTTATTTATTTATTCACTTACTTACTTACTTTATATATTTATTTATTTATAGAAAGAGGGGCAGGAGGGAGAAAGAGGGAGAAACATTAACGTTCAAGAGAAACATCGATTGGTTGCCTCTTGCATGCTTCCAACTGGGTACCTGGCCTGCAACCCTGGCATGTGCCCTGACTAGAATTGAAACTGGAACATTTCAGTTTTGGGGACAACACCCAACCCACTGAGCCACACCAGTCAGGGCAGTAGGCCTTTATTTGTTAAATGAACAGTTAAGCTAGACACCTGATCCTGGCCAGGTGGCACCTCCAGTACACAGACTTAGGGGACATTGCCTTGTCTCCGCGGGGTTTGAATTAGCTACATCACAGGGTGGGGCTGGGCACTGACCGTTGGCCTCCAGCACCTGAGAGCGGACTCGCGGCAGGGAACATTATTTTAGGGGTCAGAACCCACGCAAATCTCAATCATCCTATTTCACAACCTACAGCTGAGATTTCCAACCTTTTTCATCTCATGGCACACACCAACTAATTACAAAAATTCTGTCATGCCAAAAAATGTATTTTTTGCCCATCTGACAAAATATAGGCATAGTTTCGATTCATGCACACCAATGGCTATTGTGTTGGACAATCTAAGGGAAAAGTCAGTGCCCTGACTGAATAGGTATTGCACGTTTTAAAAATTCTTGCAGCACACACGTTGAGAATTGCTGACCTACAGGGATGCATTGCTACAGTCTTACGTACAGCAAGTTTTTCCTCTTCTGAGTTTTGGTAGAAAAACTGAATTCTGCCAAGAGAGAAAAAATTTAAGAAAGATCATCATACAGTGTGAGGTTCCATCAGACGTGAACCCCTGTGAACACAAAGAGATAAACTGAGAGAAACACGCCACAGTTTAACTGACGGACACTGAGACTCCATGATGTTTCTATGTTTCTACCTCGCAAGTGCTGAACAAAGCAGGGGGTGGTAACCGAGCCATTCTAATCCCCTTGTACAAAAGATACAAAAAAGGGGAAAGGACTAGACAAGATTGCTAGTTAGATGTATCTGTTAATGGATGAGACAGAATTTAAATGTTTTTCTTATTTCTTCCAAACAGGCCCAGAATAAAATGCTAACCTATTGAGCTCACTCTTGAGATTAGATTGCTAGCTGGTCTTCAAGCGCCGTGCGTGCTATAGTGTTGAATGCCAAGGTCAGAGCAAATGATCGCACCAGGGAAGATTTTACTACCCACCCTTGGCACACAGTGCGGAGTCAACACTGCTGATGCGGGGGTCCCAAGGGGGCTGGCACTACTCCAGGAGAACCAGCACACACAGAACACATCACTTCTCACTGGGTGGTGAGCTCCCTCAGGCAGCCCTTCTGTTCTGAGACACACGGTGGCGTGAACCCAAGCCCTCATCTGCTCCCATTGCAATCACTTCTCGCAGGGACTCATCAGCACCCAGCGGGCACTCCCTCAGGCAGGGTGGGGCTCCTGGTGATGCGCCTTTACTACTCACAGAGGTACACGACTGCCATGATCTTCCTCTCCCACTTAAAGTGTGTGCCACCCTGAGGAAAGCGGGCGCTGGTGCTCCCTCCTGCTATGCAAGTCCACCCTCCCTGGCCCTACTCTGTATTCCCAGCAGTCCTGGATCCAATCAGGCCTGAGGCGTCCTTCTCGGGCCAGTTTCCAGGAAGGCAGCTTTGCAGCCCTGGGGTTCTTTGCAGGCTGTGAGCAGCCCTGGCGGTGGTGAGGCCCCCCAGTGGCAACCCTGAGTAAGTGTGTTAACAGACTCCTTTGTCTTGAACCAGGCCAGCTCAACTCAAAGACACAGGGGGGCTGCATATGAAGAAAAATGACATTTTTTCCCGTATCACTGACACCCTATGGAAAGTTCAAAGGTCAATGTCCTGGGTGTAGGGGGACCATAGTGCCAAACTACAAATTGTAACAGAGTTTTAAACATGAATCTTGGCCAAAAGTAATTTAGGTTAAGAATTCCTAATTCAGAACCACGTCAGCACGGGGGAGCAAGCGCCCATCTGAACACACGACCACAGCACCTCAGCAGCGTTAACTCAGAACATGGGAAATCAACTAGGGAATGTCCGAAGAATGTAAGTCTATAAAATGCCACTTAAGTTCTTCGAGACTCTGCTTTTTCTTTTACTACATCCAGCTCTCTAATCGTCCAAACCATCTTCCTGCTCAACAATAACCCCTATCCCCTTGGTTTGGGCTCCCTCTTCCAGTGGCTTTACATGGTGAGTTGTCGGCCAAGTCGTTGGGTGAGTAAGCTTCCTCAGGTGTGCGGAGCCAGAACTGGTGTCCAAGCCTTACTTTTCCTGCAGTCACCTCACTCCCAACTGAGCAGCCTTGGTCTGGTAAGGCCCACTGGGCAGGGAGGAGTTGGGACAGTGGGGCGAGGCTCCACAGGACATTCTCCAGGGGCGGAGGGGCTGCAGCCATCACTGTTTCTTCTCTGCAGCCCCGAGCCAGCCTGGCACAAAGGCAGGCAGGCTCCCGGAGCAAACCCTTCCTGCTCTCTAGCAGACAGGCTACGTACTTTTCTTTCCTATGCTGCAGAAATCCCCCTCAGAGACCCTGAAGAACCAGCAAGGGTGTATTCACTGGCAGAAGCCTGAGTAGACTAAACGCAGGTCTTTTTCTTTTTTTAGAAGATTTTATTTTTAGAGAGAGGGGAACAGAGGGAGAGAGGGAAACACTGATTGGTTGCCTCCTGCTCACCCCCAAGGGAGTACCTGGTCTGCAACCCAGGCATGTGCCCTGGCCAAGAATCAAACTGGTGACCTTTTAGTTTTTGGGATGACACCCAACCCACTGAGCCACACCGGTCAGGGATAAACGAGGGTCTTTCTGGGATACCCTGCTGGTTCTCTCATAGTCGGACACATACTTTCTGTTGTCACCATAGATTTCCTGTTCGAGGAGCCTGCCATGCCAAGTGGGCAAATCCCCAGTTTTAGCTGGCACCCACCCACATGGGCCTCCATTCCTGAGTGACCCTTTCACCCCTTACAGCTGGCACTTGCTGCCACTGCCCCTGGGGCACCTTTTAAGCCACCAGTTGTGCACTTGCCTGTTGCTTCAGGAGTGTGGATGGCACCCAGGCAGTGCCTGGACCAGCCTCACTCATCACCTCCACATGTACGGACAGTCCCCACCTCAGCAGGGCCCAAAGGCCACGAAGAACAGGCTTGACTCTGTCACACGGTAGTGCCACACCCTGTGGGACTGGAGGCAGACGAAAACAACAGGGTGGCCAGGGCACCTGTGTAAGGCATTTCAGAGCAGCTTGGGCCTCACGACAGTCTTAGATCAATTACAAATCCTGGACTGTCTCATTTGCTTAACCAGTTTTTCCAGTGACACTTCAATGCTGGCTTTCTTGGTTTCAAAAGTAAAACGAAATAACAAAAACTCCCAATTTTTCAAACTGAATAAATAGTAACAATATTTACAAGGGAACATCAAACTGAGATTCCAGCATGACTGAGGAACAGGAAGCCTGGGGCTGTGCCTGGGCTCTGGGGCTTAGCACCCTCGGCCCTGGGCACTGATGGGCAGACAAGGGATGTGGGAAGCAGTGAAGGCGCCAGGAGGGGCCTCCCTGTAAGTCAGGGAGGTGGGTGGGCAGGAGGCCTGGAGTTGTTCATAGATTAGGTTTAAACAACGACAGAGAAAACTCAAGTTGTCCCAACCAAGAGGTGTGGTCAGGGTTAGTGGGTGAGCTGCTTCCGGGGGCGTAAGCCCTGGTCTCTGATTGCTGACAAGGTGTGGGAACCAGGGCCTCTGTCCCAGGGAGCACGCAGCTGAGGCAGCTGTTGGTCTGGAGATCCTTTGTAGATAGGACGAGGTCAGGCATGGTCCCCTCTCCCCTGGACTACGTGACAAGGGGGATGTGGAATTCGTTTGTGTCGAAGATCAGGGGCCTCCTGGGAGGGCTCGGGTCTTTGTCAGCCTTGTGGAGCAGCTTGAACAGCCCGGTTCCAATGCTCATGGGGATCCCCATGATGATGCATTCGGACACCCCTGAAACCAATCAGAAGGAAGATTAGAGAGCTTCTCAACACAAAGGTGGGTTGTTGAGACAGAAAGAATGCTGACTGAGGAGCCAGAAATGGATCCGAGTCCCAACTCCACTGCACATCAACAGACTGAGCTTGGGCTGGTCACTTTACTCCTCATCTATGACGGGGAGACGGCTGAGAAGCACAGGGCGGACACCGTGTGTCTAGATGGGGAGAGAGTTCGTACACTCGGGGAAGGGCAGTGCCCTTTCCCAGCCCAGCTGCTGGCTGGAGACTGACGGCCCAGCAGTCGCTCCGTCTTAAGCCGAAGACTCTGAAGCAATAGCGAGCAAGGCTAGTGAAGGATGCTCAGGGAATCCCGAGTTTGCCAGTCAGTGTTTCCTAACTTAGCACCTAGAAGAAAAGCAAGCAGGATGATACAATCAGGTGACAATCCCCTTGGAAACAGCGACAGCAGGTGTTCGCTGTGCTCAGGGGCCAGGGCTGGGCCAGGATGAAAGGCACCACAAGCCTTGGGAGATCAGAGCCCTAACTGGAAACACTCTGAAGGCAGGCAGAGCGACAGAACTTGTGGTGCAGATTCTTTCCCAAGCTCCCTTTCAGCTTTCTAAGTCCCAAATGCTGGGCTCTGCATCAGGCTTCTGGCTCTAAAACAAGCAAGTGTGTGCCTGCCACATTCTGAGCTCTGTGCTGTTGGGAAACCAGACAGGCAAACCACCAGACTGACAACCAACACAGTGAGGACTGACACTATGCTGCAATGTGTGAAGGGCCAGGAGGGGGATGATTTCAGAGTGGGGGTTGGGCGGCTGTGCCAGGCGCCTAAAGGGGTCAGCAGTGAGAGGGAGCAGTGGGCGGGGCCACGGGAGGGCAGCAGGGCTGCAGTACAGGCCCAGACCCGTGTCCTGCTGGGAAGGTTGGGGAGCTGGGTCTCAGCGCCCTTGTCAAGCAGACTTACTCTTACTTTTACCTTGGTTTTGGCCTTCTCCTGCCCCAATTTCTGCTCCTTTTTCTTGCCTCTCACTCCTTATTATCTTAAGGACTTACGTAATTTCTTTTTCCTTTCATCTGCAACTTATACCCCTTTTGAAAGGCATTCGTCTTGGGCATACGCTGACTGGGCCCCACTAAGCCATCACCTTGTTGGCAAATCCACACAAGAGTGGAGGCGAGGCTTGAAATGGCCACTCAGAAGCAGAGATCTGGTGGCAGGGACAACAGCCAGGCTTGGACTCTCTGCATGGGCTGACGAGTTTGTGACTTTGGGAAGCTACCGACACTCCTACACCCTGGCCCCTCATAAACTCCTACTCGGGACTGCGGGGTCGTGGCCTGAGAAAGGCTGAAGAAAAGCAGGTTCTGGAAAAGGACGCAGGGAAGAGCTGGGTGGGCAGCAGGCACCTTTGTGATAGCTCCCACTTACACTCCCTCTCTCCCAGGCCCCCATCAGAGAAGCACTGTGCAGTCAGGGGACAAGGCAAGCGCAGGGCGAGATTCTGCAGTCAGGCTTGATGGCAGGTTAGTTTCTTCGTTCTTCTCACCAATAAAAGGGTTTAATACCTACACCTCCCAGAGGTGCTGAGATATGGGCATTTAAGGTGCCTGGCACTGGGGCTCAACAAGCTGGCTGCCTTTCCCAGGCAGAAAGGACAACAGAGACACATGGCACTGCCCCTCTCCTGCCAGCCTTGGCATCACATGGGCTGGGAAAGTTCCTACATGCCCAAGGTCGATCTTTTTCTTCTTGGGCCAAAAATTGGCTGTACTGACTGAGAGGCCCTGTAAAAGATGGGGGGGATGCAGGATGCTCCAGTCAAGCTCTGGAAATAAAAGATTGATTGGTTCCAATTCCATGATCTGTAACTTTATTCTTAAAAAATAAAAGCTCTGCCTATTCAGTTTTTTCACTTCCCAAAAAACCTGTGCCAAAGCATACGTTACAGACAACCAAGCCCCTGGCTATGCTTTTAGAAACACCAAACCTACCACACACAGAGTCCTTCTGCCCAAAGTAGGCAGCGTCAAAGAGGTGGTCAGCCGTCTTCTCAAAGGAGGCCAGCATCAGCACACTCTCCTTCATCTTGGCCAGGCCAAACCTAGTAATGCCCAGGACTTCCCCCTGCGTCAAGGGACGAACATGTCAGAGTGGTACCCACGCCACTTGTGAAAGCTCAAAACTAAACCACACCCACGGCATCCCGTCAAAAGAATAAGGAAAAACCAGCCCAATACAGTAGTTGCTCAAGTCATAACTTCAGGCTAGAACCAGACCCTAACAGCTCTCTGCCCAACCCGTGTTTCACTGGGGTACTTGTCACGGAAAACATGGATCCTCACACTCACAGGCAGGGGTCGTTGGAACAAACATTTACGAACTGAGAACGAGAGCTCAGAACCTAACTTTAGAGCAAAGAGAGTCTTCTGAAGATGTTTACTATGGCTTAAGGAACTCACAGCGCAACTTAAACACCTCAAAGTCGGTAGAGAGTTAAGTACATTTAGGTGTTTTCACTACAAGGACTAGTGGGACATCATTAAAAAAGTGTATTTAAAAACTATGAGGCCCTGGCTGGTGCAGCTCAATGGATTGAGCGCGGGCTGTGAACCAAAGGGTTGCAGGTTCGATTCCCAGTCAGGGCGCATGCCTGGGTTGCAGGCCAGGTCCCCAGTGGGGGCCATATGAGAGGCAACCACACACTGATGTTTCTCTCTCTTTCTCCTTCCCTTCCCCTCTCTCTAAAAATAAATAAATAAAATTAAAAAAGAAAAGAAAGGAAAAAACTATGCAACAACATGGAAGATACAATGCTAAACAAAAAAGCCAGGATAAAAACCAGCGCCCACTCCTTGCTGAAACCAGAGTAGCACAGTATATGCAGAGCAAGACGAAAGGGCAGACTTCACAGTAACAGCCTCACTTAGGCAGGGGGAGGGGCCACTTCTCCCGCCTACTTTCTGAGCAGTCTGAGGTCGGAGTGGGAAGAGCCAGGGAACCTGTCATTGCACAGCACTGCTGAAGGCAGGCACTTTCGGGGGAAGAAGGAAAATATAACCAACCAACCTAAGTCGACCCAAGATCACGTTAAACTTACACTGTTCCTGGAAATGGCTACAGGAGAAGCATGGTGAATGGGTTTAATGGGGACTAACATCTCGGTTTGCCAGGAAATCCCTGCCCTTTTTTGTCAATGGCTAGCTTTCCTTTAGGACAAAACTAGTAAGAACAAAAGATCGTGCTCCACCGCACACCATGAGTGGAGCCACACCATTCCTGTGTTTGTACTGGAATTTTACCAGAGCAGCCAGCTGAGCGCCATGCTTCGGTTTTTGGGGAATGGTGCCACCTTACTTTCGCTCAGTGGACATCACAGCCAGGTACTCTCCACGTCTTAGTACGACAGCTGTGTTCTCCTGAGGTCGGTCTCCCACAAACCTTGTAAGTCATCAGGTCGGAGAGCAGCATCACGTGCCTCCTGTCGATGCTCATGCCGTGGTTGACCATTGTGTACTGGATCTCATTGATGATGGTGGTCCGGGCAGCTTCAATGCCCAGAGTCTTCTCCACCTACGGAGAGCCAGGAGGAGCGGAAGCAGCCACTTTCAGGGCACTGCCCAACCTCCCCTCTGCCCTCCTCTGCCCACAGGTTCACGGCAAGCCCCATGTCCTTTCCCAGAAACAGATGTTTCGCTGTTGACCCAGAGCCAACAGCAAGGTCTGAGGAGTGTGCCAGAGCCAGCTGAGGGCCTGGAGGGAGCACCAAGGGAGACAGGACGACTGTAAGGGGACCCTGGGTATGAGCAGTACCTCATATGTGTTATTGGAGGTGGTCCGGGTACCCTTCACACCGTGGGTGGCCATGACTGCCCGCAGGTTATCACCCTCCACCAGGAGCTTGTACTTCTCCTTTCCACTCTGCTCGTCGATGTGGATGACAGCTCTGGACACCTCTGGGATGCCCTGGACCACCACCTGGACTCAGAGACATGGAAGGTGTGGGACCCTGTAGTGCCCATGGCCCCCACCAAGCCCGCAGCCTCAGTAACCGCAGCAGCAGTGAGAACAGGGAACGCCAAGCCCTGGGTTTGTCACTTGGACCATCCCTGTTTCTCAGTGGTAGTATCAGTAGTGTACCAAACCAACAGTGCCTGTCCGCTGTTCCAGGAATTAGGGAGAAAAGCAGACATTCAGGAAACCATGTCCTTTTGGACCATCAGCTTTATGAGAAAACAGAAAGAAATCTAACAGACACAGTCGGCATAACAGTGCTAAGGAGGAAAGAAAACAGGCTGATTCCTTAGGAGTGTGGCAAGGAAGAGAGGAAGAAGTGGGGTGCCACCCTCAGTCTCGGTGGTGGCAGAGTCCTTTGCTGGTACCTCAGTATTCCCGTTAGCGGACACTGTGCTGTCCCCCTTTGCAAAGCTCCTGGCGCTCGGCCGGGCACGGCCCTGAGGGTGACTGTTGTCTCACCTTGGGCAGATCCTCCTTCAGGAGCTGCAGCACGTAGTACATGGAGCTCTTGCTGTTCTCGCGGGGGGTGACGCACACCACAGCCTCGCCGTGCACAGCCACATCGCCCGGCTTCACACGGAGCTTGGACATGCAGATGGAATACCGCACCGTCTCAGCGTTCACCTGCAAGGTGGCCAGGCATGGGCCAGATGCCCAGGACATTACTGACAGCGGTTTGGAGCCTTTGTTTCCAGGGTTTCTCAGCCTTTTTTCATCATTGTGCCTCTGAAAAGCCTTTTTAGGCATTATTTTCCTAATCTCTCTCCCCACCATGAAATTTTTATACCAGAGATATATTGTGTCTTTGTGTGCTTATGACTATCTGTGCTTATTCATAAAAAGAGCATAAAGTTTTTATATAGCCCTCCAACCCCCACCTCACTGAAAATGCACACTCAGGCCACGGCAATGTGCGTGGGCTCCTGGGGAGCTGAGGGGAGGCCGGAGGTTGGTGGCCAGGACAATCTAAAAGCATCCGTGAGGCCCCCCCCTTTACCGTCCTCACCACAACCGCTACATTCCTTGAGGCTGCCCCTTCTGGTAAAAGGGTCGCAAGTGGCCAGAGCCAGGCTATAGAAATCCCCAACCTGGACGCTGGTCACTCAATTTGGGTCATCTTTCACATGGACAACACATGAACTTGGTGCCTGAGAGAATGGAACACAGAATGTGCGTAGAGTAATATGGACTCTAACTACGTGAAAGAAAGAGGAAAGTGCCAGGGAGTTACTCAGTTTGCACCGAGAGGGGCTGATAATCTTGCCGTGCTGGTGCTGGGGCCACAGATGTGTAGGACAGACAGCCCTATGGTCCTTCCAAACACTAGGAAGATGGACAAAGAGACCACTTTCTGCAACACTTTGTCACAGTGAATGGGCACTGTGGCCAGCACAGTTTCGACTAGGTCCCTATATGCCTTCAGAAGGCAAAGTGTGCCAGAGTCGGGTTTAGGAAGACAGAATGTGACGACACAGCAGACTCACACAAAGGCACCAAAGGAAAGCCTCTGTAATGCTTGTGTCTTGCTTCGCCCTTGCCCTCGTTTATCAGCGCCCAGCTCCAGACCAAGAAAGGGCGGCTTCCCCTACACACTTAATTACGTGACTCACTTCCAGTCTCAGCAGTCTAATCCGTTCCAGGGAGAGCTTGACGAGGATAAAGCAATCGTCAGGCAGGAACACTTCTTCAATATACTCTGAAATCTGCAGTGCCCGAAGAGCAGAGTGTTGGTCAGTCACCTCCCCCTTTCCCGAGAGCGTTCACTGCTTGCTCTTTCTCTAAAGACCCAGAATAGTGTGAACATACTAGCCAGTATATCCACCGCAACTGGTTTTGTACTCCCTGGCAACACTGATCCAGTTTTCTTGTTATTACGAGGGATTTTTCCTTACCTCTCCCAGGAGGGTTTTCTCAATTCTCCCCTTCACGAGGCGAGCGTAATCCGCGTCGTCATCCTTGTCCAGCTGTGCGGTGATGATTGGAGTGCTGTGAGGAGGAGGGAGAAACAGTTACAGCACAGGAGGGGCTTGCTCGAAGGCTGCTGCTTTGTTGAGTCTGACCACTACTGAGAGGCGTGAGGCTAAAGCTACTGAAACTGACTGAGCATTCACTGTGTGTCCAGCACACTTCTTCATACATTCTCATTTGCATTTCCTGTTTTTGGAGCTCCTGAGGCAAACCACTCTACCAGTGATGAAATGACTTTCAGAAAATTCTTTCTGACCAGGTGAACCGACCTCTTCCTTGTTGGTCCTAATAAGTGCTTGATTTAGTCCCGTTCCCTGAAGAAATTGGCCCTTTGTGCATTACAGCTTCCTCAATCCCTCTCTCCCACCCCCACTATCTGCCCCCCGGGACACCTCCAGCTCCTCCAACCACTACTTAAGCAGCTCCCATCCTCACTGTCCTGGGTGGTGTCCCCTGAACACACACTCCTGGAAGGGATCTGACCAACCCAGAGGAGGCAGGCAGGGTTCCCACACCCTGGACATCTAAGGTTGCTGTTCTAGGGCCAAGTGTAGTTCTTTCATTTAATGCTGTTCGTCGTTCTTTTAGATTCTGATCACAAGTGAATCATCATTTTGTCATAAATGCACCGTGATGCTTCTCTATCTTTTCTGGTCTCAGATCACCTACAAATCCTGTCATGAAATCATGCAGGAGACACAGAATACGAACACAGCCCAAGTGGTAGACACAGCAGTCAGGTCTGGTTCGGCTGGGAATACGACATCAAAAGTTTGAAATCCATTGTGACACGCTGCTGTCATTTTTCCGGTAGTACTTTTTTTTTTTTTTTAAGTGTCTCTGATGTGACCTGTGGCCATTAAGAACCACTTTTCAATTTTGACTGTAACTGGTTTCAACCTATTTTTTTCTTGAGTGTGCTTTTCAAAAAACTAAAATATGGTAAACACAAGCATGACACTGAAGTTTGAGATACTGCCCATTCAAACAGCACGTTGGACATGAGGGTCACTGTTTCTCAAAGACATGACCGGCAGTCCGGGAACAGAAGGGAAGTGAAGGTGGGGCACCTGATGGCCTTGGAAGCGTTGATGATCTCTTTGATCCGGGGCACACCCAGGGTGATGTTCATGGAGGCCACGCCTGCAAAGTGGAAAGTCTTCAGGGTCATCTGGGTGCCTGGTTCACCAATGCTCTGGGCGCACAGCGCGCCTACTGCAGAACCTGGTTCCATCTGTGCCCTGGAAGGGAAAGATATGAATGAAAAGTCCAGTAGAACTTCTGGGAGAGGCTTCTGGTTATGTCTTTCCAAGAGAGGAAATGCAGGTGCCTTTAGGGTCAGGAAGGAATTGGCAATGTGCCAGGCTGTGCGTGTGCTAGAGGGAGAACCGGGCGCAGATCACTAACAGGTGCAGACAGGGAGACGCGATGCTCAGAGGGGTCCGATAGTGAAATAAGTACTATGTGGCTACTTGTGGTCAACGTGCAATGCCTGGGCCCAAACGTCCACTGCCTGAAGAACATATGCGAGCCCGCTAACAAATGGTGCTGAAGGTGGAGACAGCAGGTAGCACCTGCCAAATACAGTGGTAGTTTTTCTGTGGGGAGAAAACACTCGGAAATTTGTGTTATTTCCACATCTTGGAGCATCCAGTCTATCTATCTATACACTGGAATCCCTAGGTAAGAGGTCAGAGAACCTGCTCAAATACTGGCAGTCGGTAAGTGGCGCAAGTACAGAATTTTATTTCCCTGGGGAAACAGGCAGGATATGAGAGCCATGTGACTGCCTGGCAGTCTGAGACAATGAGCATCCATACCTCATGTACTTGTCCCTACAGGTCTCTAGAAACTTTTCTATTTGGGTCGGGGTGATCCGGTCCAGCTGGTATAGCACACGGGGCTGGAAGAATAAAACCAAGTGCAGAGTTAGGGCCGGCAGCACCTGAACACACCTTAGTGCCCGTCCCAGCCGTCAAGGAAGGCCAGTTACCTCTGTTGTGCCATTGTCGTTGATGCCGTATTTATCTCTGGTTTTCTTGATCTTCTCAGAAACCCCCTTGATGAATTTTTTTATTTCCTGAAAGATCACACAGCAAACATGAGCTGTATATTCTTCAGTAATTCTGATGGCATGATGTGTTTTATAAACTTCAGTAATACGATGAGCCCATCATTATTTCAGTGACAGCTAAATATACACAACAAGGGATACACTATGGACCAAGTTCCTATTACAAAATGTTTTTCTAAAGAATACAGAAAATCATCCACAGCCCAGACATCACTCGTTGGTTTGGGTGTTTCTAAGCCCTCTTTATTCCAATGAGGCTTCAGCAATGGCGCGCTCCAGCCACTCTCCTGGCGCTGCTACGTCGCCCTTGTACGGCACCAGGATCATCCTTGTACCTGCCGTTTTCTGCTCCCCGGCACACCGCACTGCTTACATTCACACAGTTCAGACAGGTAGAAGTGTACCACCTATGCTTTTAGTCTCTAGATTAATGTTTGAATTTCTGAAGTCGTTATCAGAATATTTAAGACCAATTTAAATACTTACAAGCTACAGCATAGCTTTGCAGACATTATATGCACTCCCAACACATGCTTTCAGCTTGCCTGCATTGCAAAGGAAACACTCCCAAATCCAGCTTCTCCCTCCCTGACTCTCACCTCTGCATCACTCTCTCAGTCTCACGCTCCCTTCCCACACACCATCAGAACTTTGGAAGGATTCCTGGAAACCACTCTCAAAGCTAGAAGTGAAACATCAGTTTATTTGCTATTCTTGCTACGTTTAAGAACAGTATTCTAAAAGAAAAAAAAATGGTAAGAAACAAAAAGAAAAAAGAAAAAGAACAACAACAACAAAAAGACTGAAAGCACAGTACTCTATGCCCCAGGATGGTAAGTGGAGCAAGGGAGGTGAGAAGTACATCCAAGGGTGGGGGGTTCACAGGGCAGGGCTAGAGACTGCGGACCCGGCCCAAGGTCTTCTGGCAACTGCTCAAAGAAAAAAAAGCCATCTGTTTACAAATGACAATGTGTCTATAAAAAATAGCCAGCCTCATGGTCACTCCGAGAACCAGAATCAGCCAGCACCTCCTCTCGGGGACTGCTTACAGAAGGGGTATGGTGTGCTTTAATGAGCTACCCCATCAAAGTCCTGCTCCCGGGGAGAGGTGGGCTCACGCATGAGGCACACTAGGACTTTTTTTAAAATTTTAATTTTTTAATTATTGATTTGAGAGAGAAGAGAAACATCGATTTGTTGTTACATTCATCCATGAAGTTATTGGTTGTTTCTTGTATGTGCCCTGACTGGGATCGAACCTGCAACCTTTGGTGCACCGCATGACGCTCCAACCAACGGATTCGTTACCTGGCTGGGGAATGAATGACTCTTAGAGTGCTTCTCAGATGAGCTGACGGCACATACCATGCAGGAGCAGGAGTCCTTTTGAGAATATGGGGAGGGGACAGACTGCATTTCCCCTCAGCAGCTCTCTGGGAAATACAATTTCCCTCGATGACTTTGGATGAATCCTGGTGAGAGTGAGCAAGAATGGCACTCTGGCCAGCTGCAGGCATCCAGCTGCATGGACAGACCAGTGAGTGACCTGACCCCAGGATGGACTGCACATTGTGGCTACAAGACCTTGAGGTCTTGTTTCTGGATTCTGAGGTTGGTTGAGGGGTCTCCGAGAAAACAAGCATGCCCTGCCCCAAGTCTCCTCAGTTAATATCACGTAGCTGAAAATACCTAGTTTTGTCTGAAGCAATGTTTTAAAAAGCAGACCGAGGATAAAAGAGCACGGCTAGGTGTCCTCAGAGTCCGGCCCAGTGCTGGTTCGCCTCACTCACTCACTCATTCAAGCCAAGGGTGAGATGGGGCCTTGGCTTTGCCTCTGGGGGGACACTGGGGGTATCCAGGTAAGCGTGATGGTGCTGAAGCCCGGTGGCAGCTGCCACCACACCTGCCTTGGCCTCCCCGGCTGGCTGTCCCCGAGTTGCCCCCACTATCCACGGTGCCAAGGTGGTCCCTGAGGTCGGAGTCTGCATCTGTCTACCCTTTGTGCAATGGCAGTTGGGGGTGGGGCTGAGGGGGCATCCTTAGAGCCCATGACACTTTCTGAAGAGCCATAGTGGCTGGTGGCCAGTCTCAGTCTGGAGATGCAATAGCCCTTCGGAGTTACATGCCCCAGGTCAGGGAGTAGCGGCCCCTCTAGCTGTGACCCAGAGGTACCAGTGTGAGGAGGGGAGCAGGTCCTGACACCTACTTTACAGCATCCATGAACAGCCTGGCTGCACGGCCCCAAAGGGCATAAACGACGGCTCTGTTCCCAGCCTCTTTAAACTGAAGCTGCCGCTGCCCAACAGGAAAACCTTGCACTGCATTGTCTCCTTGTTTCTCACTGTAGAGAGCCTCACTGACAGCAACGAAGACTCTGGGAGGAGTCGGGAAGCGAGAGGGGGCTGTGCTCGTTCGGAGGCGTTAGGACTTTCACTCTCGCTGCAGCTGGTGGGGCAACTTCAGATGTTCTTAGTAAGACATGTCTTCCCAAAAATAGGAGGAGGAAATCCTGCTTTACTGGGAGCTGAAATGTGTATCTATCCTATCCAGGCTGTTTGATTTTACTCTGGGTATTGGTATTGATGCTTATTTTCCCTTGAAAGCAGGTAAGGAGAAATGGGTATACAACAGAAAACAGGATTTGATGCTTTGTTTGAGCCAGGTTTTTCTCAATGATGGAAAGGTGGCTGGGAGGGCCCAGGTGGCAGAGAGGATGAACTTTGCTAGTGTCTTGTTCCCTCGATTAAAAAGCGCTTAGCAGAGCCCTCGGTGGTGTGGCTCAGTGGATTGAGTGCCGGCCTGAGAACCAGAGGGTTGCTGGTTCAATCCCTGGTCGGGGCATATGCCTGGGCTGCACTCCTAGACCCCAGTGGGGGGTTGTGGGAGAAGCAACCACCCACTGATGTTTCTCTCTCTGTTTTTCCCTCCCTTCCCCTCTCCTCTCTCTATAAATATAAAATTGTTTTTTTAAAAAAGGAGCTTAGCAGAAGAGACTGAACCAGAAGTCTGCTTTCACAAAAATAAACCCTGTAAGATACCTATAGAGAGCTTAATCCTTAGTAACCCAGATCTATCCTAACACTGCAAAATCTATCTCGTTAGCCTCCCACAGACTACCTAGCAATTCCTGTCACTACCTTTTCTGAAAGTAAACTAGTCCAAGGCTTGCGGTTCCTCCTCAGGCAGCTACTGCACAGCTCAGTGAGCCCTCCCTCTGAGGGGACATGGCATTAGCCCAGCACTCCAGAGCAGAGGCCACTGAGGACCTGAAGGCAGTCATATGCTTGGCCAAGGTGACAGGCCTCTCCATGAGGTCAGATGCTTTCTCCAAAGTCTGCTCTTGGGACAGGGGTTTCGGTAACGTCATCTCTGCCCACTGAGAATTTCAGTCTGTACCCTGCGAGCCCGGGGGCCAAGGGGCTGCCTGTGGGGTGCACCGCACCTGGGTTGCCCCTTGTTCACGAACACGGTCTTTTCATGCCGCGCTGCCCTCTTCTCATTGAGAAAGTGTGGAGATACACTCAGCCACTGTTGTACATACAAAGGACTTTCATTAGTTTGCACGAGCTTGACATTTCTCAAGGGACTCTTTTTAAAGAGAAACTCTTTAGGCTTACTTACTAATTACACGTTTGAGACTGCATTTTCAGATACAGTCCATTACTGAAAACCAGAGAAAGAAATTAGAGCTGGAGAGGGCGGTGGAGCAATCTTCTGGAGTGACTCTGCCTAAGAGTGGGAATATTCAAAGGCAGGAATACCCTCTGCTGCTTCGTTTTCCCATATGTTACTCAGTGTACAGGGACTCTTTCACACGCTCATTTCCTGCCCCAGCCTGCTTGTCTAGGTGTCGTCGTATCCTTCTGGGCCAGCTCCTGAAAGCCCTCTTGGCTCGGACGCTGCCATTTGATCGCCAGGTGTTAAAGGCCGCCCCACCTGTTGGTGCAGGGAGACCGGAACGAGAGACTACAGCCGGGCAGACCCGGGGGATTTTCATCTGTGAGGAGCTTTGTGCACATAGGAGTGAGAGGACACGCCTAAAACCATCCCCCAGCTTGGGCGCTAGACATGAGATCTTTCAGCTGCCACCCACAGGGACCCGCTTCCAGTGGCTTTGCTGAAAGATGACTTTCCTTACACAAAAGTTAGATGTTCTGGAGGTTAAAAGACAAAACGGCTCATTTTGCAGAAATGAACACTGAAATAAACTACTAAGAATTCAGCTGCAGCAACCCATGCATACTACCGAGAAACTAACAACATGGCAAGTGGCAGGCAATTAATCACACGATTAACCAGCAGTTAAACCCTCACACTCACGCCACAGCAGTCTGTGAGCACAGGCATAGCCTCCGGCAGGGCCAGGGCGAGACGCCACTGAGGAGCTGCCTCCGCTCCGGCACAGAGTGGAGGCAGACATTTCCAAGGCTCAGACACATTGGTCTGGCCAGCGGATTTTGGACCCTCTTTGCAAAACTGAGTTCATCAGATCGTGAGCTTATTGAAGGGCAAGGACATGTTTAGTTATCTTCGTGTCCCCAGGATCTGCAGTGTGTGACACAGTGACGGCTGAATGAGTGCTTGTTGACTAAATAAACACTGCAGGTCAGAGGTCACCCGATAAACCTTGTCAAAGGCAAGAAAGGCACCAGTCCAAAGTGACGCACGGCGAAGCCGTGTCTGCCAGCACCGGGATGGAAATCTGTTGTCTCTGGTGCTGGCAAACAGCTGGGGTGCGGCTAGAGTTCACTCCCTTATGCTCAGCAGTCAGCATGCTAGGTGTATTACCTCGTTGTATTTCTCATAGCCTGTCTCAGTTAAGGTCTTCAAGGATAAACAGAGAAATAAATAAGTAAATATAATTATGCAGAAAAACAAAATCACAATTCTAATTTCTTAGTAAAAAGACCTGTTGAAAACAATCAAACAAAAGCACACAGCCTAGCCACACTCTTTCTTGATTCTGTACATACTAAAATCTGTAAGATTCTCTTTTTCACTTTCACACCTCAACATATGAAAGGAAGTAAAGAGCTTCCTTAACCAAAAGCATTTTTCAAGTTTCAACTGGTGGTTTTTATTTTTGATATGCTGAAAGGGATTCGTTCCAGCTGATTTTTTTGCTGCATCTGAATCACCAATCAGTACACCAAGGAAAGAGCCACACTGACTTCTGTATCCCTTTGCTTTTGGTCATAACCACAATCATAAATAGGAAGATAGAACAAAAACAAAGAAAGAAAACCTTAAGGGGATATCAAGGTAACCGTGCCCGGAAGGCTCCATGGGCTTCTGACCCACACCGCAGTGCGAGAAAGAACAGGTTACAATGGAAGGCACAGAAACAACACTACTAATACAAATGACTGGGGTTCAGAATGACGGAGGGAAGAAGAGCTGGTCCACAGGATAAGAAAGTGATTGTAAGGTGTTGATGAGGGTAGGGCTGAAAAAAAATTAGTTCTCTAGCTGAAGTATTTTTCTTCTAATATAAAACACTTGTGTCAAGCCGCAAACTAAGAAAGACATAAGATAAATCCTTCATGTTGGCTGGTTAGACTTTGCTGAGGCCATTCTTCATTTTTTTCACAAAGAAACCCTCTTACAGAAACCCCCCAGCTTATAAAGTCCACCTGCAGGCACTGGGCAGACAACTTCATGGCAGCCAAGTTGGGTGTGGCCAGCGCTGGGAAACTCACCTGCAGGAAGCTGTCCCGGCAGCAGAGGAACTCGCTCTTCTTCATGATGGACTCAGCGGTCAGGGCCAGTTCGGTTTTACTGAGAGCGGGCTCGCTCGGACACGGGAAGACCGCCTCAAGTAGGAAAAGGAAACAGTGTGGTGTGTAAGGGCAGTGGAGAAGGGACCAATGTTAAATGTAAGAATTTACTAGAGACTCTCAGGGGGATCTTTTGGCAACCTGTGATGTTTCTCCCCATTCAAAACAAATTTCAGACTCTACCTTTGATGTGAAGGTAACAACAGGGTAAACTGATACTCCACCTTACACAAAGGCTTCTGGGCTAGTCAGTGGCTATTATTCCATTACTCCCTAAACTTCGTCCCAGCCCAGATTTGCACTAAAAATACAAACTGTTGTCCTGGATGGTGTGGCTCAGTGGACTGAGTGCCGGCCTGTGAACCAAAGGGTCACTGGTTTGATTCCCAGTCAGGGCACATGCCTGGGTTGTGGGCCAGGTCCCCAGTAGAGGGGCGTGAGAGGCAACCGACTGATGTATCTCTCACATATCAATGCTTCTCTCCCTCTTTCTCCCTCCCTTCCCCTCTCTCTAAAAGTAAACAAATAAATAAAACCTTAAAAAAATACAAATTGTTAGGGGTAAGACGGTATAGGGGACTTCATGGTAATGGGAAAAAAATACAATAAATATTAAATTAAAAAATACTAATTGTTGTTTTAAAAAAATCCCAAATATTTTAAGAGTGAAAATATTTCTCCACCCTCAAGCTCATGGAATTTCCCCAAAGTTTTAACGGGAAACTATCCACTAAGTACCATCCCAATGCACAGGCAGACCATTAGGTATCTGCGCTCTCCTACATGGATGGTTTGCCTCTACTATAAACAATGCTGGGAAAACACTCTTGGCACATTTAGATCATTTCTGTAGGGCAGATTCCCGTACGTGGAACTATGGGGTCAAAATGCACCCACATTTAAATTCAGATCAGTACTGTCAAACTGCCTTCCAAAGCGGTTGTTCTCAATTATACCCTCAGTTAAAATATGTGACGTGTGCCTGCTTTTCAACACCCATGACTTTATAACGCTGGCCACTACTGCACAGAAACCAAGGGTCTCTCCTGTGGGCCTCTGGGTACTAAAGTTTGAAACTGAGAAACTATCTTTCCTTTAATGTGTGGGAAAATTATGCAGGGTAACTCAAAAAGAAAAATACTAAGCCAGTAGCTGGATACAACTGAACATTAACTGTGTGTGATTTTCCAAAGGGTACCTCTGTTCTAAAGAAATGTCCTTGAAAACACCCCAACCCGATGTAATACTAAATCTTACTTTGATGTTGTCCAGAACCCTTTTAAACTCCAAGGGTTCATCTTTTCCTTCCATAGCTGCAGGGTCTAAGCCATCTCCCCCGTAAATGAACTGTATAATATCACCCGTAGAGCTTCGGACTGTCAAATCATACTGTGAACAAAGATCTTCAAGGGACTTCACAAGCCTTCTCTAAAGGGAAAGAAACGGAAAACAGCTCACCTGCTCTGGGAAGACTAGTCACAGGTGCAGAGGATGAGATCTGCAGCTCTAAGTTTCAAGGTTACTAGCCCGTTAACCAGATAAACACATTTTATAAAGAATTCCTTAAAAAAGAGTCCCCTGACCCCAAGAACAAGGCCAAGAGTGCCTCACTAGCTGGTCCAGTGGTATTTAGAATACGCCCCAAGCTCCAGCACTTTACTGTGTTTTAGAATACACGCAATTTAAACCCCACGAACCCCAATGGCATATGCAAACACTGTTTTCCTAGCCTGCCTTGCCTTCCCCCTCTTTTCCCCTGAGGTATAAGTTAATGCAATGGCTGTGTATTTCTAAACACAACTTAATCGAGGACCCCTGTGGACTTCCACATGAATTACCGAGGACCAGGTGCAGACCCTCTTCTGGGACAGATGGGAAAGAAGAGAGAACAGGGAAGGCACTGTGCTTGAACCAGCAGGCAGCAGCCACTTCTTAAATCTGCTCAGGGAAACCCTCCCGCCAGCAGAACTCACTCCAGCCAGCAATGTGACCGTGGCCCAGTGAGTTACAGAGAAAGAACGCTTCTTCCAGGCAACTTCAAAACAAAAGTCCCTCATGCCAAAACTAATTTGCTCCAGGTTAACACACTGCTCTGGGAAAGTCATACTCTGCTCTAAAAGATAAAGACAAAAAAATAAAGTCAAAAGACACTCTGGCAGCAGTGGTAAAGACATTTCAGTCTGTTGGGTTTTTGAAAAAAGCAGCACACTCCAAAACTGAAGGGGAATTTTCCATCAGGAGACGATTATCAGTAAGGACACACGAGGCACAAAAGTGGTTACAGAAAGAGGTGTCTACGGCCCGAGTCCATGTTCACCCTCCTTGGCCTTGTTTGCTCTGGCCCACTCGATTACATCTCGATTATCAACCCTGGTTTCCCAGTGTGCAAAGGGCCATGTTTCTCAAACTGGGATGCACAGTGAGGGGAGACACAACGCTACGGCAAGTTCATGGCCCAACAGCCTGAAGTGTTAACTTTACCCGGTGCTATAAGTAGGTAAAAACACTAACATTAAAAAAAACCCGTATTATGGAGTACACAGGGCAGAACTGAAAATGAGACTGAAGGGAGGTCCTCTGCTTGTGGTCTTACGGAGGAACGAAGCAGGAATGTGCTTCCACTCGTCTGCCATCAGGGCGCTTTTATGGCAGCTGGGGAAGCACAGTCACAGGAAACCTCTGGTTCAGCCTGGTCTGCCTGCGCCTTTGCCCTAGCACTGTGCACACAGTGGAGAGCCTCCCTCAGGCGGGCGGGCACCAGAGTAGGATCCTGGAGTCGGTCAGAGTGGCACCAATAATGAGGTACACAAATCGCTGCAAAGTGAGCAGCAGAGCCCTCTCGATGAACAGGAGGTCTGTGCTGTGACGCCCATTATCATGCGCTAGAAACAGGATCAGTGAGGCTCAGTGGAGTGTCCCAGGAAGCACCTCCAGTCCCCACGCTCCTCTCACGGAGCCCTGGTATGTGTGGTTCTGGCCTGGTCTTGATCATTCGAGGAACATGAGATCTGGAACATTGACACTACCCTTTTTTTGTTGTTTATTTCTAGGGTACCTCTGTTTCTGAACTTTTCCTTTTAAATACCAAGACAGGATAAATTTTAGCTCATGCACAAAACATGCAAACACTCGGCAGTTGAAACCCACAGACAGACCAGTCCTACTCTGTTGCTAATGGTCTACATTCCTTGCAATTACCTGCATGTACCCTGTTTCGGCTGTCTTTACAGCTGTGTCAACTAGACCTTCCCGGCCGGCCATTGTGTGGAAGAAAAACTCAGTTGGTGTCAAACCAGAGTAGAAGCTGTTAGCCACAAAGCCTTTGGCAGCTGGAAGCTAAAGAAAGGTAGAAAAAAAAGAAAAATCAAACAACAACAAAAAGTTTAAGGTCCACCATTCCAAAACCCATTCAAGTCAGAAAATGCCACACCTTCCAGCGATGAACACCTGGCCAACACACTTCCATGAAGTGACAGGCTTTAGATACCCTCTCCTAAAGGAGAAATAACTTGGCACAACCCAGCCTTATCCAAGACAAGGAGGGTGAGGCCCAGCCAGGGTTGGTGCTGGTGCCAGCTACAGGCAAGTGGCTCAGGAGAGGGAAACCAAAGCCGGGGTTGTGATCCACAGAGCAGGCAGGCAGGCAAGGCCGCCAGAGGGCGCTGCCCGACTGCAGCAGCCTGCCCGTTCCCTGGGAAACAGTGACTCCAGTATAGACAGCCTTCCAGTGAGCCAGGCCCGCCCACCTCCCAAACACAACCCCATGCTGCTAATGTTTATGGAGTTTCAGTGTGGAGAGATGAAAATGCCCTAAATTAGATTATGGTGGTGATCACACAACGCTGTGAATATATAAGTCACTGAATGGGTAGGTACCCTTTGAATGGGTGACTATGACATATGAAATGTATTTTAATAACACCGTAAAAAATACATACATACATAAAACACTATGACAACTTACAACTTACACACTTACATAAAGTGTGTATAAAACACACAACTGTGAGCCTGACAAGCACAGGCAGGTACCACTCCAGTGATCACGTATCTGCCTGACCTCTAGTGAATTCTGATCTTGGGCAGAGGACCTGATCTGCTCCTGGGGCTACCTGATACACAGGTAGTATATCCATATATCTGGGAGGGGACGAACGTTTGGGCCTTAATAGGAACGACAGCTGACTCCAAAGCCAAAATTTACTGAGTGACCAAGTCTACTTTAAGTTCCTTAACTTCAGATTAATACTTGTCTGCCCCTGAATCCCAGAACAACCTTGGCACAGGCTTGTCTGCTTCTGCTTACACTAGCGCCCAAACCATAAAGGTTAATAGAATCCAGAAGTCATTTTCAAGCTGCGTTTGAAAATTCCAGAGAGAACCTGAAATTTCCTGGTTGATTTAGTGTAGTTTACACTATCACTATTTTAAAATCCTTACACTTTTATCTAAGTGGTCCCAAAACAAGCGCACTGACTGAACACATACACATGGTAAGTACTGGTTTGATTACTCCTGTTGGATGGGACACGGAAGTCTCCTCCGCAGAGAGAAAACACACAAGGGGGCACTGTCCAAGTCTTACAGCTCTGAGTTTACCAAGGCTCCTGCCCACGACTCAGTCTGGACTGAAGAGGGAATGACACCCCGAGCAGCGCCCGCCCTGACACAACACCTCCCGGAGTCGCTTGGTTGGCAGCCACAGAGCTTCGATCACTTTCTTCTGCACTGCCGATGGTCATCCTTCAAAGTTCTGCCTGACCCACTACTGATTACCTTTGAGTGTTTTTCAAAGTGAGGCAAGGACCTGTTTTCAAAGCCATCTGGCACTCGGGAGCCACTGATGGCTTGCTGTCCCACACAGGCAATCATCTGTGATATGTTAATGAAGGAACCTGGGGAAGGAGGGCAGGGATGTAACATTCATTTACTGAAATAACATTAACTGAAGTGCAAGCAGATCTGTGGGACCAACAGGACCACAACACAGATCAGCCCCTTCTCCATAAGTTCATAATGTAGAGTAGAGCTGTCAGTAACGCAGGAAAGGCAGAGCAAGCCAGCACTCCAGGGCTGGAGGAAAGACTTCCAGGTGCGTCTTCAAGAAGCAACCAGGTTCGACTTTTGGAGGACATCATGAACGAGACACAAAAAGGGTTGGGGGAGGGGTGGCTTCCAAAGTGTGTGGAAGCGCAGGAAGCAAAGACATGGGAATGGGAACGTGTGGGGTAAGCACCAGGAGCAAAAGCACAACATTAGGGTGAAAGGCAGCGAAGGTAAGAGGCTGGACTTCACCTGTAAGGCATGGACAGAAGTAAGAGAGGCATGGAGGTTTTGGGTTTGAACACAGCATCAGGAAACCTAACGCTTTAAGGTAAGTATGAAATTAAAGCACTTTGCCCCCTCACCAAATACTGTGCGTTTTTTAAAAACTCCCTAGCTTTTCAAAAAAGTTGTTTTATATTGGCAGTGGTGTGGCAGGAACAATAAATGTGTTATTATAAATTTTAAAAAGTTGATTTAAAGTTGCTCAAAACGTCTTAAAACTCAGAAACCCACACACACTACCAACAAGCTCCTCTGGAAGAGTGAAGCTCCCCAAAATGCAAACAGCCCTGTTTGTGTAGGCAGCTGACCCTGAGCAACGTGATGGCGAAGAGCACTGGCTGCCTGTGCAGAAACCCACAGGTAACTTAAGTCAGCGCTCCACACATGTAGGTTCTCAACTGCGGACGAAAGTAGTTTATTTTAAAAAATCACAAGTGAGCCCATGCAGTTCAAACCTATGCTGGTCAAGGGTTATCTGCAAACGGTTTAAGAAGACATGCTGTTATAAACAAAAGGTCTATCTGAAGTTACGACTCTTGCATTTTCCAGAACACCACCAGCCAGCCCACGCGGAGAACACAATGACGGCAGGGTCAGAGAGCACACTCACCTTTGGAGCCACACAGAGCCATGGTCAGGGGGCTGTTGCTCTTGTCCAGCTCCCGGAGGCAGGCGCTGCCCGCGTGGTCGCGGATCACCGACAGCTCCTTCAGTATCAGAGCCTGGAGGGAGACAGAGAGACGTGGTGGGGCCACCTCACCGGCTCTGCTGACCACCAATGTACAACCCGACGTTTATGGAAATTTGAAAAAATTTAACAAAGATGTCAGATTTCCAAAAGATAAAGGTTTCAGAGCCTCAGAAGATCAGGACGCCCTATATATATAGACGAGGTTCTAAGATCAGTGTGTAAGGTAAAAATGATTAGTAACAAAACCTTGAGCAATCCTGTAAGTAGCAATAAAGTAGAATGCACATGGCTTTGTGTACAGGAATCTTACCTATACAATACATATCTGTATCTATATTACTGTGTATACACACATGCATAAATAAATGGGTAACGTGTTAAGATAATACTTGTACTATTTATAAAATTTGTCTATTCTCTTGTTGCCAAGAACACAACTGAATTCTCACAAGTTTACCATGTGATGAGGTGACTCTACAGGAATATTCTGGTCCGTGAGCTCACCCAGGTTGTTATTCCTCAACTCACAACTTAGGGTGCCGAGTCACTGAGGAGCCACGGCTCCACTAAAAATGAGTGCTGCTGAGCCTCAAGTAATTTCCTAGGTGAGAAACACCCGTTTCTTTCCCTTTCTCTCCTTAACACATAAATGAAATTAAGACTCAGCTAATAAGGATAAGTACCTTACACAACTTTTTAAAAAATTCTATTCATCAGAAAATTTCTTACTGCCTAACCAGCCTTTCATCCATACTTAGGCGACTTAAAGGCCAGAGCCCAGGCTACAAGGGAGGCAGCAGGGAGCTGGGCAAACCCGGTGCAGTCAGACTGCTGACCCCGGCTGCTTCAGAGAAAAGGCAGAGCTCTCCAGGGATGGAGGTGATTCTCACTCTGGCATGTGCTGGTCCTGTTGGCAGCTAACCTAGTTTCACGTGTGAGGGGAGTGGGACAGCAGTCTGGTACGTGACTCTCGACATGAACTTTCCATCTTCTGCATCCGAGTCTCTTTCAAAGACCGTCCACTTAAACAGCCGCAGTGCTAGCCTCCGGTCAAAGGATGTCGGAGATAGAAAGGGCAGAAGCACTAAGTACCAGCTCCCGAAGGGGCCTAAGCATGATGTCAGGACAAGAACAGTCCCGTGTGGCCAAATGAACAGAGAGGGCTGACTTTTCACCACCTCGAATGTGGTGAAAGGGACATAAGGGCCCGATCAAAGGCCTTCTCCTCACCAAACAAATGAGAACCGCACACGCAGCACCAGGCCACGGCGAGGCCGAAGCACCTCTACTTCCCACTCCCCTCTGCTACCTTCTCTTCACCCTGAGCATGAAGCAGCTGAACTAACCAACCCAAGGAGCCAGACTCACCTCCAAAGTCTCCTCAGCAGTGCAGCCAGGCTGCTGCTGCAGCTTTCCTGTGTTTAGGGCTTCAATGTATTCGTCACATTTTTTGTAGCCAGCATTCAGCAACTCATACTTGGCCTTTAACAGCCCTTGGCCAGGTGTGACGTCACCAATCCCAATTGAGAATCCGCGGTTTGCTGTAGAATAGTTGGCAGGTAAAGCAGGAAGAGAGAGTCATGGATGTCAGTCAACCTACTACATAGAGATAAGTTTATAACTTCAGAGAATCTGTCATAATTTAATTATATTAAAACTTAGCCCTGGCCCAGTAGCTCAGTTAGTGTCATCTCAATGCACCAAGGCTGCGGGTTCAATTCCCTGCCTGGGCACACATAAAAATCAACAAATGATTACATGGATGAGTGGAACAACAAATCGATGTTTCTCTCTCAATTAAAAAAAAAAAACTTATAACAGTCCCTAGGGAGTTACACAATCATGGTTGAGACACACTAACCCCTCTCAGAGACCTTACAACTTAGTGGGGAGCACAGTGATGTCCTAAATATAATATAAAGCAGACTGCCATTAAATACTAAAGAGCAGCCTGAGAAAGCCAGCCACGGAAAGTGAATCATCTGACTTCTGGTTCTAGGACAGCAGCAGAGGGGCCGAGGTTCTGCCCCACACTCCCAAGTCCTGGCTTCTCTTTCCAGAAATCATCCCAAAACATACAGAATAAGAAACAAATGTGAACTCCACCTTGACAGAAGTATACACCATCAATAATCTGAACCCTAACATATGTAAAAGTGAACAGATAAGAGGTGGGGAATAACATGCCTAAGAGTGGCTACAGAACTGAGGACCCATGGAGAGGCTCAGAAACTCGACCACCAGGTCCTGCAGATGCTAGAGATAGTGTGTGCGCTGGAAACAGAGAAACCCAGTGTAAGGTGTGCATAAAATACAGGCTCCTGGGCCTTCCCCTGTGGGAGATGAGAGCTTAGTACACCAAAGATGGAAGGAGAGAGACTCTGGATCGGGGGTAGTAGGTGCAGGCAGATGGGGATGACCGAAAACCAGGTACTGAGGGAAGGTCTTCACATTCCTTGACAATAAGACTCCTTAGCCCCTTTCCCTGTCCAGTTCCCAGAATCCCGGCAGCCAGGTCTCTGTCCTTGGGGAAGAGGTTGAGACTGAAAGATGTCTCTGGAGAAAACATTCCTAATAGGGATATTAGGTAGGTCCTCAATCAAAAAGCTGGTTTCCAGCTCAATTAAGAGACCCAGAGGCCCATCAGATAATCAGCTCCTTTTCCAATCAATGTTTTAGTGCCTCAGTGACAGCCAGGGAATCAGATTATTTGAGGAAAGCTTTTACCATGAAAGACAGAAGACAACAAACACAAAGAAAAAATAAACCGAAAGACGATTCAGGAAGCAAATGAAACTGAGTAGTATTCTCTCAGAGTGACAGAGAAGATATATCTGGGGAGCAAGAACAGAAGTCTTAAAAAAAAGGAAAAGGAAAAGGAAGAAATTAATTACCTGCTGATAAGAACAGTAGGAGGAAATTAAATACGTAACAGTAAAAAAGAAAATGGACAAGGAAAAGAAGATAAAACCAGAGAGTCAATATAGGAGCTTTGGTTGGCAATTAACAGAAACTCCAAAAAGAAAGAACAAAGGAAATAAAGGAGAAAATTACCAGAAAGATAATACAAGAAAGAGTCCAGAGTGCAGGACACACAGGCACAGACTAAGAGTTTACAGAGCGCTCAGCACAATGAACGGTGGGTCACCCTCGCAAAGCTGTGACACTGTGACCTTTCAGAACGCCAAAAAAGGGGATTCTTAAAGCTTCCAGAATAGAAAGAAAATTCAAACACAAAAACTTGGGAATAAGAATGGAAATATACTTTAATAACAACCCTGAAAGCTAGAATAGAGCAATAGCTTCAGAAATCTGAGGGAAAATAATTTCCAGTTGAAAATTCTATATCCAGCCAAATAATCAGGTGTAAGAGTAGACTAAAGATGTTTTTGAGCAGCAAACATTGCTTGACCCATAGTAGGCTCAAACTATGAGAAAACAAAGGAAACGGAGTAGTGCAGAATACAGCGAAACATTTGAGTTGTCTGGTAGGGCTGACAAGATGAATGGTGGAAGGCCCGCAGGGTACTGTGAGTGGAACCTTGGAAGCAGCCCATGAAAAGTCCTTCATGTAACACAACCCTACCTGGTAGGCAACAGGGAGCTGCTACAGATTTTGAGAAGAGACTGAAAAGCAAATTCAAGTATGCAGCCAGATCAGTGAGTGTATCACATTAACTTCATTAAGAAAAGCATCAATGTTTAGCTTGGAATGAGTACCCTTTTCTCTGTGTGTGTACATGTGTGGAATGGGAAGCGGGCATGAAACAACAGCAGGAATCCCTAAAAGCCCAACAGACCAGCAATAAGACGAGGATGCCGAGATACTCACAGAGGTAGACAGGCGCCAGCCTGGCAAGCCGCGACATGGCATCGGCAGCTTCGTTCTGCCCCCAGTCTCGCAGCAGAATGTAGAAAATGTTGTTCTTAGACCCTGACCCCAGTGTTCCTTTGTCCATGCTGCCAGTCATCAGCTCGCTGTTCTGGATAGTGACGTCTGGGAGGACAACAATGATTAGACATTTAAACAAACAGTTAATATGCTTTGCCTCTTTCCAAAAAGAATTTGAGGTAGTGGAGAAAGTTTATTCCCAAATTGAAAGTTAAAGCAAACAGAAATTCTCCTTAAATTTTTCTTTGGTTGGGGGGAGGGGGAAATCTAGCGACTTTTAAAAAAGCATGAAAGGCCCAGTTAGTTACCTGACAGTCCTAACTCTGAAATACACTATTTGACGCTTTCTCTTCATCTGTGAACTGAATGACAGTATCAAGCACTTGCCATCTTTATGTCATAGGCATATTTTGGGCATCACTGAAATCATGTACAGCAAAGTGCTTTGTAACCAAAGTGGAAAGCAGTATGTTATTCACCTAAGACATTAAAAATAGTGGTACCATCATGAAGAGCCTATTCAACAGAAAAATGAAACTCTTTTCTAGAAACAAAACACAATTTAAAACAAGAAACCAAAATACTTAAATATCCAGGGAGTATATTTTCAAAGGAAAGGTCACAGACTTGAGAAAAATCGAAGCTCCTCAAACATTTCATCTTCATTACGAGACAGTAGAAACCTCGGCCTTCAGTGCAGAGTCCTACAGACCTTGTCGCAAGGCCTTGCTAGCCAAGCCCACTCTTGTTAGCCGTCCGGGGCGAACTAAGGACCTCATGCCAGAAAGTCAGTGCTGGCTCAGTGGCACTGGTCTCATTCCAAAAAGAACCTGCCTCGTTCCGCGGAACATGATTTGGGTTGAGTTACCCCGGTTGAATCCGTTGGCTTGCACTTAAATACTCTCACGGTTACACCTGCCCTTCATGATGTCAGAAAATTCACTGACCAGGCAAAAACAATTGGCCTTTTCTGTTACATTTTTTAGTCATACTTTTAGTCAATGAACACATTTTTGGACATAAAATAATGAATTATATGCTTTACATAATGAGACCCATGCTGATGGAAAAAAAACACCCCCAAACAAAAAAGGCAGAATAAACGAAATTGCATTAAATGACAGAAACTAAACAATGTCGCCCAAATTTAATGAAAGAAACACAAAATGAAAAAAGAGACAGAACTTAGTCACTTAAGACATAACACATGTGAAGAACATTCTAATCACTAGATCATCTGACTATAAGACCTCTACCTTTCAGAGAAGTGGGAAGTCACATCTGAGAGGGGAAACACCAGCTACATTTCCCTGAAAAACAAATCTCCTGCCTAAGTCTAAGGGCTTAAGAAAACATGGAATTTGCTTGCTAGGTGAACGTAAGTTATTGGTTACTTGCTATTCTGACCTCCTTCCCCTGTCCCGTTGCTTTAACTCACAGGAATCATTGACACAGAGATCTTCTCCTTTGCCGCAGTACTGCTTGCCCTTGGTTCGAAGGTTGGCCCTCACTGGACTGTCATCACTAGGTCTGAGGATGACACTGAAGATCTGCTTTCCCGTCCACAGGGTGACAGGCTGAAAGAGGAAAGGAAGCCAGAGCATCAACTGGCCAAGCCTGGTCTCAACCCCCTTTCACACAAATAAGGCAAGATTACAGCGATCACATGGAAACCCAGCATGCATTGGTATGTCCATATGGGCATCTGGGGTGGACGAATGGACACACACACACGGCTCCTGTACAAACCTTCAATATTGTGGGAGGTGGGAGGCGAACTTTAATTTTCTCATCCTTGCCGACCAATACTGAAGCAATGATTTGGCAAGCCTTGGCTCGGTCAAAGAAAGTGTCCTTAAGAGTGAGGAGATAGGCACCTAAAAACGTTAAGAAACACACACACAAAAGGAACGAAACTATGAGAAAATCACATTTCAACTTTATTTCATTTTATTTATTTATTTTTAGACAGAGGGGAAGGGAAGGAGAAAGAGAGGGAGAGAAACTTCAGTGAGTGGTTGCCTCTTGCTCGCCCCCTACTGGGGACCTGGGCCTGCAACCCAGGCATGTGCCCTGCCTGGGAATCCAACTGGCCGCCCTTTGGTTCGCAGGCCGGTCCTCCATCCACTGAGCCACACCAGCCAGGGCACATTTCAATTTTAAGATAAATACGTAAGACTACTAAAAAAGTGACAAAACATACAGCTGCTTATTGGCTCTCTCCTCCAACTAGAACTAAGCTCCACAAGTAAAATGACTTTGATTTGCTCACTGCTCTACCCCCAGGGCTTAAAGAAACGTCTGGTCTACAGCAGAAGCTCAATGAATGCTTGTTGACTCAATCAATAATCAACCAATACAAAACATCTCAAGTAGGTTCAGTTAAAATTTAGTAAACATGCACAGAATTAAACACAGGCAGTGAGACAGCCTTTCAAGTGTTCACATAAAAGCACTGTGAGTGAGAATCAGGGTCCCACAGTCTCCTTTCAAGCAAATTTCAAAACCCACCTGTCAGAAAATCCTGAATAGCAGCAATTAGTGGTTCTCCATTCCTTGGAGTTACAAGATTTGCTTTAGTCTAAAAGAAAAACGAATACAGCGAGTTAGCCATTCTTGGAGGCATGACGCAGTCCTGCCTCCAAGGCTGAGCAATGGAAGCCAAAGGCCTTCATTCCAGCTTTGAGACCAATGCCCATTCCCTTTATCTGTTGAGGGGAGAGAAGAAACGCCAGCAAGAAAGACCTCGGAGGTTCCTACTAGCACTAAAACAAAACACTGAGTGAAGCTGTTCTGGATTCTTGTGAAGAGCTCTACCATCCATCCAAGACTTAACTGTTACTAATAAGTGCACTTCTTCAAAAAACCGACACTTCTATGAGTGAACAGTACTGCTACCTTTGAGGTGAATCAACTCCACAATCCTCCACAATGATGGCAGAACTGTTAGATTTCTCTTAAGGCAGACATTATGTTCTAATAACAATTCAACAACAGCACTTAACTAAAATTTAGTGCGTGCCACAATGGGCAGAAAAGGATGCTAGCTGTTCAAGGCATAGGTAAATTTAAAGGAGGTTCTGTGTGTCAGAGTGCGTCTGCTCAGCTCTTGATATGGAGGTGCTCATGTGCACCTGTGGGTACTCTGGGCCTCCCACCCAGAGTGAAAGGCCCTCCAAGTAGAGACCTGTTCCTGCCTTCTTCTGAACCACACTACTCAGAGCAGTGACCCTCCAGCTGGGCGGCTCACTGCTGGTTCAGAGTTTCTGTGGGGTGGGATAGCGCGTGGTCTGGTGTGGGACCAAAGTGCGTGAGACTGAAATGTGCACATTTGGGAAAAGTGTCCTGAGCCATCTGGGCTACATTCAAGCTAGTCCACCCTGGTCCGCTGAGACAGGACTGCCGAATTGGTGCAGTAGAGAATTTTCTCACAGGAAATTGAGCGGATTTGTCTCGATGGTAATTGTGGATTCTTCTAATCCAACATCCTTGAAGTCTGTGTTTTACTGTTTTCACTTTTAATCAATGAAATATGGTGCTATAACAAAATGGATCTATGATTGCAAATTCAATGGCAAAGTCTAACTGGCTGTAGACTCACAGCTGTTACCACTAGTAGCATTCTAAAACATTACTTTTTAATGACAGAAATAATATATATTCATAACAGAAAAAAACACACCTAAAAACAAAGACCATAAAAATACCAAAACCCTCAATGTGTCAAACTGCCAAGTAGAAAAAACTACTGTTCCAAGGTTTTGATATGTAACCTTTCAACTTTTTGCTGTGAACATTTTTACAAACATATAAGCATCTATTTATCAATCAACTATGTATACAACCATGTCATCGTTTTTAAGGGCCACAAAGGGTTTCATCGTATGGAATTAACATAATTAATTTAATCAATTTCTTATAGGTGGAAGCTGCCTGTGTTCTATTATTTCCAGTAATTCTGCAACTCTGGTTACTTCCTCTGGAGAGCTGACTAGAAATGAGAGCGCAAGTCAGGAAGGATGACTGTGCTGACCTGTCCGCCCTGCGACTACAGGAGTGCAGAAGGACTCAGTCATGGTTATCCACCCACCATCAACCACCCACCCATTAGCCACCTTGTCCTCTCTGTCACCCACCAGTTCCCACACGACACTCATCACCACTGCCACAGAGAGGGATGCTCCAGAGAAAACAAGCTAGTTCTTGTTTCCCCAAGTGTGACCGTACCACAGGGCCCTTGCACCCACTGCCCCTCTGCCTGAGTTATTCTCCCACTGACCGTCCCACTGCCTATTCCCCCAGTCCTTTCAGGACCTGGCTTGTATGCCGCTCTAAGTTATTCTCCCACTGGCCGTCCCACTGCTTATTCCCCCAGTCCTTTCAGGACCTGGCTTGTATGCCGCTCTGTCTGAGTTATTCTCCCAATGACCGTCCCACTGCTTATTCCCCCAGTCCTTTCAGGACCTGGCTCGTATGGTGCCTTTCTAGTGGCCCTCCCAGACTATCAGCACAAAATAGGACCCCTTTCATTCTCTTCCTTCCTTATCTTCCTTGATTCTTTTCTTCCTAGCCCTCGTAGCCACCTGACACATATTTTAAATTTGTTTACTCTCCATCTCTCCCCACTCAAACAGGAATGAAAGCAAGAGTCTGACTTTCTTATTCACTGCCATGTTCCTAGAAGAGTACTCGGCACACAGTAGTGCTCAGTAAGCGTCAACTAACTCATTTTGAAAGGCCAGAGAGATAACGGAATAATTCAAAAGAAGATTGTAAATGCACAAAGACAGCCCCCGAGGGATTAATTTTCAAAGGAAAACAAGAAAATCACCTCAAACTTTTAAACTTTTGATAACAGAGGGCAGATGAATCATGGTGTGTTAACGTGGTGAAGCACTGGAAAGCTATTCCAGTCGATCATGAAGACTCTACAGCAAACTGAGTATTTATGACATGTCAGGCGGAAAAAAAAGGCAATTTAAACCATGACAGCAGCCACCTAAATTCATGGACAAGGAACAAACTAGTTAAAGAGGTAGAAATAAAGAAAGCCGTAATGTATAGAGACTTTACCTTATCTAAATAACTTCCATTATTATGCTGGGATGTTTGAATAAGAATCAATGTTTTCAAAAGTGGAAGATCTTGATCTATTTTAGCACATAAATTTCTTAGAATTATTAAATTCTTCAAAGGACAATTTAGACATGTATATACAATACAGGCTACATTAAATACTTCATTTATCAGAAAAGATATGTGAACTCCTGCCATGAAGAACCCTGGGAAGGGCCACGAATACAGCTCCCTTCCTCTCACTCCCACCAACCCCCACGGGCTTTAATCATCTTTACTTCAGAATCGACACTAACACCCTAAACTGAAATAGATTAGAAGCATCACACCAGAAACGGTCGTGTTTTTGGAGGCAGGAACTCTTACAACCAGAAGACCCATCAGTTCATAGTACTGGGAAAGCAAAGACCTAAGCCCTGAAAACTCAACAGGCTGGGGCCACTAAGTTTAGGGGAGCAGCACCCTGCACAGTGGGCACCACGTGCCACTGTGCCACAGCTGGGTTCAGGAGTGACGAGGTGGCACAGACAGAGCCCAGCGGCAAGGTCTTCGAGAACAGGCAGCTGCCTCACTCGTCACTCAACAACCCTAGCGTCTGCTGGCACTCCTTACTGTTAATAAAATAAAATGGTGATAAAAGTCATTACAAAAATGACTATGTTTTTGGTGTGCCCTTTAGAAGACAAAGAAACATATAATGTACTTTAGGATGGTTTCCAGTCGGAATGTTCAATAAAATGTATTGGCGTTTTAAGAATCTTTAGCTACTGGAAAGTCTACTTATGCAAAATACCCTTTCCCATGGTACCCAGCGGTTACTGCATTGCTGCACTTGTGCATCTTTTCGTAACTGGTACTCATGTGCACATCTTCTCTCAGGGGCCCACATTACAGGTCGGAAGACAGCAACGCCCCCCCGTAAGCACCTATCACAGACACTGACTCACTTATATATACTATGGGTGCTTTCCAATAGGGCATGCTCCCCTTCCCTCCTTTTATGAGGCTGTAAACTGGGTTGCACCACCCTACTTACACCCATTAGAACAAGGGCCTCTGCTTTGGCTTCTTCTGTCTGAGGAAGATGAAGATTCATTTCATCACCATCAAAATCTGCATTGTAGGGTGTACACACACACTCGTTAAATCTGAAGGTTCGGTGGGGCTTGACCCGGGCCTGTGGGACACAAGACAAGGACTCGGTCACTTATCCAAAAGCTTCTTAATTTCAAAACATTAAAAAAGGCACTTTCCGGCAAACGGAAATTTAGAATAAGGAAATAAATCGCTAGTATGTCCTGTCAAATGAGGTGTGTCATTTGTAGACTCATTCATTCATCAACGCCGGTGCAGTGAACTTGTTTTGATGCTGTGAGGCAAACACTGACACTGGAGCTGTGGAAGGGGCTCCCTCTGGACGATGCCATCAGTTTGATACTAAAAAGACTTATGGCAGAAGCTAATTAAAATACACTGACTATTGGGTTGGCCAGAAAGTTAGTTTTGTTTTTTCCGTACAATGGCTCTAGTAGTGCTTAGCCGTCTTTAACTTCATTCCCAACAATTTTGTTACATTGTATTGTGTGCATTCAAAAAAAGATTGATCAAAATTGGTACATTTTTGTGTAGCCATTTTAATATTGAAGATGGAAGAAAATACGCAAATGTTCTGCATATTATGCTTTATTATTTCAAGAAAGGTAAAACGCAATAAAATGCAAAAAACGATTTGTGCAGTGTGTGGAGAAGGTGCTGTGACGGACTGAGTGTGTCAAAAGTGGTTTGCAACGTTTCGTGCTGGAGATTTCTCGCTGGACGACGCTCCATGGTCGGGTAGACCAGCTGAAGTTGATAGTGATCAAATTGAGACATTAATTGAGACCAATTAATGTTACACTCTGAGAGGGAGGGCCGACATATTCAAAATATCCAATCAATAAAATATTGGTGAAAATGAAAATGTATCTTTTATTTTAGAGAAAACTAGATGTACTTTTTGGCTCACCCAATACATAAAAATCCACGAATTTATTTTGACATCAAAGAAAGGGAAAGCCAAAACAAGAAAATAAAGAACCTAAAACAACCAAGTTGGAAGTAACCAAACACAAATTTTTTACTCCCAAATTGACACTAAAGGAAAAAGAATTAGGTATTTAGGCTGCCTTTCCTTTATGAAGTGTATTTCTAGGTAAGCAAATAGCCCCTAGTTTTTTGTACAAGAATCCTATGTATTAAATGTGGAAGAAGTGATAGATTAGAGATTCACCATTTGGTAGCCCTAATGAACTAAGGTAGGCAACCATCATAAATGAATGAAATTATCAGAAAAAAGGCTGATGAGGAAGGAACCTTTCAAAAAGACAGCAGGTGAGCCAGGTGGTGAGAGACAAATACCATATGATCTCACCTCTAACAGGAACCTAATCAACAATAGAAAAAAGCAAGCAAAATATAACCAGACACATTGAAATTAAGAGCAATCTGAGAGCAACCAGAAGGGGGGTGGGAGGGAACAGTGGGAGGAAGGGTTTTCAGGAACCACTATAAAGGACACATGGACAAAACAAGGGTGGGGGGTGGGAGCGGGGGAGGGGGGTGGGATTGGCTGGGGTAGGGGGGAGTACTGGGGAGTAAACGCAGACAACTGTAACTGAACAACAATAAAGTAATTTTAAAAAAAGACATCAGGTGAATTCTCTAACGTTTTTAGCGTAAAAGTGGAGCATTCAGATGACACGAGCCTCTTCAAAGAAGCCCTCCTGGAAGTGGCAGGCACCACCCAGAGTTACACTTGTCAAAAAGTTGAACCTGAATCTGGTCATGTCTTGAGAGCTAATTTCCAGTTTATAGGAATAAAAGAATGAAGAAACATTTAACGCCAAACAAACCAAGAACATGGGATGTTCTTGAGGACAGATAACCTGGTTTATTCAACAATGAAATTAAACTTTATAAAAGGAGAGAGGACTATTCTAGATCAATAGAGACCTAAGACATGTATCAACTAAATGTTATGTGTAGAGCTGGAGTCCTCATTCGGACAGACTAGCTGCAAAAAGATTTTCGAGACTTGGGGAAGCCTGACTGTGGAGTGTTCATCCTGTGAGGTGAGGTAGCGGCATGGTGGCTGTTGGGCGTCTTACGGAAGTGCACTGAATACAGCGGAGAAAGGACCTGGTGTCTCAGCTCACCAACGAGGAAAGGAAGACATAAAACAAGGGAGGCAAAATCAAGAAAATGATTGAATAAAGAGGATGGGAATGTGTGAGTTCATCATAGTATTCTTTCTACTTTCGTGTAAATTTGAAAATACGTAAACAAAAAAGATTCGTTTAAAAAATTGCTCAACAGCCAAGCAGAAGGTTCTAGAAAAGGAAGGCTTCTATTCTCTCCAGATCCCACAATCATAACCTCATGATCATAAACTGCAGCTTCGGTTATTTCCACTGCTAGGTAAAAGGACCGATGGACTCTGTTCATAAACATTGAAAGACTGAATCTATAAAAGCACTACTATAAAAGCCTGCTTAAACACTGTTTACAAATGCTCACGGATTTAATGGCTTTGAAGATAGGAGAACTGAAGAATATTTAACAAATTAAAGTTGCATCTCATTTCCATTTTAAATTTCCAGAAAAAGGAGCTGCTGCAAACTAAAACACCAAAAAAAAAAGGTTTGGGGTCTTACCTGGAGGACCACTGCAAAGGGAAATCACTTTCGTTCCTTAGTTAGCATGCTACGCTAAATCGAAGGTCAACTTTCTGCCGTATCTGTTTTACGTAAGTGTTGTGCACACATATTCTGTTCTACGTAAGTGTTGTGCACACTTGCAAGTGGAATCATGCTAGTCACTTCCACACTAATTTTCAGTTAGTTCCTGTTTTACTGTGTATGAATATTTCATTATAAACATTAAAAACATTGAATAGGAGCTTGAAATTTACAAGTTTCACTCAATTAAAAAGTGAGAGAAAGGAAAATCAGAAGTTATGAACATCTGAGATCACTGGCAACTTTAATTTTAGAAGTCTGGATTTAGCACCGCACACACAGCATTCCTTCCAGCCCGCAGAAAAGAACACAGGAATCTCATACTCACCAAATGCGCCATAATGCTCAGTTTGTGCAGCGAGGGCTGCCGGTTGAAAAGCACCACATCCCCATCTATGAGGTGTCTCTCTACGATGTCCCCATACTTGAGCTCCTGAGCCATCTTTTCCCTATTTCCGTACTTCAAAAACCTTAATGTACAATAATAAACATGACTTGTGAGAACAAAGTTCCCCCACCAAGTTTCTCCCTCTTTTTATCAAGATTCAATCTCTAATGACATTTCATTGAATCTAAGGTGTCTCCAGAAGAATTAAACTATGACAAACTGATTGTAAGATACAGCTTCATTTATCCCAATGTGTTTGTTCATTAGATCCAACAACACAAAATGCTAGGGAACAATACACACTACACGTATATTCATCTGTCCAACATGGCAAATGACATATCCAGGCTCACTGCAACTTAACTACGTATTTTCCACATGCTAAAATGTCCCCCAAACTGTACTGTGGACAGCACTCTGTGGCTGAGTATGGCAAGAGTGAACTTGGTCATGAGAAGGTAGTTACATCCAACTAGATTGGGAAACAATTACCTTTTCATCTGCGTGTGTCTCTGCTGAATGAAATTGGCTCCTGGGTGAACTTCAGGTCCATTTTGAACCAATTTCCTCAAAAAGTTGATGTTTGCTTTGTTTACCTGCAAGACCACAGTGAGATACTATCAGGTTACACTTTTATACTTCTACCAGTGGCACACTGTACTGAACTGATTAGGTTACACTCTTTATACTTCTACCAGTGGTACACTGTGCTGAGCTGAACCTTTACTTTCTCTGTGTGGCTCTAGAAGAAAGGGTGGCCACACCCTGGGTGTCCCGCTGCTGAGGGTTGAGTGTAACGGCAGTGGGTTGGCACAAGGAGCCCAGCTTCCGGTCTGCACTTGGCCACGCACTTGCTGGATGACATGGCCAAGTCCTTCACTGGCCTTTGGTATCCCTTCAGTAAAATAAATGGACTGGACTGATCTGTATGAACATTCCAGGACACATGTGATCCTAAAAACAGGTGGCAACTTCATCTGCAGTAATTCACCATGGACTTCCAAGGTTTAAAAGCTGTGGCCCAGGCACCAGAGCCCGAGCTCTGCATCGCTGTGTCCGACAACCTCTTGGACACCAGTCTCCTGGGACACCATCTCAGAGAAAGAAACTCTGGATCATTAATAACTCAGCTGAGGACGCCTTACACAAGTTTTACCAGGACCATCTGTGATCTGGGCTAACTATGAATCTCACGGACAAAGCCTATTAATATCCTCCTGTTATTATGCCTTCTATACTTCAGTTAAAAAAGAAAGTACTGTGTGTTTTACACTCATAATGAGTGTGAATTGAGTGTAAAGAGGTGCAGCCTTTCTGGTTATGCATCAACAGCCTTAAAATATTAAAAGAAAAAACAAAAGGTTTTTTGTTTTTCTTTGGTTCCCTGAAGCATTTTATTTGCACACACGTATTGCATCCCTAGAAAACAGAATCCCAGGACATTCCCTCCTGTGTTTTCGTCTTGCTTCTTCATGGTCTATGGAGCCCGCGGAGGCTGTGTGCTAGTACAATGAAACCAGACTGACGGGACAGAAGCAGGTAGTTCTGCCACTTTTCTACATCTCTGAGGTGCACATCAAGTCTGGGGCTGACTACGCCACACTTATTCAACCTGCCCACGAGAGTCACAACAACTTTCCCAGCTCTGTGGTCATCAATAATTTCACATTTGCCAATGGAACCATGTTCTAACTGTTCTGCATCATCGCAGTTAGAAACCAGATGATGACTTAGGACTATCACCTGACAAGAACCAGGCATTTGCCTCTCTTTTCAGCATTGTTGACACTCTTGAGAGCATCAGCCGGGACACCCACGTGCACCACTATGGCCACTACGAGGAGATACTGGTGCTGCCGACCGAGCCAGCACCACCACCTTTCTGGGTGGTCAAAAGCTCTGGTGCCCACCAGCACTGTGCCCTGTGCACCAGCTCCCCATGGTACTTGATTCTAAGGTTTTAAACACAAAAATCCAGAAAATTAACTGTATATAGTGTTATCATTTAGTTACTTTAAAACATGAGGTATGATATCTGGTCAAGATGGAAGAGTAGGTAAACATGCTCACCCCCTCGCACAACCACAGCAAAATCACAAGTAAACTACAGACCAAGATCACTCAGAACTCTCAGAAATCGAGTTGAATGGAAATCCAACAACTATGGAGCCAAAGAAATCACATCAATCCAGAAGGGCAGGAGATGCGGTGGCACAGAATGGGCGGGCCCCATGCCCACATTTGGTGGCTGAAAATTTGGGAGGGATATCTTGGGAGTGAAGGGTCCCAGTCCCCCATCAGAACCCTCACCACAGAGTACCAGTGCCAGGGAGAGAAGCCTCCATAACTCCTGGCTATAAAAACCAGTGGGATTGGAGCTGGAGGAAAGAAACTACAGGACTCCCTGCAGTTCCTTTTAAAGGGCCTGTGCTGAACTTAATGCAGACGTACTGCCTCTGATCTCCCGCACCCCGGGGCAGCAGCCTGAAAGGCATCAGTGGCTATGGAAAGGAGCTGAAGTGTTTGGCATCGGGGCGAGAGCTAGGGGACAGCATTCTCCCAGACAGAAAGGCGGGCAGAGGCCATTGCGCCTTTTCTGAGCCCTCTCCATCCTGGAGCCATAGATCTAGCAGGTGGGAGGTATGTCTGAGACTCTATCAACCTGGCTTACACTGTTTGCCTTGACCTGGTATTCACCTGAGGCTCTGCCCCACCCAATCTAAGGGCTGCCCCTGGCCCCATACCTCTGGCTAAACAGCCCAGCAACAGAAGCAGCCAGCTTTGGATCACAGTTTGGATCCAGCTGGTACCTTCAAACCCAGCACAAGTAGCAGCCAGCTGCAGACTGCTTTGTAGCTCACACTGGGTGGGCCCTGGGGCAGAAAGTACATGGTGGCTGACCCTGACCTGCACCACCAGCACACCCAGTGGAGCTAGGTAGACCATGCTAGAGCACCACCACCCTGTTCCAGCACAGCTGATTCTGAGGGTGGAGGTTGGTGGTCAGTGGTCACAGCCAATCCTTATAGCTGACTGGCCTGGGTAAATCCCTCCTATTTATCTGCCAACAACAATCAAGCCTCAACTACAAGAGGAGGGTGTACTCAGCCCACAAAGAGGTGCACCTTGAGTACCCAGTTTGGGTAATAGGAGAGGCTGTGCCACTGGACGCTACAGGCCATGCTACAAAGACAGGAGTACAGAAGCTCTACCTAATGCACAGAAAAAAACACAGGGAGGCTGCCAACTGAGGAGACAAAGAAACACGGCCCAACTGAAAGAACAGATCAAAACTCCAGAAAAAGAGCTAAATGAAATGGAGATGAGCAACCTATCAGATGCAGAACTCAAAACACTGGTTATAAGGATGCTCAAGGAACTCAGTGAGTACTTAAACAGCATAAAAAAGAGCCAGGCAGAAGTGAAGGCTATACTAATGGAAATGAACAATTTACAGGGAATCAACAGCAGAGTGGATGAAGCTGAGAATCAAAACAATGACATGGAACATAAGGAAGCAAAAAACAACCATGCAGAACAGCAAGAAGAAAGAGAATCAAAGGAAAAAACAAAATAAGGACAGTGCAAGCAGCCTCTGGGACAACTTCAAGTGAACCAACATTCACACCATAGGGGTGCCAGAAGAAGAGAAAGAGCAAGAAATTGGAAATCTGTTTGAAAAAATAATGAAAGAAAACTTCCCTTATTTGGTGAAGGAAATAGACATGCAAGTCCAAGAAGCACAGAGTCCCAAGTAATGTGGATGCAAAGAGGCCCATCCCAAGACATATCACAATTAAAATGCCAAAGGTTAAGATAAAGAGAGAATCTTAAAAGCAGCTAGTTACCTACAGGGGAGTCACATAAGACTGTCAACTGATTTCTCAAAAGAAACTTTGCAGGCTAGGGGTATTGGCAAGACATATTCAAAGTCATGAAAAGCAGGGACCTACAGCTAAGATTGTTCTACCCAGCAAGGCTATCATTTAGAATGGAAGGGCAGATAAAGAGCTTCCCAGACAAGAAAAAACTAAAGGAGTTCATCACCAAACCATTATTCTATGAAATGTTAAAGGGACTTATTTAAGAAAAAGAAGATAAAAACTATGAACAATAAAATGACAATAAACACATGTTATCATCAATTGAATCTAAAAAACAAACTAAGCAAAGAAGAACAGAGTCAGAATCATGGATATGAAAAGCATTTTAATAATTACCAGATGGGAAGGGTGTTTAGGGGAATGTGTGAAGAGGTGAGGGGATTAAGTACAAATTGGTAGTCACAGAATAGCCGTGGGGATGTAAAGTACAGTACAGGAAGTGGAGTAGCCAAAGAACTTACACGCACAACCCATGGACATGAACAATGGTGGGGGGATAGCTTGAGGGAGTGCGGGGGGGGGGGGGGGGGGGGGGGGGGGGGGTGCTGGGATAGGGTGGCAAAGGGGAAAAAATTGGGACAACTCTAACAGCACAATCAACAAAATATTTTTATAAATGGGGTAAAAAACAACACAGAAAGATGTCGAAGACGACGTTACTTGGGAAGACAGTTGCAGAACAGTACATTTAATGGATCTACGAGTACACACAGTTGTGGTTGTATATGCTGTAGATATTACACATGGTGATATTTGTATGAACATGACTCAAACAGGAAATACGTGCTTGCTAATGCACACCAAACTGTGGGTCAGGTGGGTTACTGGGGATTTTCTGCTGCCTGTTGTTTGGAATCTTAAAATATAATGTAAAAGACTGGATGCAAAACAAAGAATCAATAGCTGAACGGTACTTACTTTCTCAGGAAAAGTTAGAATTTTGGCCACGTGAACTGGCACAGCTACCTCGTCAATTCGGAGGTTGGGGTCAGGTGAGATGACTGTTCTGCCAGAAAAATCCACCCTCTTTCCTGAGAGATTGCCTCTAAATCGACCTAAATAAATAAAAACGTGTCACAGGTCTCCACAGCATAAGGTGTGCCATTTGGGGGTAACAGGAGCAGAAAGATAGAGGAAAGTCTGTGATCTCCACTTAGATAAGCTGGACGTGCATCCAAAAACAAACAAGCAAAGGCAGTAAACTGTTTCCTATACATTTTGTTGGCGACATACCCTGTTTTCCCTTCAGGCGCTGGACAAAGCCCCTGGTCCATTTCTTGGGTGCCATGTTAAGGGGAATGCCGGAGAGCTCACTGTTGATGTAGAGGGCACACTGCAGCTGCAGGAAGTCCCAGTCTTCCATGATCATCTGGGTCTTGGCTCCTGAGATCCGATGCTAAAAATGAGCAGATTACGAACAGAAACGAGCCTTGTCGATTTGACTTTCTTTAGCACAAGTGTTTGCACAGATATACTCTAAATCTTAGGCTTGCAGATATGAATGGGAAGCACTGACCTTTTTAATGACATCATTTAGGAAAATGATTTCTGTCAATTTCATCGTCAGATCATCTTCATTGGTGCCAGACTTCAAATCGCTCACAACAGAGGGTCTGATACACAAGGGGGGAACTAAAAGTCGTGTAAGAATCAAATCGGAAGGCTTTCCAGCTTCTGGGTTCATCAGAAGAAGAGGGACGTCTTCAGCTGGGATTTGCTTAAATAAATTCAGAACTACCAAGGGATTCAAGTTTTCCTGTGGGAAGGGAAGGGATGTGTCAATTCCCCAGAGCTCGGGCAAGGCTTACGTCTCCACGCTCTCTAGCCGACTCACCGCTTAGAAGTGTGAGTGGTGACAGAGGTTTCTGTTAACATGCATGTTGTCAGAGCTCCTACAATATGCATGCCTTTCATCCCAATGAGTTAAACCAGTAATTCCACTTCTCATGATGACTCCAAAGGGTATGATTTTAAAAATTAATGCAGTTTCAGCAACAAGGATGTTCACTAAAGCTGTTCCTAATTGTGAAGTTAAAAATAGCCTGACAGGTTACTAGATACAACCAGGAGAGGCCCATACATTGAAAACTATGAAGCCATTAAAAAGAAAAAAAAGACTTTATGGAAATGTAGCTACTGCCATGAAATGTGTTCACAAAATACTGGTCAATGCAATAAGCATGTGTGCAATATGATCTCATTTAGGATGTACATCTACACAGAAACGAGGAACTGGAAGAGTCTGCCAAGGTTTTAACAGTGCTGTCTTTCGGTGAGTGGAATTATAATCATTTTGCTTTTATTTTTACATTCAAATGTTCTGTAGTAAACGTATATTGGTCTGTATTAACTTCACTTAATAGAACTGCCGTTCTGTAGGAACTTACTCATGATGTAAGAACTAGGCAAATTATCAAAGACAGTCAAAGATCAAAGGTAAGAATGATCAGCTTGTGTCTTACTGCTGCTTATTGATTTTTTGGGGACCAAAGATTGTGTGACGAAGAGTATGTGCTACAAGCAGAACTTGCCATGTATAACTCACTGAGAAGAGGAACAAAGTGACAACTAAAGAAATGACTGAGCCGCTACTGCCCTTAGAGCAGAGCTGCAAAAGGAAGTAACTGTGGTCCCATCCTGCAGAAACCGGCAGTGAAGTCAGGGAGAGGGAGGCTTTTCCAGTCCATGTTCTCACCCAGGGCAGAATTCCCTTCCTCAATTCCCTGTCTCCCAGCAGTGGGTACCTCACTCTACCACCTGAAGCAGTTAGGGAGGGAATCTAAAACTGTTCACAGAATTGTAGGAAAGAGATGAAGGCCAGACATCACCTGCAGCACCTGTCAGTACTAGCACCTGTCAGTACTAGACGAGAACACCATGAGACTGAAGGCCATCCAGGAGGGCAGAAGACTGGCAAGAGTCTGGAAACCATTTCTTTGCAAGAGCAGCTACTCCAAGAAGTGATGTAACGACAGCCTCCCAAGAGGCAGCTGGAAGAGGCTGGTGACTTATTCTGTTGTGCACCAGAGGGTAGAAATCGGGGACCCATGCAGAGACCGTGGAGAAGGACTAAGTTTTGCAGAGGGCAGAGCGCCGTCACACCTAGAGCTCTGAAGCGAGGGAGTGTACGCTGCTTTGGCTGGTAGTGAGAGAGCATGGCTGGAAGGATGTCAGACAGGGCAGCCCATCACTCAGTGTGCTAGAGAAGACGTGACATTTTTACCTGGTGGGGAGACAGGACTGATGGCATCTATGGAGGGACTTTTGTCTGCAGGCCCACCAACCCCTGGATTTGTATTAAAACTGGAAGTGGATATACATTAGTCTTCTAGGGATAGAGTCCAGAGGTTCTGTTGAATTCCTAAACGAGTGTGTAACCCAGAGAAAGTCAACAACCACTGCATTAGGGTCTCTTCCAACTCAGTCATGCTGTGCTGCCCATAAAGGCGTGGGCTTCCACATTCCTGAGCATTAAATGAACTGGGACAAGCCAAAGATCTTCAAGGCCCTGCCATACCTCAGGCATCAAACAGGACATCAGAAAAACAGATCTTGTTACCGACCAAGCTTATGCAGAAGAAACCATCAAAATACAAGGCAGAGTACAAGTGTTATACAAGGCACAGAAAACACACGTGATTGAGGGAAGGCTCAGATCTCAAAGGGGGTCCAGAGAGGGAGGAAGCCGCACGGAGGCAGCTAAGGGATGGGGATTCTGCTGGTGGAGAGGAGGAGGGAGGGGAGGCCTCCTTAAACTGAAGGGACACTGTGCATCTGAGCAACAGCAGAGGTGGGAGGAAACCTCATCTGTCTCACCGTGACTGTTACTGTAGGAATGTCAGTAGCAGTGATGACCGCTACCACAATTGGGTACCATGCTCTATGCACTTGCTACGTGCCAGGCACTGTGCTAAGTACTCAACCCGGAATTCATCTGCTAATCCTCACACAGGCCCTACAGCAGACACTCTTGTGATCTCTGCTGTATAGTTGAGGAAACTGAGGTCCAGGCTGAGTCATGTGTCTAAGGTCATACAACTGGTAAGTGGCCAAGCTGGGATCTAATCTGAGGTCTGTGTGACCCCAAAGCCAAAGCTCTTAACTGCTGCCCTAAATCAACTCTGGGGTGTTAACCAGGGTAAAGTTGGGTGGTGGGGGGTGGTGCACAGGGAGGTGGTAGCAGTAGGGTAATATCCCAAGAGCCCAGCTTAATGCTCTGCACAAGTGATTCTTAAAAGGAGGGGTTACATCCTAGGCCAAGCCATTTGGAAGACTTTTCCAAACAAGATGGTTCCTGGCCCCTGAGAAGAATCACTGACTGGGGACACTGCCAGAGAGGCAGTCCCCGGCAAACAGCGACAGGGGCTGCAGGTGCTGGGCAGAGAGCCAGCAGGCCAAAGTGCTGGCAGGATGTTGGGGAGGCTGATCTGAGAGCAACGGAGTAACGACAGGGGGAACCGCAAGTAAGGCTGCACCCAAGAAAGCCCCAGCACCCTCGTGCAAACTGACCAAGGATGTTTGCCAGGCCTCTGACCACTGTCTACAGGGCCACCAGCCTGGACAGTGCTGCCCTTGCATGCTGTAGAGAGACACGGTCAACTTCCTCAGCCTTCACCTCAACCTCCTCTGCAGCAGCTTCATTTGAACTACCTTGAAGACATTCCCACCTGAATGAATCACTGCCGTTCCCCATTCCCGTTTCCAGAATTATTTCCTCGATGGCCACACTCAGGTGCTCGCTCACCTCTGATCACTCCCTCTCACCCATGCCCACAGTGGTTGGTCACCAATTCCTGTCCTTTCTTACTGTGCAGTGACGCTGGCCTCTGACTCTACTGTCACTGCCCAGGTTCAGGGTTGGCTCTTCATTTTTCTTTTTCAATTCAAAGCATAATTTATACATAGTAAGTTGTACTGTTCTTAAAAATATTTTTTAAACCTTTACATGTATACACCTGTGTACACATATTCACCATTCAGATCAAGATATAGAATGTTTCCACTTCTCCAAAAAGTACCCGGACTCCTTTTCGAGTCAGTGCCAAGCCCTCATCCCAGGGGCAATGGCTCTCCTGGTACCCGTTACCACCGATCAGCCCAGCCTGTTCTGGGACCTGCTCTAAATGGGATCCTACAGTATCTACTCTTGTGCGTGGCTTCCTTCTCTCAGTAGGCTTCTGAGACCCTGCCAGGCTGTGTGCCAGGAGCGCATGTCTTTCAGTGCTGGATACCCCACCGCGTGAGTCTATGACAGCTGTTTCTCCTCTTGTTGACAGGCATCTGGGATGTTTCCAGTTTTGGCTTTTTCTAATAAAACTGCAATAAACATTTTTGTACAAATATTTTTGTGGACATGCGCAGCCCTTTCTTTTTGGTATATACCTGAAGGTAAAACTGCTAGATCATACGGTGTGGGGGGTTCAGCTTCCTAAGAATCAATTGCCAAACTGGTGCTCAGAGTGGTGGTAACATCTTACACTTCCACCGTCAATACAGGAGTGCCAGTTGCTGCAGAGCCTTCCCTGCACTTGGTTTTCTGTTTGTTTGTCTGTTTTTAACATTTTAAGTTTTCTGGGAGAGTGTGTGTGCAGTTTTAATTAGCTTTCCCTGATGAGCGGTAACACTGAGCAACTGTCCATTTATTTACAGGCCATTGGAATATATCCTTTTAGGAAGTGTCATTCAAGTCCCCTCTTTAAAATCAGGTTGTGTTTTCCTTAGTGATTTGTGAAAACCGACTCCTATGGTCTGGCTACGAGGGTCCTGTCAGATTTACGAGTTGTGACTCCTTCCTCCAGCCAGTGTTTCACGCTGGTCTTTTGAAGAGCGGGCAGGTTCTTCTAAAACCCTGCCATTTACTCATCATGTCCATTCCCTGTTCAAAACTTTTGGTGGCTCCACACCCCCCAGAGCAGGATGCCCTCTACAAAGTGGTCTCATTGTTCGGGGCCTGCATGGCAACGGCCTTGGCCAGAATTCTTGCTCTATCACCGTCATCTTGGGCAATGCTGTCTTACAAGGTAGCTGAGAGGATTAAACGCAGGGCGGGGCAAAAGGAGGTTCACCGCTGTCTGTATGGGAAATAATATGACAACGAATGAATAATACTACAAGAGTAAACTTTGTTTTGTGTGTCCACAACTGCAAACCTCCTTTGCCCCGCCCAGTATGAGGGAACCCAGCTAAAGGTCTTGGAACAATGCCTGAGGGTAACGGCAGTCACTGAATACAGGTGCCTTTATTTATATTGCTCTCCGGTCTTTCGAACAGAACCTCAGCTCCTGAATGAGCCTAGACACTGTCCCCTGCACATTCTGAGCTCACTGCCCTAGACTCTTTAAACCCTGACATTTAAGAAGCAGCTCAAACAACATCTTTCCTCACAATCCTCCCTAACCAAGTCCACAATGAAATTTTCCTCCTGATTTCCCACTGAATTTACTGTCCTTGTCATTCTTGTGACAGTCAGCACTGTGGCCTATCTTATTAGTTATCTTTTCGCAGATTAATGGCTATTGACACACCTAACCTGTGGGATCTTTGAGAGCAGACCAGTGCCTGGTACTCCCTGTCAGGTCTGATAGAGTCTGGTACTCAGTAGCCACTCAACTGACTTGTTAGTTTCATACAGTATTCTAGACAGTACTACGTGAACTAAGAAGTAATCAAACTCAGAGCAAGGTAAAGACACGATACTTCATACAATTCTATTGGTTAAGTTTGTACCAATTAAAGTAATGAGAATCACCCACAATTACCTATGTCTCACTGTCCACATGAGAAACGATCCCTCAGTTTATGTTCTATTCAGCTACAGCTGCACAACGAAAATGTAACACGTTACCTGGACAGCTGAAAATGTGTTAGTGACAAGGCCAGGCCACATCAAACTCAGCGTTTAACAACTGCCACGTGAAGTATTCCTGGAGATCTAACTTAACTGAACTTCTTATTTCGGAATAAGGTGCATGTATCAAAGGGTGGAGGGACGGCCCTGTGTGTGTTAAGACCTACGGGGGTAGGGGAGGCAGGAAGAGGGAGGCATGCACGTCAGGCTCACCTGGGCCCGCCCCAGCAGGGGCTCCACTTCCTTGTTATGCTCTATGGCAGTTTCAAAAGACTGAAGGAAATTTGACACGATGGGATCCACCACTTTTTTGTTGGTCTTGTATTTCTCGTGAATTATCTTCAGCAGTCCACACTTCTTTACAGTACCTGTAAGAATTCAGTCACCGAGGTTCACTACATTAGGTTCTTGGTAGGGGTGCCCTGAGGTCGCAGCCTGGTTAATGAAGCCACTGAAACTGCTGCAGCAATGAAAAGATGAGAGATGCATTTCCCAACAGCGCGTCAGTCAGGAGGCTTTAAAGCCTAAGTTTTAAGAAAAGAGTCGACTTGGACAAACTGCATAAAACGAATAAGCTAAACAGAAAAGAATTCAGGGAAAGGGTCATTGCTGAGCCTTTCCTGCACTTTGCTCACCATTAAAAGCGCCACAGTGATGGCAGATGTTTTTCTTTCGGCATTTATCAGAGATTTTCTTCTTCAGTCCTCGCTTCTGGAGGTATGTCAGGCCCGGCCTCTTTAGATAATCTAGAAACTGCTTCTTCTCCTCTTGGGACAGCATGATGTGGCAGCAGGTTTTGCAGATCATCTTTTGAAAATTAAACAAAACAGATAAAAGGACAAGAGGATAAAAAGCCTTATCTTTTTAAATGGCCTTCCCAGTCCTTGCCCAGGACATGTAACTGAGTGACCACACGCACGGATCGAAAGGAAGGTATGTGTAGAGAGGCAGCCCATGTTCATGAGAACGCTAGCTATAGTTGTAGCTGGCTAGTAGGATTTTTAAGTTAGTTTGTTTTTTAACTCTGTGCTGTTCTGTATTACTTGAATTATTATTTTATAATATATATCTACAATCTACTAAAGGAAATCAAAAGAATAAAGAGTCCTTAAGACATTTAATTTACTGAAGATAAAACATTACATGTTTATTATAAAAAGTTTCCCTAGGTGTGTCTCCTACCACTCACAATTCCTGAGTTCACTGCAGTGTCCCTAACTGATAACTCCCAGGTTCGTGCCTGGGATATGAACCCGTAAACGCTCACCTGTAAGATGCCTATAACTGCTCTGAAGTACCCCACATGAAAGCATGGCAGCTCCAAGTCAATGTATCCGTAGTGGCCCAGACAGTCAGCCAAGTTCTTACCACAGGTTTCACAAGGACGGTCCTTCTCACTGGTACCCTTTGATATAAGCACAACCAAAAATCAATGAAGACTACTGGACAGCACAGTGGGGACCAGTGCGCACAGGTGGCTGGGTGACTCAGCATCAGAACCACCGGGGAAGCTAACGTACATCCCATGTAACTGACGGAATGCTGGCGGTGGAGCCCCTGGACGTGCAGGGGAAGAGGGTGGATGGAAAGAATTCTGGTTTCTACCAATCTCGTGAGTCACCAGTTTTATTAGCAAGTCAAAACAACACACGGGACAGGGAAGTGGCGGGGGTCTTACCATCCTGTGGTCAAGCACCCCGTAAAGCAAGGGGGCGTGGTTGTTGTCCTGGCTGTACAGGTTCTTACTGACAACCTGGATGTGCGCCTGCTGGCGCATCTCCTCGGGTGACTTCATTCCAAAACAGATGTGGCTTCTGCAGTGAAAGGAAACAAGGGAGCCATTACATCAAAACCACTCATCCAAAATGGCCTTGACATATGTGACCCACCGTAACCAACCACATCCTTCCAACCCTTTACGTGCTCTGATCCCTCACTGCTGCATAATCAAACCTCTCCCCCTTTACTCTGGGGAGCACCCCTTCACCCTGCTGGAATTGCTCCCATTCTATCAGGTGAAATGGTGCTCACCAAGGTCACCAGGTCCCCTGCTTGCTGCTGAATCTAGTGAGAACATTTTTGTTCTACCCTGCTGTAGCATTAGCAGGCAATGCCTCCCCTCCCCTCGTCTGGAAATACTGTCTTCTCATGGCTTTGGTGACACCACATACTGTCGAGTTTTCTTCCCTTCCCTGGCGGTTGCTTTTGTGGTCTCTTCTTCTACTGCCATCCCTTAAACATTGGCATCTCCCCTCCCTGGGGTTACAGGCCTCACCCTCTTTTCACTCTCCACATTGCTCCCAGTAGCGGTGCCACCTGAGTACACGCAGATGCCAGTGCATCTCTGTCTGCAGGCCGGCCACTACTTCCATTCAGCTAGAGACCGTACGCCTTTTCTGGGCACCTCTGCTTGGACATCCCACAGGCACCTCAAACTTGACTCATCTAAAACAGGACCCAGTACTTTGTCTCCCAAATCTGCTGCTGCATTCATTCCCCCCCAAACTGGGGATTTACAGTGTGCCAGGCACCATCCTGAGGGGTTGAGAATACAGATTAGATAAGACAGACAAGGTCCCTGCCAACGTGGAGCTCACAGTTCAGGGTGGGCAAGAGATATAATAAACTGATGCACAAAAGTGAACAAATACAGAGACCTGAAATGATGTGAAGGGTTAGAGAGAGTCTGAGGAGCCGACTTATGTTATGTGGTCAGAAAGCCTCTCTGTAAAGTTGACTTTTAAGCTGAATTTTGAATAAGAAGGAACGAGCAATAAGATGATCCACTGGTTGAACATTTGAAATAGAGCATAAATGGAGCAAGGGTCGTAGGACTGGAATAAGTTCTGCATTTTCAAGAAACCAAATGAAAGCAGTATGCTACGGCACAGAAAGCTGAGCGTACAAGGCGAAGTTAGGGAGGTATGCTGAGTCCAGGTTCCATAGGGCTTGGGGAACTATGGTAGGGAATTTAAATGTTAGTGCAACGGAAAGCTGCTAGATGATTTTAAACTGACGTGTCAGGGACGTGATTTGCATCTTAACTGTCTCTTGGGTTGCTTTGTGAGAACAGATTACATCTGAATATAGGAAGGGGTTAGAGAGGGTGTGAGTGGCCAGGGCAGATCTGGAGAGAGCCTGGTAAGGCACACGTTCCCCATTCCGGGTAATGGCAACCATCCACGTGGCTGCCCAAAGGAGAAATTCTGTGTGCCAACCTTATCTCTCCTTACCAACTTTACCCCTAAACCCCTTTCAAATCCACTTCTCTCCAATGACTCTACTTCTCCAGTGCAGGCCACCATCATCCCCTGCACGGATCCCTACAGTGGCCTCCGAGATCTCCCTCTCATTCTCTCTCTCGAAACAAGAGACCTTTTAGAAGAACGCTTACCAAGCCACTGCCCTGCTTTATTAAAACCCTTCAAAGTCCCGCACCGCTCGCAAGCTGACTCCGGAACACAGCTTAAAATCCCCTGCTTCCTTCTCCTCACCCCCCTTTCCCTCCAGTACCTTCCTGAACGAGGCCGTTTAGTCTGTTTTCTTCTGCCCGAACCTCCTTCCCGTTCGGTGCTCTCAGCAGCCCCTATCCTGCCCCTGTCCTTGCACTTGTCACAACCGCCGTTGACTTGTCTACCTTCTCCAACCAGAAGAGGCAATAAGAACCTAATTCAGGCAGTTTGTCTAAGGCCTATCGCTGGGCCTAGCACACAGCACCTTCCTCAGTAAACATGTGCTGCCAGAACCAGTGATTTTCACTTTTCTACAGAGCCCTAAGGAAAGCGGTGGCCTAATGAATAAGCTCTGAAGGAGAAGGCCCACAATGGTAGCCTCACTTCCGAGACTGCTATCCATCGCCGGCGGTCCAGTCCTCTCCCTCTGAGAAGTCTACCCTTTTGATCAGCAGGGTTGCCTCCCAGTCATGGGCTCTATAGCAGAACCAGGGCTAGACAGTCCCTGCCCTAGAACGCCGCTCACGCTGCAGTGGCCAAAGATTTGCGTAAAGAAAGGGATTATCGTTTGACCTCGGGGGAACTCGAGCTTCGGCCCAGAGTGTACCCATCGCCAAGGCTCACGCCGCATCCTGCCCGAGCCCAGACACCAGCCCAGCCTGCGGTCCCCTAGGATGCCGAAATGCTCTCTGCCTCATCAATGTTCTTTGACTACTCCGGTAGTTCTGAGCTCTGCCCACCCCTTCCAACTGGCCCTCACCTCAAACCCTTAGAAACTGGGAGCCCTGACCTCGCACCTCTCTGCCCCTCACTTCTCCGCCCTTTGGCCAGTTTTGCTCCATCTTACATTTTTTTGGCCACATCCGTCTCCCGGAACTGCTCCTTCACCATGGTGACGGCTGCCGGGGTACCTCCTCGAGACTCCGGGAGTTGCGTTAGTAAAAAGACGTCCCTACACCTCTTGGAATGCTTCTTGTCTTGTTACTGACACCGCTACGGCATCCTCTCGGCCACCGTAAGACGCCCCACGTGGCCACTTCCGCTTCCGCTACACACAGAAGCGTCAGTCAAGAGAGGCTTCGGACATGCCGATTTTTTAGTTCTATCTATGCTGCCATCTTTCGGCAGTTCTTTGGAACTGCAGCAGATTTTGTATTTTCAAAACCCCATTTCAGCCGCATTTCTCCAGGTCATCCATCTGACACCTGCAGATAAACTACAACCCATTGCCTCCAGACTTTTTAGACAACCAGAAAGCCAAAGATTGCTAAAATGAAAAATAGTCATTATCAACATTAATCCCATCTTAATTAAAGCCTCTAATTGTTTAAAGAGAGTTGGAGGCTAAAATGAATCCTTTCCAGGAACAGAGGGCACCATCTGGACGACCAACAAAAGAAGTAAACAGGGCAGAAAACACGACCATACATTCTCCTCCAGTTCACAAAATTAGTTTGAAAAAGAAAATAATTAAACCCATAATCTTGATTACAAAAACAGGATCTGAAAATGTCAGTTCAGAGTGAAAAGTGAACCATGACGAGCTAGGGGAACAAGATGAGGGGAGTACAGGAAGGGAAGGTCATTTATGTACTGAAATAAATTGCTTGCTTACACTCTGTGATAACCTGTGGAAGGTGATCCTAATGAGACTAGAGAGGAAACCACACCGCCATAGGACTCAGCCCTACAGAACCAGAAATTTCTTTACTATTTGTGAGGAACTCCAAACAGAACCCAAGAAAGTGGATGAACAACTTGAATTTTATAAAAGGATGCTATCTAATTTTCAGACTCAATGAATTCCCACCAGTAAAAACAATGATGTCACACACAAAAAGCAAAGCAAATCAGATTTCCCTAACCCGTTTCAGCAGTTAATCACTTATTTTATCTTTGGAGTAACGTTGACAATTCTGTAACAAGATTTGATGAATGACTAGAGGTGAAGAGCAAAGGCTCCCGAACTACCATGAGTCCAAGTTCTGTGACTTTGGTCAAGTTATTTAACCTTACTGTGTCTTAGCTACTTACCCATCTATAAAAGGGCTAAGTAAGAGGTACCCTATTTCTTGGAGTTGGGAAGGTTAAATGGCATAACGAAGATAAAAATAACTAGCAAGTAACAGGTACATAGCAATCACTCGATGAATATTAACTATTATAATTCTGAAGCATATAGGAAAGCTACCCTCAAACTTGCATCCTGGCGTCCTGGTCCACACTAACCTTTGGGAAGTTCTTTCCTAACATTCTCTTTGAACATGAGCACTTTTATTCTTTATGTTTCTTTCACTTTGAACAACTAAATTTCTGGATCAAGCAAGTACTCATTAAAAGCTCAATTTTTGTAAGAACTAAGACTTGCACAAAAAGATACAGAAGTATTCACTTTTAGTCAGAAAAATCATCAGAGAATCTCAGAAAAATACTAATTAGCAATAAATCAAAAACAGTTTGTGCACTTGAAGTAGCAAAGGTTTTGAGTCAGAGTTTCTAAAGTTTCTTTAGTTGTCAGATGAGGAGGCTGATCAATAGCGACGACCCCTACCATGTGTTCCATCTTTACCAGTTTCTAACTAGCTGAACCTAATTTTTTCTTTTTATTTAATATTTTTAAACTTCATTTTTCAATTACAGTTGACATTCAGTATTTTATATGTTTCAGGTGTACAACATAGTGGTTAACAATTATGTAATTCATAAAGTGGTTCCCCTGATAATTCAAATACCTACCTGGCACCATATATAGTTATTACAATATTATTAACTCCACTCCCTAAGCTGAACTTTACATTCCTGTGACTATTTTGTAACCAATTTGTACTTCTTAATCCCTTCACGTTTTTTACCCATCATCCCACCACCCTTCCTTCTGGCAATCACCTGTCCACTCTCTGTGCCTGAGTATCTTTCAAATTGGTTTACTTGTTTATCTTGTTCTTTAGATTTCACATATAAGTGAAATTATTCGGTATTTGTCTTTGGCTGGAGTTAAGTTATAATTCAGTGTACAGAAACTTTAAGTATGGACAATTTAGATAAAGTATTCAATTGAACTAAAAATTGAACGAGCAATTACGCAACCTAGCCAGCCCCTAACTGTTCCGTCTCCGGATTGGCCAGTCCAGAATTCTGGGGCGTGGCCAAAAATGGGTGATCCGAGGCTTTAGGCATTTTCAATCCGGCATTGGCACGGTCCACCTCGCTGCCTGGCCACGCCCCGTGCCGGCACCGCTTGGGGTCCTTCGGGATGCGTTGATATGATTGGCCGGAGGCAAGTGGCTCTCTTTTCCTCCTTTGCTGCTTGAAGCTCGGCAGCCATCATGGTGAGTCTCCCAGACCTGTGCATTCATCCGCTGTGTATCTGAGCCATCTTTGGTGCCCCACTTTCTCCGTCTGCGCTACTGCCGCCCGAAACCTCGTTGCTCTTCCCTGGGCGCATCTGACGGAGGCCGGTTGCCCAGGGTCTCGGTGCTGCCGGCTTGGCTCTGTCCAGGCTGCGCTGTCGCCCCGACATGCCGGGCGTCAGAATTGAGGGCCTCCGGAGAGAGGAAACGGCTGCTGAGTTTGTTGGCTTCGTAGAGCTGCGAGGATTGGGTGGGGTGGGGTGAAAGACCTCGCACCTGCCGTCGCAGTTTGGGATGGGCAGTTTGCTGGTGATGCAGCCCTGGAAGTGGAGCGGGTGCCGGCAGACCCCGGGCGAGTGCCGGCGATCGCAGCCGTTGCCTGTGTAAGCCAGAATGTTGTCAGCTGGTTGGGTCCTTTTGTTACACCGGGGGGAAACTTACGCCCCAGACGAAGCCATCGTCCTTAAGCTGTGGCTTCTGAGGCCGGTCATTCCAGTGGTCCAGCACCAGCTTTTCAGTCCGCGGGGCCGTTTTTTCCTGACTCGACGTTTGCGATTGTGTACTGTTGAAGTGAAGAAACTATTTGGTGTGCTTTTTCAAACAAATTGAAATCCACAATCAGCCCTTGGCATATGAAGCCTCCACTTTTTTTGATAAAATTTTCAGTGCAAACATGCTAAGGACCGACGTCCCTTGGTAGTAGCTGTGGAAAGGAGCTGTTGGGCCCTTCAGACGGGAGCCCGGTTTTACAGGCTGTAGAGGTAGTCGTTGAGGAAGGGCCGTGTTTGCCCCGGTGTGCAGGATGCTGCGAGCACGGTGCTGTGACTCCAGAGAGGCTGTTCTGCACTGGGGGTGACTTTTTGCCCCAAAGGGGACAGCGAAAGTCTGCATACACTTGGCTACAACGGGAAGGTGGGGTTGCTACTGGCATCTAGTGATTAGAGGCCACGGTTGCAACTGAACGTCTTAAAAGGCTTAGGACAAGTCGCTGGACCGAAATGCCAGTAGCACTGAGGCCGACATGCGGTGCTCCAGGGTGACTCCCACTGCAGAGTGAAGTAACGTAAATGGATCGACACAAGGCTGTTGACAGCATTTCCTCGGTACTTGGTCTGTGTGTGTGAAGTGTGCCCTGTGAGTTGGGCATGTCAGTGGGTTAGGAGGAGAGGGGAGTTTGTGCCTTTTTTCTTTGCATTGAAGCATTCCTCGTCCATGTGGCTCTTCAACATTTGACATGTGGCTCCTGCAGCTGAGGTGTTCCATTTCAAGTGTTACTTAGTTTTTATTAATTATCCACTTGTGGTTAGTGACTAGCATTTGGACGGTGCAGCTCTAGGACTTGGGACATCACAGGAGGTCCACGGAAAGGTCGAGTGGTTTCATTAACTAGTGTGTTACGTTTTCAGAACGACACAGTGACCATCCGGACCAGGAAGTTCATGACCAACAGACTACTTCAGCGGAAACAAATGGTAAAGAAGGGGCACCCAGAGTTTGCTCACACTTAGTGTGTGTGTTTCCATTGCCTTTTTATAGATAGAGGGAGGGAGAAAGGGAAACATTGACGGGATTGGCTGCCTTCCCACACAGGCCCCAGTGGGGTTCAGCCCACACCCTGGCAATGTGCCCTGACCCATGACTTTTGGGTCTGCTGGACAAGGCTCCAACCGAGGCACGCTGGCCCAGGCGATTGTTCTTCACTTTTAAAGATGCGTTTCATTTTAATAAGCACCAGACTTGATATTTCCTTTTAGGTCATCGATGTCCTTCACCCTGGCAAGGCAACAGTACCCAAGACAGAAATTCGGGAAAAACTAGCCAAAATGTATAAGACCACACCAGATGTCATCTTCGTGTTTGGATTCAGAACCCATTTTGGTGGCGGCAAGACAACTGGCTTTGGCATGATTTACGATTCCTTGGATTATGCGAAGAAACATGAACCCAAGCACAGACTCGCGAGAGTAGGTGGCCCTATTTTGTTCAAGAGCTACTGAAGACGTTTCTCAGCTGCGTTGTTTTGTGGGGGAGGGACCTGAGGAACTCTTACGGGGTTAAGCGAAAAGGTTCTTTGGTACAGGAACCTGGAGGGGTAGGGTCCCCAGCTTTGAGCTGGGTCTAGGAGGGCAGATAAAAAGAAATACTGCAGAAGATAAGAACTGGAAGTAGGGATGAGTTGGGAAAGGTGGGTTGGCACCAGATAAAGTGAGATCCTTGTTACCAAACGTTTCTTGGACTTAACTCCCGTAGGTAGCCAGGAAGCACAAAGGTTTTTGATAATTTCCTGAATGCCAGGCAGTAAACTGCAGTACTGGGCTGGGCAAGCTTCTGAGCTTACGGTCTAGACAGTAAACCAAACTAGCGAATGGAGTGTTATTTGTATCTATCACTGTAGCCCTTTTCCTCCCTGCTGTTACATAAATTTTCCTGGAAGAGTTGTGAGGGAAATCGCTGCGGTGTGGTAGACACTGCGCTCTTTAATTGGGTGGTCTGGGAGGCCTCGAGGTGGCACTGAAGCTGAGATCCTTGTAGAGACGAGGAAGCGGTCTTCCAGGCAGCAGGAACAGCAGGTGTGAAAGTGGGCAGAGTGGCGATGAGGAGATGATAGCAGTCCGTGAAGGGCGGTGGAGCACTTGGTAGAGGCTCCTCTGACCGCTGAGAGACGTAAACCTAAAGATGAAATGAGACCCTTGGTTAAGAAGAGGGCCTTGGAGAGAAGTCAGAATGTGACCTTGGGAGCTGTAGGGTCAAGGCTGGCAGTAATAGCTCAGTCCCCTGAACTTAGCATGTAGGGGGTGCTGAGTGAACATTTGTTTCTTGTGCTGTGGTAGACAGTTCCTTAATTCAGTGACCCTTTCTGTTCAAGTACTAAATGTACTTGAAAAGTTCCACTATGGGGAGCTGCATTTATTGAGCTCCAGGCTGGTGTGTTTCCCTACCAGATCAGTAGGTAATGTTTTGCAAGTCACCTGTATATATTCCTTTTTCCTTCAGCATGGCCTATATGAGAAGAAGAAGACCTCAAGGAAACAGAGAAAGGAACGCAAGAACAGAATGAAGAAAGTCAGGGGGACTGCAAAGGCCAATGTTGGTGCAGGCAAAAAGGTATGGTTCATCAGGGAAATCACAGAAATACCAACTGCAGGTCTTTATTTTCTAGAAAAGAGGGGTTTTATTTTTTTAATAACCTTTCTTAATGTTTCTTTCCTTCTACTTCTTCTGGATCACAGAAGGTAATATATTTTGAGAAGCTACATAATGTAGTATCTTAACCACCACGTCAGTAGAGTAGCTTCTTCCACAGTAGCTTTGCTGCAGCTCACAGATTAGCACAATACGGGGCCACATTGGTTCACTGATCATCTTGGTAGGCGCCTTGGAAGCCCAATCAGGGTTTTCATTTCAGGGCTGATTGGCATAGACTTAGCTGCGGGAGCAGGTCTAGTTTTCTGAAACTGATTGTAAAGTGGACAGCTGGTTTAAGAAGAGTTGAGTCAATGTGGCCCATGTTTTCCTGGCATGCTGGAGAGGTAGTTGACATCTCAATTGTTTACCTCTCCAGTTAGCCAAGACTTAAGTGATTTTAATGATAAGCAGCTTTTTACCAGCTTTGCCTAGCTAATTGTAAACAGTTGAATTAAGTGTTGGGTTGTTAAATTAACAAATAATCAAGTGTTCTGTGAACTTTTTTTTTTTTTGCCTTTTCCCTCTACTTTCTTGGATTTCTTGTTCATCAGAAATGAAGTGTCTGGCAGGTACTGAGATTCTGAGCACGGTGTGGGGATGCATCACCTTCACTGAGTTTGCTTTGATGCTTTGCATGTTGGCTTTGGAACGATAGTTTTATAGTATGATTTGTTATAACACCACTGCTGTGTTTTAAAGTAGCATATTGTGAACAAAGGAGAAAAACTTTCCATCACACTCATTTTGGAAACTCAGAAGTGCATGTTTGATTGTGCAGTGACCCAGCGGAGGAAGGTGGATACCCTGCTAAGTAGGCCTTTCCACTTCTGCTGGGGAAGCTGTGTCCCAGAAGGGGACATGATCAGGAAATGGCTTCAGTGAGCACAGGGCTTGGGAAGGGGCCTCTCACCCAGTTAGGAGCAGTCTTTTCCTTGGCAGCTGGAGATTGCTCCACACTCAGGCAGCTCTGGTAATAAACTGGTCCAGGAAATATGGCAAAGCCACTGTCCTGGGATCATCCACTCAGAGCTGCCTTTCACCCTCTCCTTTACCATTCCATTGGTTTTTACTGATCTCCAGCTTCTCATCTGATGTCTGTCTTTAATTGAAAAATTTCCAGTATACTTGTATATTCCCATTAAAGCTGTTGATAAATGTTTTTCCCACAAGTATATAATGTGGGCCGCGCCTGGGTTGGGGATAGTAGGGTTTTGAAACTGGTGGTCACTGACCCTGTGTGCCAGGTGGGGCAGTAAACCTGTTCTGCCTGCCCAGCACTCAGATCACATTGAGTTTCTCAGTGCCATGAAATAATAGTAACAAACTGCCCAAGGGACTGCTTGCTGCTTAGAGCCACTCCCTGTTTGTGAGGGTTACACCCACTTACAGGAGATCTGGAGGTTGCAGACAAGACTCAGTATATGCCCTCTGATCTGTAGCTGAAGGATGTTTAACACATTCTTTTCTTCATTCAGCCTGAGTCTCACGTGTCACTGCTCAGTGGTGACGGGCAGAGGGGCGACCTGAGGAGACCTGAGCCATCACTGTTCCTACTTAAAGTTGCTCTGGTGCATTTCACTAGCACTGCTCCGAAAAGTCAACTGCAAAATGAATGCATAGATGCGCTCATTTATTTTTTGGCTAAAAAAAGGAAGGCATATTAGTGTTCCTTTCATTTCAGTTTTGTTCAGGTGTTGGAATTGCTATTTGCTTCTACCTTTTGGGTGCAATAAGAGTTATTTAAAATTAAGGAATAAATAATCTCATGTTTGAAGAATAGTTAAAGCATTTTTAATTTAGCTAAATTCTCTTTTAATACTAATTTGCATTACTTTTATTGGCTGTGAATGGTGGCTTTTAAAGTATTGAATTGGGATGAGATTTAAAAGACTTGTTTGATCATTTAGGGCTCTTACATTGTGGTTAAATGAGACTTTGGCCTGGGATGATTACCAAGTCTGTCAGTGGTGCCAGTGTGCCCAGCACGAGGATGCTGGGCAGGGCTGGGGGCCCAAGGCTGGGAATGCCTGCTTCCTCCGGAAGTAGGCAGGGGCAGCCTGGGTTCCCACTGCCATGGTACTGAACTCTCTTCACTTCGAACTCCTTGAGCCAGCCACCTTGTTTGCATAAGAACCATAATAATCAGGCAAGGTACTCTCAAAATTGGGAGCAGTAAAATCCATGAGTGTGGCCCAAAGAGTGTTCTTTATACAGTTGCAAAGAACAAAATGATCATCTTTAAGGTACCTGATTGCATGCACTTAAATGCAAGTTATTTTGGAGTTTAAAAAAGGACCGTTAATGAATGTTTTTTTTCCCTCTTCCCTTCTCCTTTCCCTGCCACTGATTCAGTGAGCTGGAGAGTGGTCAGCAGGTATAATTCAAGCTTCTCATTTAGATCACTAGACTTGGTTTACTGACACAGTGATTTAAAAGTAGAGCATGTGAAATAGATTAAGAAAGTAGATTTACAAATGCTCTCGATTGTTTGTAGCCTGTTAAATGCTATAATAGTGATATGCTTTGTTTTTAAAATTTAGTGATATTTTTAACTCACTTTTTTGTTTTATTCCTAACTTGAATGCTTTATTTGTTGATACTTACTTTGTGTTAGAATCATACAAACCTAACATAATTCCAAGTTACTAATATTTGTTCTGCATGGTGTCATTAATTTTTGAGTCTGTTAAAAAGACTTTGAACTTTAATTTTTAAAAGTTCAGTTCCTCAGTTGCTAACTAATTTTTTTTTTCTTTGATTCACAGAAGGAGTAAAGACTCTTCAGTGACTGTATCTGTGGTGATTATGCAGATTTTTCATGAGAAGATCAATAAACTAAGAATTTTTATGTGTCTGGCTCTTTGAGATATATTTGAAGTGTACTGGGAGTGTAATTAGTCTGCTCTTTTAGCAGGCTTAGGTTGCTGTCCAAGTTTGCGTGTTCTGTTAAGCATTCACTGAAAACCTGGTGTGATGGGGTGGTGTTTGTCCTTCCCTTTCACGACGCAGAGGTGTCAGGTGCAGAGTGTGGGCGGCGTGGGAACATACAGAGCCATTCTGCAGTGCTCATGTTAATATTGGCCACCAGTGTGGTTTGTCTCTGAAAGAAGACACTTAAAATCCCATTTTGGTCTTTGTAGAACCCCACTTTGTTCTTGTTATTGAAAGATGATTTACTAGTCTCAGGAAACCCCCAAATCAGTAGGTCACATTTTCGTTTGTCCTGAGCAGGATCTATCAGAATTGGTATTTGTGTGTTGTGGGTTTATGTTTGGGATTTGAAAGAGGCTCTTGTATAATGAGAATTTGGGTGTAGTGTGTAATTAATCACCTGTTAAATCTGACGATACATGCTTTTTATGAAACGTGGAGAGTTGCCTAGTGCTGCTTTTCGTTTTCCCCCAGGACGCTGATTCTCCTGGCTTTTGTAGGCACCAGGGTTGTGGTCCTGAGTTTTCAGTTAGTTGTGTGGGGTTGGGAGATTTTGAGGAGGGGTTGTTTTAGGGTTACTCTGTGGGTTGAGGTCCCTTTTGAGAGAATAGAAAATGGGAGTGGGTGTGAGGGGAGAAGAGGGGTTAGTGGCCTAGGGGTTTGGGATGCCATTTTATTTTTTCCTGAAATTGATGTATGATAGGCTTGCACTTTGGAGGGGACCATTTGGGAGTCAAGTTTATAAGTGCTATTGGGAACCATGGCAGTGGATGAAAGCTCCAGAGAAACCTTAGGAAGCAGCACAGGATTTGAAAGGCCTGGTTGGTTGGGTACAAAGGGGATCCAGGAAAAAAGGAATTGTGGTGGCATATCAGGTGTGCAGGAGGGAATGGGGAGATGCCTTGACTGAAGGTGGAGCTAGACTGGAGGGTGGGGTGTGAATAGGTAAGTGAGGGGCCATGGGGGTGGGGTGGGGGGGAGTGGTATAGTTCTGTGCTTGTGTTGAGACTGCATACCTAGGTTTGTGGGGCCTGTGGCCTGTTGGGCTCCCTTGCTAGGACCAGGAGGTAGCAGATGGTTGTTAGGAGGAGTGGAGGCTTTAAGCCTGTAAACTTCAGTTTTCATCCAAATAATGGGTGAGGAGTAGGGGATTTGAGATGAGTGGCATTTTTGAAGGAGTAAGTGAATGGAGGACGGGTCATTCATGCCTGATGGCAAATGTTCCAGTAAGAAATGGAGTTTTCTGTGACTGAGCGAGGGCTTGGGAGCTGAGGACCTGGTGCAAGACTGGGACGGTGTTGGGACGTTGTATTTGGGCTGGCTGGGGGCAGGGCAGGAGGTGAAGCTGGAAGTAGGGTGGAGGGGTACGGTCCCAGGAGTAGGTGGTCACAAAGGAGCAGATCTAATGGAAGTGTTAACGTCAAAAACTGAAGGTAGGGAGTTGGTTTTCACAGTGGAGTACTAAGGGCTGATATGACAGCTGCAGGGAGCCCGAATGGAGGTAAAGGTCATCAAAGCTGTAAGTTGTAGTCCAAAGGAGCTTGGCTCAACGGGTTGGGCATTGACCTGTAAAGCTAAATCTGGTTCAGTTCCTGGTCGGGGCACATGCCTGGGTTGCAGGCCAGGTCTGTTGGGCTTGTGTGAGAGACCATGGATGGTGGTTTTCTCTTTTTCTCTCCCTTCCCCTCTGAAAGTAAATCTTAGTCTCGAGATGTGTGGTTGGTTTTTTGGGGGGGGGGGGTGGGGGGGAGGGCAGTTTGTAGCCTTAGCCTCTGGAGAGGGGAATTGTGATTAACTCTGGCAGGCCCTGTTTTTCCAGGGAGCTGCTTGGGCTGGGGCGTTGTTGAAGTGACAAACTGGAAGTCTCTGTAGGCTTTGTTGGGCAGGCAGAGCATTTTGAAACAAATTTTGCACAAAGGTCCAGATTTTTAGCCTCTTTAAATACCAGAGGAAGCAACAGCTGGCGCACCTTCCTGCGTGATGACGGTTGGTAAGGTTTAGAGGTCTGGCTACGAGAGCACCAGGGTAGGTGTTTATTAGCTAGCCTGCACCCTCATCTGCCAGCTTGCTGGTCTTGTGTCCCTTCGGCATGCTCCTTTCCTTCCATCTAGTCCAGCTGAGTGTGGGTAAGTCAGTTGGTCCCCTGCTCAGGTTCACTTCTCTTTAAATTGGGGCTTCCAAGGGTGTTTTGCTCTGCTGACCCAACTCAAGGCTATTTCGATGCTCATGATGCACCTTTGAGAACAGTTTAGAAACTGCAACTGACAGGAAGCAGGGACTTGCAGGAATTACCTAAATCGTGGACAGTTGTGCTGTTGAACTTCTGGGTTCTTGGAGATCCAGCACTTTGTTGGCCCTGATAGTAATCACACTACTGCTGTCAACAGGCTTTGAAAGAGCCTCCATAAAAATGCAAGTTTGACTTTACTAATCAGTCAACAGAGAGTTCATCCACTCCCACAACTTGGTCCTAGTGGGGGGCTGAGGGAGAGGTAGCAAGGATGTTTGGAGAGTGGCAAGGAGAGAAGTTAGAGGTGGTTCTGAAACGGGCAATTATAAACAGCCCAGTGAATACTGGGGTGCTTTACAGCTTGCCGTAGAACTACACTCCTGAATTTTGTAGCTTCACGTGCCCAGGCAGCTTTTCGTAATGCTCTGCTCTTTTCCTTGGCAGTTCATTCCAGACTCCTATAAAGTAACATCTTCAATACATCACACTCTATTCTGCACAGTGACCCTAAGAGTCAGGTCTTAACTGGACCCACATTGGAGAGGGCTTAGAACAGTTAAATAGCTTACCCAACTAAGTGATGGGGCTGAGATTGGAATGCAATTTGTAGGGCTTGAGTCTGTCACGCATTCATGCACTCAAATATTGAGTAGCTGTTTTCTCCAGGACATAAAATGTGTAAGACTCATGACTTGTATGTCTACTATGTTCTCAGCAAGGTGTCTGTTGCCGGAGAATTACTGAACAAGTTATCAGATGGCCAGAAGAATCCCCCATTTACCTGGCTGTGTGTTACTTCCTGCTCTGGGAGCTGGATCAAGAAGCAGTCCCTCCCCTTAAAGCTCAGGGTGGGTTTAGCAACCTAGCCAGTCTCATGGCCTGGCTTCTGCTTACCATGAAGAAACAAAGTGTGATTGTGTTAAATTATGTTGTAGGGACCCAGACGCGACAGGATCTGTGTAGAGGGGTTGGGTCTTGGCTGGCAAATTTGAGAGAACAGCTGAGGCAAGACATGATTGGGTCTGGACACAGGAACGGGGCTTGGGGCCATGACTTGAGGGTGGTTGGAAGAGTACAGAGGGGTCGCACTCCATTTATGCTGACAAAGCAAGAGAGGCATTCCCGAGATCTAGAGCTCTGTAGTGTGGGTGTGAGTGAACCAAGCTCAACACTTCATTCATCCTTGCACACCCTCTTGCCCATGAACTTACGTGTGCTAGACTTGTGGAGGTGAGCCTCCCCACAGAATGACAAACTGTGGTCTGGTTAGGGGTTAGAGTGAGGTTCTGGTGGGAAATGGGACTCTGGGAACAGGTCAGGGAGGACCTTGTATGCCAGGCTAAGGATTTCTCTTCAATATTTTGGTTGAATGAATACGGTGGAAAATTAGATGTTCAGCAGTGGATTCGGTGTCCTTGACACATGCTGACTTCCTCTGCCTGGCAGGTACTTAGCTGTTGGACTGTTCATCATGTGTGTAGGAGAGAGGGTTTGTGTGGGATGTTAGGGATTGGTGGGATGGTGTTCAAGTAGTTGAGCTTGGGGAAGGACTAGAGTGGAATCTGGAGACCTACTTTCTGATCAGCCATCCTTCAAGCAGCTGGACTATGGGATGGCAAGGGACTTCCCTTTTCTGGGCCTCCATTTCCCTGTCCAGAGGTGTAAGGGCTAGGTAAGTGGTTTCCAAGCCTGGTTTGTGGGGGCTTGTTCAAAATACAAATGCCCAGGGCTTCTGGTCCTGGTTTCCAGACTTGGTAGTTAATGGCACCCAAGCATCTGAAGTTTTAACAACTTCCAGGTGATGCTGCTGGTCAGCTAGGTTAGGGAAACTGAGCTAAAGGGTCTTCGAAGCCTTTTCTGTCCCTGAGAATTGTGTTTTTGAGTGAGTAGGACATGGTCTCTGTCCTCAAGAAACTGGCATATGAACAGTGGTCCTACTATTACTTCTGCTAATAAAATAGTGAATGACAGCACAATAGTTCTCTGCTTGCCAGGTACATAGTGAGCCTGTTGGATGAGTTATCTCATTTGCTTTCTGTAACTACTCTGTGAGGGAGGTACTATTCTCTCCGTTTTATAGATGAAGAGATTGATGCTCAAACAGGTTAAGGAACTGGGTCAAAATTACACAGCTTTGACATTGTATGACATGTCTGGGGACACTCGTGGAATTACCCACTAAGGAGCTAGAACTTGTACTGAGCCTTGATGGGTGCAGAGAGATTAGCTGAGGCAGTGGTTCTCCCAGAGTGGTTCTGAACAGTGTCAGCAACTGGGAACTTGTTAGATAAAAATCCAAATTCTCAGGCTTCCTCCCACCCCAAGAACTACTCAATCAGAAACAGGGTGGGCCCAGCATCCTGTGTTTCAAGTCCTCCAGGTGATTCTGATGCGGCCTGAAATTTGAGCAACGCTGAGCTAGGGGGATGGAGGGGAAGCCTTTTCAGAGGGGACAGCTGTGGAGACTAGAAAGGGCAGTACTGTCTACTGCTCCATCACTGACCTTCCCTTCGGTGGAATAAAGAGTCCTGATGAGCTATGCAGATTCCCACGAGGGGGCACTGTGGGCACAGGCTTGGATGCTGCCTGCTTTGTTGTCACGGCTGCTACCCTTGTGGAAGCGTGAAAAAAGCCTGATGCTACATCAACTGGAGAGGTCACTCTTTCTTCTCAGAGAAGGTCTGATGGGGGTGGTAATCTGGTTTATGGGATTCGGCCCTTGTAGGGAAGCCGAACCTGCAGGGCTTTCTGCTGCTCGCGTGTGTGTGGCAGTGTCTACCCATCCGTGCTGCAGTGTCTCTGCAGATCCTGTGCAGACGGCATTCCTCTTGTAGCTCCCCAGCCAAGGGGCCCGCAATTTCTTTGGGGGGAAGAGCGCTAGAACCCCAGAGGCCCAAGTCCGGTTCAGTTCCCCCGCCAGTGTGATGACAGTTTGGGTGGGGCGCCAGAGTGCTGTGTACAAGGCCTGCCTTCAAGCCTTCCCTGTGCCAAACCACATTTTATGATGTCAGGCAAGTCCCCTTTCTTCTCTGGGCCTCAGTTTCCTACTCTAAGATAAGGGAGTAGAGCTGAGAAGGTGGCTTTTAGCCACCTTATTCTAAGAGCAAGAAATTGAAAGGTAGAAAATCCTGTCCTGGTGAGTAGAGCAGGAGACAGTCTCCTCCTGCTCAAGGAGCTTGGACTGCAAAGGCAGCTGTAAGCCCTGCTGCATCACATCCGTCTCCTGTATCCCTTTAAGTAGGCCTTGGCAGGGACTTGGTGCAAGGCAGCAAGGTGGAACCTATCAAATTGGATTCTTAAAAAAGTCCACATCTTTGGACATCAAGCATTTGCCTCTATAGATTTCTATTCTGCATTGCTTGGAGGAAGGAAAGATTTACACCCTGTTCTCAGCTGCAGTGTATATATATTTTGAAAATACATTGCTTCAGAGGGAGGGGCTGCGACAGTGTGGGGGCTTCAGCATTCACCTCGTTAGTCCAGGGATAGGCTCCCTGCACCTCACAGTGACTGCTCACCCGGCTGAGCCGCTCTGCCTGGGGAGTTAGTCTGTGGAGTTATGTTTTCAGAAAGCTGTGGATATGCACGTCGCAGAGCCAGAGGGGGTTCAAGAGAGGGTCTGGTCCAGTCCTCTGCTGACGATGACATTCAGGGAGTTTGGCGAGAATCTGCCCGACCTATGGGCAGACACCGAGTTGCAACTCTCCTTGGTGAAGGAAATGTGAAACAGGATGCCTCTTTCCTTCAGGCCTCCTTGCAGAAGGAAGGAAAGCTCTCAGTTGATCTGGCACCTCTGTTTTGCATGCAGGTAGCACTCTATTTTTTTCTGCTTATGGATGAGACTACTGAGGCACAGAGAGGTTAGGTGACTTTCCCCAAGTCCCTCTGCTTATCAATGGTGGGGAGAGGACTGAGCTTCAAACCTTTTCACCTTGAGCTGCCTTCCCTCCTGACTTTTTTTTTACTTTTTTTGTCAAAAGTGCCATTTACTTTTTTAAAAAAATGTTCTACCCTTAGGTGTCTTTATTTTTTATTTTCATCATTGAGGTGTAATTGATGTATAACATAGTATTACTTTAAGGTGTATAATAGCATAGGTGATTTGATGTATGTATATATTATAAAATGATTACCATTATAAGTCTAGTTAATATTCATCATCTCACATAGATGCAAATTTTTTCTTGTGATAACTTTTAGGAGCTATTCTCTTAGCAACTTTCAAATGTACAACACAGTATTGCTGACTATCGTCATCATTCTGCGCACTGCATTCCCAAAACCTCCTTATAACTAAGTTTGTCCCTTTTGACCCCTTGCTTCCGTTTTTCCCACCTTCCCCCTCCCTGTCCCCGCCAACACTGCCTTTGGCAGTCACAATCTGCCCTCTGTTCCTCTGAGTTTTTCTTTTTTAAGATTTCTGCTTGTAAGTGAGATCAGGCACTACTTATGTTTTTCTCTCTGACTTACTTTACTTAGCGTTCTGTCTTCAAGGTCCATCCATGTCATAAGTGGCAGGATTTTCTTTTTTATGGTTGAATAATGCTTGTGTGGGTGTGCTTACATCTATTTTCTTTATCCATGTCTCCTTTTGTGGGCACTTAGATTGGCTATTGTTAATAATGCTGCAATGAACACAGAGTGCAGATATCTTTTTGAATCAGTGATTTTATTTCCCTTCCATATATACCCAGGAGTGGAATTACTGCTTCTCATGGTAGTTTTTAATTTTTGGAAGAGCATCCATACTATCTTCCATAGTGGTTGCACCAATACATTCCTACCAACAATGCACAAGGGTCCCCTTTTGTCCATATCCTTGCCAACACTTGTTATCTCTTGTGTTTTTGATGGCAGCCATTCTAACAGGTGTAAGGTGATAGCTCATTGTGATTTTGATTTGAGTTTCCATGATGATTAGTGATGTTGAGCACCTCTTCATGTACCTGTTGGCCATCTGTGTGTCCTTTGAAAAACTGTTTATTCAGTTCCTCTGCCTGTTTTAAAAACTCTCAAATTTTTATTTTTTAGCTATAGTCTATATTTAATATTATTTTACATTAGTTTCAGGTGTACAGCATAGTAGTTAGACAATCATATAATTTACAAAGTTATCCCTCCGATATTTCCAGTACCCACCTGGTCCCAGACACAGTTATCACAATATTATAGACATTTTCTCTCTCTGCTTTGCTACTCACAGTGCTGGCTCCATTCTGTAAGATGGTTGTCAATTACAGTGGCGGCTAACAGGGCTGGGATGAGGCAATGAGATGCCTAGGATGTGAAATCTAAGGAGGTGTTCACTTAGGTGGTACAAGTGAAGGTTAGCATTTTCATGACCTCGAGATTTCCTCACTCTACGGTCCTGGTCCGGCTCTGGGGCTAACTGTGCCCTCCTTCATGTTGGTGAGAGAGACTGCCTTCCTGCCTTGTTTTAGTTATAGCAGGCTAAACTGTGACAAATAGGTCCCACAATGGGATGGGCATAAACACAATACAAATTTATTTTTAACTCTTCTAATAGTCCAAGGCAGGGTAGTCATAGGGAGCAGGAAGCTTTCCTTCCAATTCTTCACAAAGGCCTGACCAGAAGTCCACCCTTGTCACTTCTGTTCCTAATGCATTGGCTGTGGCTTAGTCTCCTGGCACACCTACCTGCTGGGGGGTGGGGTGGAGGGGGCAGAGAAATACAGGCTAGCTGTAGCCCAGGCAAGGGTGAGGAGCATGATTTTGAGGGATAAGCATCAGTCTTTGCCATGGCAGGAAGAAGTAAATGGATACTTCATAAGGGACCCTTTGAACAGAAGTCTCAAGCAAAAAGGGGAATTTATTGGAGATGTCAAACAATGAAAATGCAAATAGGCAATGCTGGCAGCCTCCTTGAGATTGGGACTGGAAAGTATTCCAGGGTAGATCAGCTTTTCCTCCTTCCTCCTCCTCCCTCTTTGAGGCTATTCCACATTCTGTTTTCAGGCTGGCTCTTTTTGCTCTTCTATCCACGGCCATTACACCAGGTTTCCCATTACTTCCCATTGCAAGAATTCAACAACATTAATTAGACCCTGCATCCTCCTTGTCACTTCCCAGGAATGGGATGCTGACTGGCCTGGTCCAGGAGAGGGGTCCATTCCTGGTTCTGCCTGTTCATGGATACCACTTTCCACTTACTTAAGGCAGAGGGAGAACTTGCTGAGAAGACAGAGGAGGTTGCTAATATGGCCATGGCAGCTGTCCCTCAAGTTGCTGACTTCTACTTCTCTCCTGTGACTCCCAGACTATACCATGTTACCACTTAAAAAAACCCCACCATACTTTAGAGACCTGCAGCCAAGATGGAGGCATACATAGATACAGTTTGCCTCCTTGCACAACCAAAAGAAGGATAGTGACACATTTAAAAACAAAAAATAACCAGAACTTCAAGAAAATTGAATTGTATCTAAGTCTGACAACCAAGTAGTTAAAGAAGAAATGTTCTTCCAGACCGGTAGGAGGGGTGGAGATGGGGAGCCAGGGCAGAGAGGAGCGGGGCAGGTAAGGCAGTGAATGGCAGATGGATTGAGGCTGTGGCTGGTGGACCGGGTGGTCCCGCATTTTCATGTGGATAAACCAGGAGGAACAACTGAGGACCAAGACAGACCCCACAACCCAGGGTTCCAGTGCGGGGAACTAAAGCCTCAAAAACTCTGACTGTAAAATTCTGTAGGGGGTTGTGGCAGCAGGAGAAACTCCCAGCCTCACAGGAGAGTTTGTTGGAGAGACCCACAGGGTCCTAGAAGGTACACAAATCCACCCACCCAGGAAACAGCACCAGAAGGGTCTAATTTGTGGGTAGCAGGTGATGTGACTGAAAGCCGGCCAAGAGCCGAGCAAGTGGCATTGTTCCCTCTCTGACCCCTCCCCACATACAGTGCCACAACACAGCAACGTGGGTTGCCCTGCCCAGAAGAATACCTAAGACTCCCATCCTTGCTACATAATAGGTGTGCCAAGAAAAAGAAATATGGCCCAAATGAAAGAACAGATCAAAACTCCAAAAATAGAACAAAGTGATGAAGAGATAGCCAACCTATCAGATGTAGAATTCAAAACACTGGTAATCAGGATGCTCACAGAAATGGTTGAGTATGGTCACAAAATAGAGGAAGAAGTGAAGGCTATGCAAAGTGAAATGAAGAGAAATGTACAGGGAACCAACAGTGACGAGAAGGAAACCAGGACTCAAATCAATGGTGTGGACCAGAAGGAAGAAATAAACATTCAACTGGAACAGAATGAAGAAACAAGAATTTAAAAAACAAAAAAAATGAGGAGAGGCTTAGGAACCTCCAGGACAACTTTAAATGTTTCAATATACAAATCATTGTGGTGCCAAAAGGAAAAGAAGAGCAAGAAAAGTTATTTGAAAAAATGATGAAGGAGAACTTCCCCAGTCTGGCAAAGGAAATAGACTTCCAGGAAGTCCAGGAAGCTCAGAGAGTCCCCAAAAAGTTGGACCCAAGGAGGAACACACCAAGGCACATCATAATTACATTAGCCAAAATTAAAGATAAGGAGAGAATCTTAAAAGCAGCAAGAGAAAAGGATACAGTTACCTACAAAGGATTTCCCATCAGACTATCAGCTGATTTCTCAAAAGAAACCTTACAGGGAAGAAGGGGCTGGCAAGAAGTATTCCAAGTCATGAAAGGCAAGGACCTACATCCAAGATGACTCTATCCAGCAAAGCTATCACTTAGAATGGAAGGGCAGATAAAGTGCTTCCCAGATAAGGTCAAGTTCAAGGAGTTCATCATCACCAAGCCCTTATTATATGCAATGTTAAAGGGACTTATCTAAGAAAAAAGAAGATCAAAAATAGGAACAGTAAAATGACAACAAACTGACAACTATCAACAACTGAACCTAAAAAAACAAAAACAGAAATGAACTA